>CM062813.1:272229444-272556944 GCA_031772625.1 Pinus tabuliformis
GGATAGACAAAGGGGGTCAACATGATATTAGAGGAAATGTTGAGAATGTATATGTTGCATCAACAATGGAAGTGGGAGGAGTATCTTCCCTTGGTTGAGTTCGCATACAACAATGGTTATCAGGAGTAATTGAGGATGATTCATTTCGAGGCATTGTATGGATGGATTTGTAACAGCTGGAGTGATCCAATGAATAGGGTACTTATTGGACCAGATATGTTGGTAGACCTCGAACATAAAATGCAGGTAATCAAGAAGAATCTAAAGGCAACACAGGAAATACAAAAGAGCTATGCAGATTGGAACAGGTTGTTCAAGGAGTTCTAGGTTGGGGATCATGTGTACTTGCATATTAAACCAAAGAAGAGCTCCTTGTGGATTGGATCATGTGCCAAGATGGCACCATGTTTTTGTGGACCATTCAGTATTGTTAGAGGATTAGGCCAGTTGCCTATCGACTTGCACTGCATTCGATAGTGAAATTCCATGATGTTTTCTATGTTTCATTGCTTAAGAAGTATGTTAAATATGTTGATCATGTGATTGACTGATCCGTATTATAGGTGGAACCAAATGGAGAATTCTAGCCAGAGCCTCAGTGTATATTGCAGAAAAAGGTGCTCATACTCTAAAATCGAGCAATCAAGAAGGTTAAGTGCAGTGGAAGCACATTGGGCTCAATGAAGCTACATGGGATATGGCGGATCATATGCGGGCTATGTATCCTTCATTGTTTTTCGATTGAGGCAAAGTAATTTTGGTATGGTGCTTTCGTATATGTCTTTGGTATATGTTTGGTGATGTTTTCATATATGTACATATGTATATGGTTGTAAATACTACCATGAGCTATGTTATAAAGCTCCATGGGTAGTATGTTTGTTTTTCAACGGTTTGGTTGAGGTATAGGTGTGGTTGAACACCAAGTATGGTGTACCCCACGGGGGATGGTTCTGTAACATTCATGGTGAAATTTCCATGTAATAAAAGTTAATAAAGGAAAAAATAATAACCATGGTTGATGGGATACTTATTCCAAGCTAAATGTTGGGCAAGAAAGCCTAGTATGGGTGTGCATCGGTTCATTAATTGCTAAGGAAATTGGAAAAGGCAATGGCTAAGGATTTGGAATGGAAAAATGACATTTTCGGCACATTTATTTATGAAAGTAATGAAAATTAGGAGAAAAAAGAGGCGAAAGTTCACAAGTCTGTTGGCATTATGATATAGGTGTTGTCCTTGATGGCAACTCACTCGAATGACAGTTCACAGTATAGCAAGTCAACAACAAAGGATTACAGATCAAGCTCCAAAGAATGAAGAAAGAGATGTATACGTTGGTTCACTTTGTCCAAGAAGCATATACACATGGGTTAACAAAACAAAAGTAGTGTATAACATATACACATACTTTCATAGGTGGAAAAACACATACATGTTGGAAAACCAAGTTTTTGGTCCAAGGTATTTTGATCCAAGGTATTGATCCAAGGTATTTGGTCTGAGCTATTTGGTCCAAGCTATTGACCCTAGGTATTTGGTCCTAAGTGGTTTTGGTCCAAGGTATTGAGAAAGGCCTAAGAGTATATAAGGAAGAGAAGATCATTTGGCCAGGAGTAAGCAATAAGATTCTAAGGAATACTTCTATCTGAAGTATATTTTATGTTGCAGGGTTGTGTTTGGGATTGGATCTGAAATATTCATGTGCACCTTAAGTTCAATATTGGATCAGGAATCATGAGACTTGAAATGACTTATTCTTGAATGATCCGATATTGGTTGAGACTAGATCTGATGTTTTGCGCTTGTTCTATTTGTTATCTATCATGATCTAGGTTTGTCTAAAGTCCGAAATTTCAGTAAAGTTCTGAGTCAATAATTGCATATCTGTATGCAGGTTCGTCTTGGCCAAAGAGCGTGTACACATAGGTTCAATTCATTCAAGTAGCGTATACAAAAGAAAAAATTCTTTTCAGATCTAACTGATCTATCTGATCAAATTCTGTTGTTTTACTGTTGTTTGTCAATGAAGTCTTCTTAAATCTGAATGTAAAATTGAATGCATAAGGAGGCCAACATTTGATTGATTGATTGTATACATGAGAAGAAGTGATCTCTGTCCCTACCTATGTAAATATCTGTAGATATTCAGTATATTGATGGTTGGTACAGACTTTACTCAAAAGTTTATGTTTTTAGTAGTTTTTGAAGGTATATGCAAGTTTGATTCACAGAAGTAGCGTATACACGCAGGTTGGGTTTAGCTAAGTAGAGTATACACTCTAATGCATGATTTCTGAGGTTACAACTGGTTTTGAATGATGATGCGGGGTTCTGGGTTCAACACAGTGTTCTGGTGTCAATGATTTGATTCTTCAGATCAACTGAATATTGGTTGATGTGGTTTAAGTTTAAAAGATTTGATGGGTCCAGTGTGAAAATTCGATGAAACGTGGCCTTCAATTTGTGGTGTTGTGATCCAGGAGTATCTAGTCTGAAAATTCATGAAACGTGGTCCCTGGTGGAAGAGTGGAGTTTTCTGTAGGCTGGCACTTACGTACTAGTAAACATTTTGGCTAGTACAAGCGCTATGGGGTTGTAGCTCCCTTCCAGTCGAAGCTGGAGAAAGAGAGAAGGTTGTAACCTTCTACAGGTAGAAGCCTACATACTAGTATGAGTCTGCACCAGTACAAGATTGTAAACAAATTTTCTTATTATTAAAAGAAGACAGAGACGACAACAGCAGGTGGTTTTCACCCACATTAGGTTTCCACCTTAAATCTTGGTGTTCATGTGTGTTGTTTATGTGTGATGCTTTATTCTACTTTTACTGCACTGTCTAATAAATCTCTGATATACTTGTTTAAGCTCAACACATGATAAATTGTCTAAATCAAAAGTTCTCTGCATATATGCTGGTTTCTTTAAGCACAGTCGCATATACATGCTATTTCACTTCACTAAAGTAGCGTATATAAATATATTTGGAAAATAAAATTATTGATCTAATAATACTGATTCACCCCCCTCTCAGTATTATTTCCAACAATTGGTATCAAAGCAGGTCCTTCAGAAGAAGCTTGATCGTTTGAAGGGAGATCCATCAAAATGAATAATCAAGAAAGCATGGGATCCATCAGACCACCAATCTTTGATGGGAGCAAATTTGTTTATTGGAAAATAAGAACCATAACCTATCTACAATCGCTTGGAACGGATGTCTGGGAAATTGTGGAAGAAGGATATACATTTCCAACAACAATTCCTACAGATGCGGCAGGTAAAAAGAAGTATGAAACCAATGCCAAGGCTGTCAATACTTTATTGGGAAGTTTGTCAAAGTCATGCAGCTCAAATCAGCCAAAGAATATGGGACAAAATCGTTCTGAGCTACGAAGGAGACTCTCAGGTAAAACATTCTAAGCTTCAAACTCTCAAAATTCAGTATGAAACTCTTAAGATGCATAGTGATGAAAGCATAGCTAGTTACTTCTTACATATAGATGAGGTTGTTAATTGTATGAAGAATCTGGGTGAAGAAATAAAGGAAGTTACCTTAGTTGAGAAAGTTTTGAGATCCTTGTGTGCTAAATTTGAATCCGAAGTGTCTGCCATAGAAGAAAAATAGGATTTGTAGAATATCACTATAACACAGCTTCACGAAATATTAATTGCCTTCGAGATGAGAAAATGAGGACCATCAGATATGAGAGAAGCTGCATTTAAAGCTTCAACAAAAGGAAAGGAAGAACACAATGAATCAGGACATATTTCAGAAGAAGAAGATGAGGTAAACTTTGTCAAGAAGCTTCAATGGGGTTCTGGAAGGTTTAGAGGTAAGCTACCCTTCAAATGCTTTGCTTGTGGCAAAGTTGGTCATTATGCTGCCAGATGTCCTCATAAAGATAAATATGAAAAAGGAAAGGAATATGCAAAAGGGAATAGAAAACAAGTTGTGAATAAAAAGAGTTACTATACTCATGAAGATAGTGATGGTTTATCTAATAGTGATGAAGATGAAATTGGACAAGATTACAAACTTCTCATGGCTTATGATAGCAATGATTTTTGGGATAATTTAGAAGAGGATAGTGATGGTTTATCTAATAGTGATGATTATAGACTTCTCATGGCTTATGAAGATGATAATTTTTAGGATGCTTTAGAAGAGGAAGACCTTCATGAAGAAATATCTAAACTCAAAATCTGTTTGGAAGAAAAGAATATGATTATAGATGCCTTGACATACCAACTTGTTGAAAAGGAAAAACACAATGAAAAACTAGAATGTGAAATTGTGGGTCTAAGAAAGGATCTTGAGAAAACGAAATCTCTCAATATTAGATTTGCTAAAGGATCAAAAACTTTAAATGAAATTATCAAAGTTCAACGTTCTCCTCTGATAAAGACAGGTCTTGGATATACTGAAGAAGCATCTCAATCACAGAAGTCATCAACCTCCAACAAAAGCTATCTTGATGCAACAAAGACCAGTGAACAGTATGACAATCATCAGCAAAGGCATAAAGCAGATCACTATGTAAATCATACTCAATTTACTCCAAGGATGAATAGAAGCCACAACCAACCTCAGGAAAATCATACTCAATTTGCTCCAAAGATGAATATCAATAGAAACTATAGTCATAGGAACTTCTTTAATGGGAAATGTTTTTCATGTCATAATTTTGGGCACAAAGATGCTCAATGCGTTGCTTACAAAACCATGATGACTAGAGAAGCACGAAATCAAAGGAATGTAACAGGGATCAAGAGAAGTTCCTATAATAACTTTTCTCCTCTTGAAAATGATATAGAATGCTCAATCTGTAACAACTTTGGTCATGAAGAATCTGAATGTAGGAGCAAATTTCGGCAACCATCTCAAAAGGAGAAAACACCATTAAATCCCAAGATATGGAGAAGGAAAGAATCACAAACAGAAAGATGTGGTATAGCCTTGTATGCATAAGGACAAGAAAATCAATGATACATCGACAGTGGATGCTCAAAACACATGACAGGTGACAAAGAAAAACTTCACTCATATAATGCCTTAGAAAAGGAAAATAATGTCTCTTTTGGAAATGGCACTCCTGCTATCATAAAAGGTAAAGGCTCTGTTTTCTTGAAAGAAAAGGTTAAAGATGGAAATGTTATGTATGTAGACGGTTTAAAGCATAACCTTTTGAGTGTCAGTCAAATGTGTGATCAATGAAATGAAGTGGTGTTTCGATCAAACGGATGTGTTTTTCATGAGCTTGATACAGGAGAGACCGTGATCAAAGGTACAAGAACTCCAAACAACTTATATACTCAAGGGAGGACAACAACAGTGATATCTAAGAAAAAATGATGAAACTAGTTGTGGCATAGAAGATTGGGACATCTAAGGTTTTCTCAAATCAGAAAAGCATGCAGACTCAAGGCTGTTCGTGATCTTCTAGATATCAACATCCCAGAAAATACAATATGCAAAACATTTCAAATCGGTAAGCAAACCAGAGTCCACTTCATGGAAAAAGATGGGTCAGCTAGTAAGCCTCTTGAACTTGTCCATACTAATTTATGTGGACCATCAAGGAAAAAGTCACCTCGTGGAGAAGAATACTTTATTTTGTTCATTGATGATTTTTCCAAAATGTGTTGGATAAGTCTTATAAAATATAAAGATGAAGCATTTGAAAAGTTCCATGCCTTCAAATCTATGGTTGAAAATGAATCAGATCGAAAAATAAAATGCCTTAGATCTGATCGTGGAGGGGAATTTACATCGGATGAATTCTTTGACTGTTGTGAACAACATGAAATAAAAAGGAAATTCTCCACCACAAGGACTCCTCAGCAAAATGGTTTGGTAGAAAGAATGAACAAAATAGTTCAACAAATGGCTTGAGCTATGCTAGATGAATCTAGAACTCCTGCAACCTTCTGGGGTGAAGCTGCATTCACTGCTGTAAGTATTATCAACAAAGAAAATGTTCGGGTAAATAGCACTCAAACTCCACATGAACTTTGGTATGGTAAGACTCCTACTATAAAATACTTTAAAGTTTTTGGAAGAAAATGTTTTATCAAAAGGACTGATGAAAAACTTGGTAAGTTTGAACCCAGAGCAGATGAAGGTATTCTTCTTGGTTATTCTTCCAGAAGTAAAGGATATAAATGTTATAATAAAAGACTTGGGAAAATTGTTGAAAGCATTGATGTTGTAGTTGATGAAGCATGCAAAAATCCAAAACAAATAAAATCAACAGAATATTATGACAATGAAGAAGATGGGGATTATTTTCCCACATCAAATCAAAATGATATTGAAGAAGAAACCAATGAAGCACCAGAAGAAGAGATAATGGTAGAAGAAAAGACTCTGTCCAGGTATGTTCAGAAAAATCATCCAGAAACTCAAATTTTAGGGGAAAAAGAGGTAGGTGTATAGAAAAGAGGAACTATTACAGGGACCTCAAGCTATCTAGCATTACTGTCCTCCACCAAAACTCAAAATGTAAATGAAGCATGCAAATATGAATGTTGGGTCAAGGCCATGGATGAAGAACTTGAGTAAATTGAAAAGAATGATACTTGGGAATTAGTTTCTAGACCTCATGATAAAATATTATAGGAAGTAAATGGATATTCAAAAACAAGCTGAATGAAAATGGAGAAGTCATTAGAAACAAGGCCAGACTTGTTTTTAAAGGGTATGCTCAACAAGAAGGTATAGCTGTTGAAGAAACCTTTGCATCTGTTTCCAGACTTGAAGCCATAAGGATGTTTTTTGCTCTTTCTAGCTTTCAGAAATTCAAAGTATACCAAATGGATGTAAAATAAACCTTCCTTAATGGAGATTTAGAAGAAGAATTTTATATTGAACAACTAGAAGTATTCATTCTTGGAAATGATGCAAAACTTGTATGCAGACTCAAAAAGGCTCTCTATAGTCTAAAACAGGCTCCAAGGGCCTGGTATTACTGCCTTGACAAATATCTACACCAACATGGTTTTAAAAAAGGTTCTGCAGATAGCAATCTATATACAAATAATGACACTGATAAATTGCTAATTATTATTGTTTATGTTGATGATATCATTTTTGGTAGCAATGAAGAATCCATGAGTTAGAATTTTGCCTCAGTAATGCAGCAAGAATTTGAAATGTCCTTGCTTGGTGAACTTACCTATTTTCTTGGTCTACAATTTCAACAAACTAAAGACGGTATTTTTCTGTCACAAACCAAATATCTCAAACAAATCTTGAAAAGGTACGGAATGGAAGATTCTAACAGGTACCCGACCTGGCATCATGCATGTAGTAGGAATAGTTGGAAGATTCCAAGCAATCCAAAGGAATCACACCTTCAAGTAGTCAACTTCAAATATCTTCAAGGAACTCAGGACTTTGGTTTATGGTATCCTAGAGATACAGATCTTACTCTTCATGCATATACAAATACAGATTGGGTAGGAAGTGTTGATGATAGAAAAAGCACTAGTGGTGGTGCATTCTATATGGGTTCCAGGTTAGTGTCTTGGTTTAGCAAGAAACAAAGTTCAATTGCTTTATCTATAGTTGAAGCAAAATATGTGGCTGTTGCATCTTGTTGCACACAACTAATTTGGATGATGCAAACTTTGCAAGACATTCAGATCACATGTACTCCACCTATCTCAATTCTATGTGATAATACAAGTGTCATCAGTGTTTCAAAGAATCCAGTCATGCACTCCAAGACCAAGCACATACCCATCAAGTACCATTTTCTACGTGAACAAGTGCTTGAACAAAAGGTCAAATTGGAGTATGTTCCCTCCAAAGAATAGGTTGCTGATATATTCACTAAACCACTGCCCAGAGAAACATTTGAATATCTCAGACAAAAGCTCAGAGTAGTTGTTGCATCATCCTACTGTTAAATCCAATTTTTTTAGAGAAAGGTTATTACGCGTGTTTCATGAAGTATAGTCGCGTACACACGCGAGTTTCTATGGGTCAAGGAGCGTGTATGTTTTTCAGACCAAAAAAATAGTGGTGCAGGCTCTAATATGGGTGCTCCGACTGATGTTGATGATTAATGTATATCGATATGCTTTGTTCATTAATTTTTATTTGACTGACAAAGATGCCTTGATCATTGACTTGTTAACAATGCATAGGTAGCACAGGTTTAGGGGGAGCATTAGCCTTCACGTACATTCAACATTGTTGGCATTATGGTTGTTGAGTCCAGCTATGGCTTCAGATATTTATACCATTTGTTGCTTAATTCATTTAAAATTCTAGGGTGTGATATGTCTTCTCATACATTTGAATGAGTCCTCTTGGAAAAATGATGTAATTTGTATCCCCACTTTGCATGGGATGGATGATGTAATATTTATTATTTCTGTCATGTATAAACAATTCGTATATCCCCACTTGGTTGGGTGGATGAGTCAAATTTGGTATATCCCCACTTGGTTGGGAGATGGATGTATGTATGAGTCTTTGGTGATAGGAAGGTCATACGCACATAGTTGAGTTATAGAGTCATGTTATTCTTTTGGAGAATATTTTTGCAGTCTCTGCATGTGCTCATGGGGATCATGAACAATTTTAGTGCATCTTAGCATGTACAAAGAGGAGCTCAATTAGAGAATTCGGAATGTACTCAGGGGGAGCATGGACAACATAATGTATATCAAAGGGAGAGAACATCTTGGTCTGCCCTTTGCCCTTGATGACAAAGGGGGAGAGTGTCTTGGTGTTGTTGTTGCCATCAAGTACAAAGGGGGAGATTGTTGGCATTATGATACAGATGTTGTCCTTGATGGCAACTCACTCAAACGACAGTTCACAGTACAGTAGGTCAACATCAAAGGATTACAGATCAGACTCCAAAGAATGAAGAAAGAGAGGTATACACTGGTTCACTTTGTCCAAGAAGCGTATAACATATACACGCACTTTCACAGGTGGAAAAGTGCGTACATGTTTGAAAACCAAGTTTTTGGTCCAATGTATTTTTATCCAAGGTATTGATCCAAGGTATTTGGTCCGAGGTGTTTTGTCCAAGCTATTGACCCTAGATATTTGGTCCAAGGTATCATTCCTAAGTGGTTTTGGTCCAAGGTATTGAGAAAGGCCTAAGAGTATATAAGGAAGAGAAGATCATTTGGCTAGGAGTAAGCAATAATATTCTAAGGAATACTTCTATCTGAAGTATATTTTATGTTGCAGGGTTGTGTTTGGAACTGAATCTGAAATATTCATGTGCACCTTGAGTTCAATATTGGATCAGGAATCATGAGACTTGAAATGACTTATTCTTGAATGATCTGATATTGGTTGAGACTAGATTTGATGTTTTGCGCCTGTTCTATTTTTTTATCTATCATGATCTAGGTTTGTTTGAGGTTTGGAATTACAGCAAAGTTCTCAGTCAATAATTGCAGATTTGTACGTAGGTTCATCTCAGCCAAAGTGTGTACACGCAAGTTTGGTTTGTTCAAATAGCGTATACAAAAGAAAAGTTTCTTTTCAAATCTGATTGATCTATCTGATCAAATTCTATTGTTTTACTGCTATTTGTCAATGAAGTCTTCTTAGATCTGAATGTAAAATTGAATGCATAAGGAGGCTGGCATTTGATTGATTGATTGTATAAGTGAGAAGAAGTAATCTCTGTCCCTACCAGTGTAAAGCTCTGTAGATATTCAATATATTGATGGTTGGTACAGACTTGACTCAAAATTTTATGTTTTCAGTAGTTTTTGAAGGTATACGCAGGTTTAATTCACAGAAGTAGCATATACACGCATGTTGAGTTCAGCTAAGTAGCGTATACACTATAATGCATGATTTTTGAGGTTACAACTGGTTTTGAATGATGATGTAGGGTTCTGGGTTCAACACAGTGTTCTAGTGTCAGTGATCTGATTGTTCATATCAACTGAATATTGGTTGATGCAGTTTATGTTTAAAAGCTTTCATGGGTCCAGTGTGAAAATTTGATGAAATGTGGCCTTTAGTTTGTGGTGTTGTGATCCAGGAGTATCCAATCTAAAAATTCATGAAACGTGGTCCCTGGTGGAAGAGTGGAGTTTTTTGTAGGTTGGTACCTACATACTAGTAAACATTTTGAATAGTACAAGAGCTAGGGGGTTGTAGCTCCCTTCCAGTAGAAGCTTGAGAACGAGAGAAGGTTGTAACCTTCTGCAAGTAGAAGCCTGCGTACTAGTATGAGTCTGCACTAGTACAAGATTGTAAACAGATTTTCTTATTATTAAAATAAGACATATACAACAACAGTAGGTGGTTTTTACCCACATTGGGTTTCCACCTTAAATCTTGGTGTTCATGTGTGAAGCTTTATTATGCTTTTACTGCACTGTCTAATAAATCTCTGATATACTGATTTAAGCTCAACACATGATAAATTGTCTAAATCACAAGTTCTTTGCATATATGCTTGTTTCTTTAAGCACAATCGCGTATAAATGCTAGTTCACTTCACTGAAGTAGCATATATAAATCTATTTGGAAAATAAAATTATTGATATGATAATACTGATTCACCCCCCTCTCAGTATTATTTCCAACAAAGTCGCATGTGAGGAGGAAAATGAAGGAAAATAATGGAAAATGAAGAAAATAGAGGCCTCATTAATAAAAAGGCTTCTGAGGATCAGTTGGTAACATTTTGTTAGTTCAGTTTGGATCTCTCTCATTATTCTCTCTCTCTCTCTCTCACTCTTGGACACTTAAGATTTTTCTTGGAGCATTCTGGTATTGGATAAAGAAAGGGAAGGAAGGAAAGATGAAGCAAAGATCAAGAAAGGAAAGGCTAGATCAAGCAACTACAACAATATTCTTTGCAGGTGTCAATTTTCATGTGTATTTTCCTTGTTATATTTGGCATGCATGGTATTGCATGTGGTTGTTTTGCTGTTATGGCATGGGTTTTGCTAGGTGTGACAATGTTTTTAGCCTAGCCTTGGAATTTCCAAATAGCCATGGTGAGATGGGGTTTTCATGTTTTGGTTGAGCTGGATTGCCGGATGGATTTGAAGCTGAGTGAGGTGGATCTCCGAATGATAGAGAACATGACCCAGTGGTCCCTGGATCAGACTGTGGATCATGGAAAAGCCACTAGACTAGTGACCCTAAGCCAAATTGTGGGTTGTGGTGAAGCCATGATTGTGTTGCATCGGTGGGCATAAGAATCCTTTCCAGTGAATGATAAGATATACGGTAAATCCAAGAGTTGGTTTGCTTTCTGTTGGTCTTAGTAATCCCGAGTTTGGGATATGTGATAAAGCCTAGAGAGTGGGTGTCGGTTTACGGCCTAGTGATTTGGGATTGGATTGTAGTAAAGCCTGAGAGACTATAAGATAGGAAAATTCCTCACAATGTAGGTGAAGAAATACGGTGGCATTCATGCTTGTTTGGCCTAGTGATCGGGTGGAGATCACGGTAAAGCTTGTTATAACATGTTTATTGTGTTGGCCTAGTGGTCCAGGATTGATTACGTTAAAGCCTGGGTTCTATACTTGAGGGTGGGGTGGTTTAGCCTCAGTATGCCCTAGGTTGTTCTTTGGTTTGAGCCTGAAATTCATGCTTAGAATATGGCACGGGGGTGAATGGTTGAAGATATATTTGGATCAACCATTTTATGGTCGGGTGGAATGTGGTAGTCCCATCCCAGGTTTGGATTTTGCATCATTAATGATAAATTATTTCTCCTTGTATTTCTATGAGTATTATACTGATTTATATGTGGATCATATGGTTGTGATTTCACTGGTAGTTTTGCTACTATTATGATGGTTATAGATGTGTTTTATGACAATGGTTATGGCTCTCAACATGGTTTTACTTGTAAATGAATGAGCAATGTATCTATATCATAATAGATGATAATGCAACAAATGGTATGAGGGAACAATGATTCTTAGTGATTCTCAGATAAGTATGTGATACCTATGTTTAATTATTTTGTTTACACCTGTAGATTACATATTTGTGATATATTTGAAGAAATTCCTATCATGGCTAGTAGGGGTCTAGTTAAGGGATTTTTCAAGTATTTTATTTAGCATCATTATTTCCCTGTTATTTTACTATTCTGAAGATGTCATGTAATTATGGGCAGTGTCCTAGGCTTTGAGCTTGAAAAAGTGGCTTAAATCCTGGGGACATTAGCACAAAACTAGACAAAACAGCCCCTAGATACTAACATGCCTATAGCATGAGAGTGTCTAGAGCCTCTGGGATGCTGGCAGACCTATGTCATGAAAACGTCCAAAGGTCAAGTGATCAAAAACTTTAGTGGGACCCAGGGGAAAGCTTCCTGAAGTGTTGGGATGGTTCTCAGGGGTCCTGTAGTTGATGTGGACGGTCTATATGTTGTGTTTCTGTTGGTTCCATTTCCTTAAGGTCACATAGGAGGTTGAGTATGATCATAGTAGTGTCTCGTTGCATGTTTAGCCAGAATGGCTGGTTACTTGGGTAGATGTGGGAGGAGGGTGTTACATTCCTGGTTTACTTTCATTGCAGAGTGTTAATTGTGTTGAGATTCAAAATTGTACAAGACAAGTTAGCTTAACACTTCTTTACAGTCATCTTTCACATGATTTTTGAGATCGATCCTCCTTGCATGGAAAATCAGGTACAAGAGTCACTTCAAGATATCGCAGTTTGGTTTGCAGCTTTAAAGGGTACATACATCAAGGGCTTTAGTTGTCAAATATTTTCTCATCTTATGCTGGGATATGTGACCAATAAAGTGGTCATGCAAGAAGTTTCACATCAGTTGGACAAGGAATTGTTAGGGATTCTTCACAGGAGGAAGAAATCCCCTTAACCTATCTTTCCATTGAGGATCAAATTGTATGAGTTAAAGAGTCACAAGGCTATGACAACATAGATAATTGATCTGAACTGCCTACACTTCACTACTAAAGATTTCCATGGATACAATCCTAGGTGAATTGCCAAGAAACCTTGTCGAATGATCGATCACCATACAATATACTTGTCTATGTCCACAATAAAGAATGAGAAAATAAAGAACTAGTTTAATTCTAACATGAAGACACATCCACTGATGGAGGCCAGTTGACACCATGATCCACTAGCTTAAGTTTTGCAAGAGCATGAGGAGGAGGAGATAACACCTCAAGTAAGGAAACTAGCTACCGAGAAAAGGATCAAATATTCCTTGACAAGTGATATCACTAAGAAATGGAAGGTTGATCCCTTAAACTCAGGAGTTATTCAAGTGGAGCTAGAGAGAGGAAAAACAAAAGAAGAGGAGAGGAAGAGCCAACAAGATGAGTTTCTTGAAGAGAAGCAAGAAGCAGAAGAAGAAGAGAGGAGGAGGATAGAAGAAGAGAAGAAAATGTAGTCCCAAGAGGAGGAAGCAACATAGAGATTGGAAGAAGAATAGTTGACTCAGGAGCTAGAAGAGGAACAATTTGAGGAAGAAGATACCATCCATCCAATGGAAGAAGAACCAGGAACTCCAGGAGAACATCCTCTCATAGATGGTCATCTTCCATTTGGAGAGATGGGGATCACACCTCCACCATCAGAGAGAGTCATAGATGGTTGTAGTGTAACATTCAATCAACTAAAGAATATGATGGTGCAATAGAGGTATAAATACTTCTCAAAGGATCCTCAGAAACGAGTCTCAGTGTCTATAGAGAGGGTGACCACTTCCAACACTAGAAGAAATACGAGGGCGGTTATGGAAATAAATGTTGCATTCACTACAATGGCATAGGACAACTCAGAGTAATTGTTGAATAAGAATTCCAAGTTGAGAAGAGAACTTGTTGCAGTGAAGAAATAGGTAGAACATATTTGAATGGAGAACTAGCAGTTGTCATCACATAACTTCAACACTGCAGAATGATAGTCAACCATGCAAGAAGAGCTTGGTCCAATGGAGGATACTTGTTATGAACATATATTATGTAAAAATAGATAAAAATAGATAATAAATAATAACCATAATAATATAAATATAATAATAAATAATAAGTAAATTAGTTAATGGTTAGTTAGTTAATAATGAAAAGGCATGTCTTAGAGACATGCATGTTCATGAAAGGGTACTTACCTGGCTATATATACATGACAGTCATTCTCATTTGTACTCATCCTACATCAATTATTTATACAATATATAAATTTACAATTACTATCCTAAAATGGATGTCTTTGTCTATGAAGTATTTTAAATATTTTTGTTGTGTATATGACTTTTGGTCATTACATTGGTATCAGAGTTGTTCGATCCTCTGGATGCTCAATCGCTGAAGAGAACTAGTCTGATTAGACCTTTGGTCATTAATCCTTTGTCAACCTTGTTGTTGTCATAATTGAAGCGTTTCTCTACACAAAGTTGGAGTTTCTCTATTTCGTCATTTAGGGATTTGGCCATTAAACAAAGAAAAAAGGAAGAAAAAATAAGATAGTCAAAGAAAAAAAGAGAAAAAGAAAAAAGAAAATAAAAAAGTACATATAAAGATTAAAAAAGAAAAGATTAAAAAAAAATAGTCCAATTTAAATTTTGAAGGAGAACATTCATATATATAAAAAGGTTGTACATTATTGATAAAAAGTGCATGATAAAGTTAAGATGGAATCTTTCCAAATATCTTTAAAACTATACATAAGAGAAGGAAGAGTAGATAATATTATCTTGATTCTTCATTAAGTGGTTTACAAGCCTGTGGTTTTAGCAACCCATGCTAATTTCCCATGGTATTTTCGAGGTAAAAGAAAAACAAAAGGAACACAAAAACTCTTTATGCGAATGATAAGTTTTACCTTTTAAGTAGAGAAAATTAGCCGAGTCAAAGGCACATAACTTGAAATATATTTTATATTATACCCCAAAGAGGTGAATAACCACTTTTCACTAGGATTGTAATTTTTCAAAAAGAAAAAGAAAAGATTATAAATAAAAGATATGTAAAGAGAAGTTTTATATTATAAAGGGGTATTTTAAAGAAAATTTCAAGTCCTAAAATTATTGAAAATATATATAAGTACAAAGCGGACATTATTATAGAAGGTTACTTAAAACATCCATATATTAAAGTAGATAAATGGTTAAATCTAGAAATATAAAGAGGCATAAGGATAACAAGTTATAACAAAGGAAGAGTACTTTTTAAAAGCATTATAATAAATATAAGGTGCAATTTATTTAAATAGTGGAGCTATATTAACTTATTTTAAAGTGGGAAAAAATATATAATTGAGGAAAATAAAAGTTAAAGGAATTTATAAAGGTGTTCAAGTTTATCAAATAAAATGACACTTATTTTAAAGAAGAAGTCCATTTTTGAAGAAAAAAACGAATGGAGCCTAATTCTAAAATGATGAAGGAAGGATGATTTTCCTATAAGGGTGTTTTAATCACACATAACAAGTTAATTACATTAAGAGGGACTATCCAAGGGAAAAATGTTAATATCGTTATTAGTACAAGCCACGAGGAAAATTACATCAATGTTAATATGAAAAATCAACTATTAATTCCAAAGTCAAATTGATCTAGGTCCGAGTGTGAAGAAGGACCCTTCCAAGACCTTTTAGTTTCGTGATGTGTTAAATTTCATTTTTAAAAAGAACATAAATGAATACATGTGCATGCTGTAAAGAAGAGGAACATGTCAATCATCAGCAATATAAAAACATAAGTCATTGATAACGGAGTTCGTCCAGGAGGGACTACGTCTCCAGGCCCTGGTGTCAAGATGGTGTGGGCCATTACTTTAAGTGTTGTCAATAATGGTGATGTACATAGAGGTGACATCGATATCATACAAGGAAAAATGCCCTCACACAGGAGTGGCTCTAAGAGATGTTCCGCTACAAGAACTCTTAATCAATAGACTCCTAACAGTATGACATAAAACTCATGCATGATGAGCATCCCGCTAACGTGGCATAAAAGAGATCTCAGTGCAAAAACATGGATGACGACAACAAGAGTATCCCAACAACATACAACAAAGGGATCTCAAAGCATAACATGATGAATCATGATAGTAAGTACATCACATAGTGATTCCGCATCACATCAAGCAAGGAATCATGAAAACATGTAAGAAACAAGATCCTGCATCAACATCAATCAAGGATCTGTGCAACATAATGCATAAAGAAGAAGTACATGAACACATCATATACCTCACAACCAGGGGCCATTTGAAGAAGCGGATGTCAAACTGCTGAAGCTGTTCGAACCATCGATCTCACGACATCAATCGCATGACTGCTCACACATGGATGTTGACATGTGCATTCCACTTAGAAAAGTGGCTTAAGAATAGAATGAGAGAATGAGAAATATGAATGCACCATTAGATTTGTGGCATCGAGTAGTGCAAAATCGACTGTCCAAAATTTGAATTCCGAGAAATTGAGAATCTAGGGCTCAAGGAATCTTTTAGATTCCCCCAGGATTCCTCAAAGATTCTGCTCTGTGGGTGGACTAGAAATTTGCAACTCAAATGACGAATCTGACCTCGCCATTTCGATCCCTGCGAAAAACAGTGAAAAACAAGTATAAACTTGACTATATTCCGACATGGAAAAATTTTACCTACTCGAGAAACTTTTAAGGCTCATGGTTCCGCTCCTTGTTGTGGAGCTGTAACAAGGGTCTTTTTCACCTCTAGTTATCTCACATTACAAGTCAATCCGGGAGCGTTTTGTTATTGTAAAGGACATCTTAATTTGAGGCTATTTGTCAGGATAATGCTTCGTAGTATAGATCTAAAGAATACAAGAGTAAACGGATGATAATGCTAAATTACTTTTGCATAAGGAAATCACACACGCAGCAACTTCGTCGGTCGAGGGTATGGAATTAGTAACCTATCCCCCTAGAAACTGATGAAGGAGTATGGATCATGATCTGGGAGCATTATAGCGTCTGCTGTATCTCACAACAGTCTTGAACCTCCTCTCATGCCACTTCAATAAACGCAAGCGAAAGGAATAGCAATAAAACAGAATGAAACAGCAACTTCAGAAATGGAACAGCAATAAAAGGAATGGCAGTAAATGGAACGGCAGTAAAGAAACTAAGTCTCGCGAGGTCAACACTTCCAATCCTTGGCACACACTTACATACAAAAAGGAAAGCAATCATTTATACAGGTTTGCAGCTTAATCAAATGGAACAGCAAATTATTAAAGACAGGAAACGTCAATCATATATATATCAAATGGAACAGCAAATCATTAAAGACAGGAAACGTCAATCATATGTACACGATCTGCAATAGTCACCAACAATCCATTAACCCCAATCACCTGTAGCTGAAATATTCTACTTATGAATTCTGTAATTGATGCAAACAATTCGGATCAACAGTATGCGAAGAATCCTGAAAGTATGATATGAACTTGTTACAAAGATTTATAACAGGAAAGCTACAGATGAATAAATTATGAAACAACATGCAACCATAACAGATTATGAGAAACAAACCACACAAAGCAGAGTTGTAATGGTACAATCAGCCAGTGTCCGTTGGAGCCGGGCCCAAAGCTTCCAATGGCGCACTGTCGTAAACTACTTCAGACGCACGGAGAAATTAACGCCAAGATATTATATTAACGCATCAATGAGAGTACAAAACTAGGTCTCAGAGAGACTCAATAGTCTGAGTTCAACTGACAATAAAATTCATGACAGAAAGTTAAAGATACAAAAAGTAATCCCCTAGTTTCCAATGCTACCCTCCTTTTATACAATTAACGACGGAGTTCACCGGTCGACAAAACGATTGATCGTAGCGATCCCTCAGGATCGAAGATCCTGAGGGATCCGCTAAACTGTTAACGCTTTCCTTTACTCGGCCTGTATTTCCGAACTGGTAGTCCTTCATCTCGTTCCTGACTGATCTTCCTTGATTTACTCGACCTGGTCTGAACCTTATTTAGAATTGGAGGGACAGCCGTTATCTTCTCATCAAATCCTCGTTTTGCATTGCGCCTTCCTGCTTTTACCTTTTCCTGCGTAGAGAAGACAACTGTTAGTGATTGGATCATTTTAGACTCGTTCTCGTTGCATTTTCCCTACTTTATAATAAAGAAAAGATTACAACTATTGCTTAAAACATCACTAAATTATTTATTAAAACATACCTTCCCAATGCTCTACACTTGTTTTTGCAGTAATCACGGTTCTACCTTCATCCTAAAAATGGCCGAAAAATGCAGAACTCTGATGGATAAATGGACAATTCGATTGTGTTCATGGTGACGAGAGGTGTTGAATCCATATAAAATTTGTCAAAATCTGACAAAGTGGAAATTTGGCCCTCCTGCAAAATTCATGGTTCTTGCATTAAAAAATAATTAATTCACCTCGATTCGCATGCCCACTCCTGGTTCCTCCATTTATACCTCGTCCACTGAATAAATTTTGGGTTTATATAAATTACGTCTGGCGGATTAAGCAATGTAGGTTGTTGGGTGCAATGGCAATATTAGTAAATAGTTGAGGAGGGGCCGGGAGGTCAAACCCTGCCCCTCTCGTTTTACCACCCTATGGTTTTGTTTATAAATGAAATTCATTTAAAAATGGGGGTTGGGTCTGCATTGGGTGGCCCACCCCCAAAATCCCTGCGTGTAGTAATGGTCATATACAGTTTAAGGTTGGGTGCATAAAGTTTTTGGGGCCGGCTACGTGGGCCGGGCGGGTTCGACCACTGTCGATCCCATATTCCATGTGATAGCAATGTTTAATGGTTTCGGGGTGTGGGCCGGGTCCATTGACGGTGGCCCATGCCCACCCCAATAATACAATGGGTTATCGTTTTATGCACGATGGTTGGAGGGTCCGGCGGGGTCATGGCCACAGATCCATTTAAATACTAGTTTTGTTTATGGTTGGGGTTTAGGCCGGCGAGCTTCATGGCCCATCGACCTTTTAATAACACAAATTGTTATGCAGTTTTGGGGTGGCGGTGGTGGTGGCCTGCCACCTCATAATAATTTTTTTTGACTTTTTTATAAAATAGAGGTGTTTTTAAAATCTTTAGAAAATAAGGGTCATTGGGCAAATTAACAAGGCCACAATTTTGACCGATTTTGGAAGCTAGGTTTATGCCTCAGGGTCGGTCAAATTGTAGGACACTTAAACCTAGCCCACAACCCAACTTTGACCAAAACTTTTACTGACCCATTCTCCCTCATTGGAGCTCGGATCGATGAACCGTTCGCACCTCCGTGATTAGGACGACGAGATCTACACTTTGGTCCTGGGTTGAAGTCATTCTAAGCACTTTAATTTTTTGAGCATTCATAATGTCTTTGTCCTATGTGTCTCTCTTAAGCCACCTAGATCAATCCTCCCCATTGAGGAGGTTTTGGTCCTCCAAAAGCATGAAAAATAATCTGCAACTTCTCTGTACCTTGTTTGCATCACAAGTGTCCTGAAAAGGTCTCGCTTCCATCTCCTTTACCTTTGTTCTTCGGAGCCTTAAGCGACGAGCTGACACCTGTTACCTCTGCAACCTGTAGTACATTGTTTTTCTAATTACATGCTTGATTATCATGACCAACTAATGACCCAAACATCCCACAATTGCCATGAGTTTATAACACATACTCGGTGGTCAAGTTTACATCAAGATGGATGCAAGACCTCAGCTATGACAACAAGGCCAACCTATCATTGTTGCTCCAACAAGTGAAGGAAAACACATCATCACTGCAACACATGATTTAAAAACATAAGGCCAAACACTATTGTTTTGAAAAGTGATGGAAACACGACATCACTTTCATAGTTCAACATGCGACACAAAATAAGACCAGACATCATTGTTGCTGAACAAGTGATGGAAAACAAATCATCACTTTCACATTTTAAAATGCAACAAATGATTTACAAAAGTACGACCATGAAATGCTAACATGTCTAGGAACCATTTTTCACTTATCAAGGTGAATGGGTCACCTCCTTGAGGTGGTTTTGCTTGTCAAACAATTGCTTCACTTGGTTCATGCACTGACACTTTGTCTTTAGGGCGTTGCTTTGGATGGAGCCTCCAACAAGTGGTTCTTTGATGGCCACTTTTATCGCAATGATTGCAATAGGTTTTCTTCCTCCTTATTTTCTTAACCTATTTCTTTTGATGCTATTGAGAGGGTCTTTCATGCCTCATCCTTTGAGTGCTGCCATTCTTTTCCAACACTTAGAAAATGTATGGTTATGAAATCCACAAAAGGTGCATTTTTTTCGATGCCATGTTACGTTCATTATTATCAACATGATCATAATCGAAATGAACATTCGAAGATCGAAAGTGGTTATACCTTCCCTTGCTGTCTCTGATGTCAATATGGCGATGAGAGCTTGCCTTAGCTCTCTCCCTGCAATGGTCACTACCGTGGGATGATGGGGATGTGTTCCCATCATTCTCTTTCCGTGACGATTTCAATGATGTCTCGGACAACTCTGACACCTTCGAGCACTCTCTTTTAGCCTATCTTGAGCCCGCAAACCGATGTTCGTGCACAACATCCAAAGGTTGAGTTATGCCTTAGTTATTGACACCAAGTTCTTATTCATCCTCGAGCTCCATCCTTGTAAGGAGCCTCATGTTTGTCCCTGTAATTGGGATCTCCAAATCTCCAATAGAACTCATACTATGTGAAGATGAAACCGAAAGAAAATCAACATATTTTACCTCCTCTTTCGATTTGGAAAGAACTGATGAGGGTTTCTCATCATCCGTTGTTGGTGGTTCACTAACTGTCGTGGTGCATTTCCCAACTTCTTTTTTGACATACCCAAGTCCTGCCTTATGAGGTAATTCCTCTACTTTGATGGGGTTGACAATGCCTTGGCCATTAACGCCCAAGCCTTTTCCCTCATACCCCATTTTATTCAATAGTTTGGAGCCAATTCCTGTGGTATGATTTTCAAAAACAACGAAATTATCATCAGGAAATATACATGAAGATGGAGAACTACTTTTTACCTCATATGGGTCATGCTACAGCTTTTCCAAGGCCTTGTCCTTTACTTGCAGCTATCGTAGAAAGCTTTGTTTCTCCTCTTTATCTTCATGTAGAAGTGTCTTCAATTCATCATTCTCTATTTGAAGATTATGTTTGTTGTGCTTCAGTTCTTCCAAGGCCTCTTTCGTGGCTTGCAACTGAAGCTGCAATCGCTCCTTTTCCTCTGTCTCTTTTTGTAGAGTTTCGTACATGATTTCCACTCTTTTGGAAATTTTAAGCATGGTCTCATACGAAACTCTACAGGAGTGGAAATCATACAAGGAAAAATGCCCTCACACAGGAGTGGCTCTAAGAGATGTTCCGCTACAAGAACTCTTAATCAATAGACTCCTGACAGTATGACATAAAACTCATGCATGATGAGCATCCTGCTAACGTGCAATAAAAGAGATCTCAGTGCAAAAACATGGATGACGACAACAAGAGTATCCCAACAACATATAACAAAGGGATCTCAAAGCATAACATGATGAATCATGACAGTAAGTACATCACATAGTGATTCCGCATCACATCAAGAAAGGAATCATGAAAACATGTAAGAAACAAGATCTTGCAACAACATCAATCAAGGATCTGTGCAGCATAATGCATAAAGAAGAAGTACATGAACACATCATATACCTCACAACTAGGGGCCATTTGAAGAAGCGGATGTCAAACTGCTGAAGTTGTTCGAACCATCGATCTCATGACATTAATCGCATGACTGCTTGCACATGGATGTTGACACCTGCATTCCACTTAGAAAAGTGCTTAAGAATAGAATGAGAGAATGAGAAATATGAATACACCATCAAATTTTTGGCGTTGAGTAGTGCAAAATTGACTGTCCAAAATTTGAATTCCAAGAAATTGAGAATCTGGGGCTCAAGGAATCTTTTAGATTCCCCTGGGATTCCTCAAAGATTCTGCTCCATGGGTGGACTGGACATCTGAAACTCAAATGACGAATTTGACGTCACCATTTCGATCCTTGTGAAAAACCATGAAAAACAAGTATAAACTTGACTATATTTTGACATGGCAAAATTTTACCTCCGCGGGAAACTTTCAAGGCTCATGGTTCTGCTCCCTGTTTTTGTAGTGATCATGGTTCCACCTTCATCCTGAAAATGGCCAAAAAATGTAGAACTTTGATGGAGAAATGGACAATTCCATTGTGTTCATGACGACGAGAGGTGTTGAATCCATATAAAATTTGGCAAGATCTGACAAAGTGGAAATTTGGCCCTCCTGCAAAATTCATGGTTCCTGCATTAAAAAATAATTAATTCACCTCGATTCATGTGCCCACTCCTGGTTCCTCCATCTGTCCCCCGTGCACTGAATAAATTATGAGTTTATATAAATTACCTTCGGCGAATTAAGCAATGTAGGTTGTTGGGCGCAATGGCAATATTAGCAAATAGTTGAGGAGGGGTTGGGAGGTCAAACCCTGCCCCTCTCGTTTTACCACCTTATGGTTTTGTTATTAAATGGAATTCATTTAAAAATGGTGGTTGGGTCCGCATTGGGTGGCCTACCCCAAAGTCCCCGTGCGTAGTAATGGTCGTATACGGTTTAAGGTTGGGTGCATAAAGTTTTTGGGGCCAGCCACGTGGGCTGGGCGGGTTCGACCGCCGTCGGTCCCATATTCCATGTGCTAGCAACGTTTAATGATTTCAGGGTCTGGGCCGAGTCCACCGACGGTGGCCCATGACCACCCCAATAATACAATGGGTTATCGTTTTATGCGCGATGGTTGGAGGGTCCGGCGGGGTCATGGCAACCGACCCATTTAAATATTAGTTTTGTTTATGGTTTGGGTTTAGGCCGGTGGGCTTCATGGCCCATCGACCTTTTAATAACACAAATTGTTATGTAGTTTTGGGGTGGCGGTGGTGGTGGCCCACCACCTCATAATAATTTTTTTTGACTTTTTTAAAATCTTTATAAAATAAGGGTCATTGGGCAAATTAACAAGGCCACAATTTCGACCGATTTTGGGAGCTAGGTTTATGCCTCGGGGTCAGTCAAATTGTAGGACACTTAAACCTAGCCCACAACCCAACTTTGACCAAAACTTTGACTCACCCATTCTCCCTCATACGAGCTCAGATTGACGAACCGTTCGCACCTCCGTGATCAGGACGACGAGATCTATGCTCTGGTCCTGGGTTGAAGTCGTTCTAAGCACTTTGATTTTTCGAGCGTTCATAATGTCTTTGTCCTATGTGTCTCTCTTAAGCCACCTAGATCAATCCTCCCCATTGAGGAGGTTTTGGTCCTCTAAAAGCATGAAAATTAATCTGAACTTCTCTGTACCTTGTTTGCATCACAAGTGTCCTGAAAGGATCTCGCTTCCATCTCCTTTACCTTTGTTCTTCGGAGCCTTAAGCGACGAACCGACACCTGTTACCTCTGCAACCTGTAGTACATTGTTTTGCCAATTACATGCTTGATTATCATGACCAACCAATGACCCAAACATCCCACACTTGCCATGAGTTTATAACACATACTCGGTGGTCAAGTTTACATCAAGATGGACGCAAGACCTCAGCTATGACAACAAGGCCAACCTATCATTCTTGCTCCAACAAGTGAAGGAAAACACATCATCACTGCAACACATGATTTACAGACATAAGGCCAAACACTATTGTTTTGAAAAGTCATGGAAACACGACATCACTTTCACAGTTCAACATGCGACACAAAATAAGACCAGACATCATTTTTGCTGAACAAGTGATGGAAAACAAATCATCACTTTTACATTTTAAAATGCAACAAATGATTTACAAAAGTACGACCATGAAACGCTAACATGTCTAGGAACCATTTTTCATTTATCAAGGTGAATGGGTCACCTCCTTGAGGTGGTTTTGCTTGTCGAACAACTGCTTCACCTAGTTCATGCATCGACGCTTTGTCTTTAAGGCGTTGCTCTGGATGGAGCCTCCAACAAGTGGCTCTTTGATGGCCACTTCTATCGCAATGATTGCAGTAGGTTTTCTTCCTCCATATTTGCTTAACCTGTTTCTTTTCATGCTGTTGAGAGGGTCTTTCATGCCTCATCCTTTTGAGTGCTGCCATTCTTTTCCAACACTTAGAAAATGTATGGTTATGGAATCCACAAAAGGTGCATGTTTTTTGATGCCATGTTTTACGTTCATTATTATCAACATGATCATAATTGAAATGAACATTCGAAGATCGAAAGTGGTTATACCTTCCCTTGCTGTCTCTGATGTCAGTATGGCGATGAGAGCTTGCCTCAGCTCTCTCCCTGCAATGGGCACTGCCGTGGGATGATGGGGATGTGTTCCCATCATTCTCTTTCCTTGACAATTTCAACGATGTCTCAGACGACTCTGACACCTTCGAGCACTCTCCTTTAGTGTATCTTGAGCCTGCAAATCAATGTTCGTGCACAACCTCCAAAGGTTGAGTTATGCCTTGGTTATTAACACCAAGTTCTTCTTCCTCCTCGTGCCTCATCCTTGTAAGGAGCCTCATGTTTGTCCCTGTAATTGGGATCTCCAAATCTCCAACAGAACTCATACTATGTGAAGATGAAACCGAAAGGAAATCAACATCTTTTACCTCCTCTTTTGATTTGGAAAGAACTGATGAGGGTTTCTCATCATCTGTTGTTGGTGGTTCACTAACTGTCGTGGTGCATTCCCCAACTTCCTTTCTGACATACCCAAGTCCTGCCTGACGGGTTATTCCTCTACTTTGATGGGGTTGACAATGCCTTGGCCATTAATGCCCAAGCCTTTTCCTTCATACCCCATTTTCTTCAATAGTTTGGAGCCAATTCCTGTGGTATGATTTTCAAAAACAACGAAATCATCATCAGGAAATATACATGAAGATGGAGAACTACTTTTTACCTCATATGGGTCATGCTACAGCTTTTCCAAGGCCTTGTCCTTTGCTTGCAGCTATTGTAGCAAACTTTGTTTCTCCTCTTTATCTTCATGTAGAAGTGTCTTCAATTCATCATTCTTTGTTTAAAGATTATGTTTGTTGTGCTTCAGTTCTTCCAAGCCTCTTTCGTGGCTTGCAACTGAAGTTGTAATCGCTCCTTTTCCTATGTCTCTTTCTGTAGAGTTTCATACATTCCATTGTTCACACTGTAATTCACATCAACGCAAAGACTACTCTGATACCACTTGATCCAGGTCCGGGTGTGAAGAAGGACCCTTCCAAGACCTTTCACTTTCGTGATGTGTTAAATTGCATTTTAAAAAAGAACATAAATGAATACATGTGCATGCTGTAAAGAAGAGGAACATGTCAATCATCAGGAACATAAAAACGTAAGTCATTGATAACAAGGTTCGTCCAGGAAGGACTACGTCTCCAGGCCCCAGTGTCAAGATGGTGTAGGCTGCTGCATTAAGTGTTGTCAATAGTGGTGATGTACATAGAGGTGATGTCAATATCATACAAGGAAAAATGCCCTCACGCAGGAGTGGCTCTAAGAGATGTTCCGCTACAGGAACTCTCAATCAAAAGACTCCTATCAGTATGACATAAAACTCATGCATGATGAGCATCCTGCCAACGTGGCATAAAAGGGATCTCAATGCAAAAACATGCATGACGACAACAAGAGTATCCCAACAACATACAACAAAGGGATCTCAAAACATAACATGATGAATCATGATAGCAAGTACATCACATAGATGATTCCGCATCACATCAAGCAAGGAATCATGAAAACATATAAGAAACAAGATCTTGCAACAACATCAATCAAGGATATTTGCAGCATAATGCATAAACAAGAACTACATGAACACATCATATACATCACAACCAGGGGCCATCTGAAGAAGCGGATGTCAAACTGTTGAAGCTGTTTGGACCATCAATCTCACGACATCAATCGCATGACTGCTTGCACATGGATGTTAACACCTACATTCCACTTAGAAAAGTGGCTGAAGAATAGAATGAGAGAATGAGAAATCTAAATGCACCATCAGATTTGTGGCATCGAGTAGTGCAAAATCAACTGTCCGAAATTTGAATTCCGAGAAATTGAGAATCTGGGGCTCAAGGAATCTTTTAGATTCCCCTAGGATTCCTCAAAGATTCTGCTCCATGGGTGGACTGGAAATATGCAACTTAAATGACGAATCTGACCTTGCCATTTCCATCCCTGCAGAAAACTATGAAAAACAAGTATAAACTTGACTATATTCCGACATGACAAAATTTTACCTCCTCAGGAAAATTTCAAGGCTCATGGTTCCACTCCCTATTTTTGCAGTGATCATGGTTCCACCTTCATCTTGAAAATGGCTGAAAAATGCAGAAATTTGATGGAGAAACGAACAACACCATTGCGTTTGTGGTGATGAGAGTTGTTGAATCCATATAAAATTTGTTAAAATTTGACAAAGTGGAAATTTGGCCCTCCTGCAAAATTCATGGTCCCTGCATTAAAAATGAATTAATTCACCTCAATTCGCATGCTCGCTCCTGGTTCCTCCATCTATCCCCCATGCACTGAATAAATTATGGGTTTATATAAATTACCTCCGGTGGATTAAGCAATGTAGGCTGTTGGGCGCAATGGCAATATTAGCAAATAGTTGAGGAGGGGTCAGGTGGTCAAACCCCGCCCCTCTCATTTTACCACCTTATGGTTTTGTTTATAAACGAAATTCATTTAAAATTGGGGGTCGGGTCCACATTGGGCGGCCCGCCCACAAAATCCCCGCACATAGTAATGGTCGTATACGGTTTAAGGTTGGGTGCATAAAGTTTTTGGGGCCGCCCGCTTGGGGGCCGGTCACGTGGGCTAGGTAGTTTTGACCCCCGCCGGTCCGATATTCCATGTGTTGGAAATTTTTAATGGTTTTGGGGTGTGGTCCGGGTCCACCGGTAGTGGCCCGTGCCCACCCCAATAATACAATGGGTTATCATTTTATGCGCGGTGGTTGGATGGTCCGGCAGTGTCATGGCCACTGACCCATAAAATATTAGTTTTGTTTATGGTTGGGGTTTAGGCCGACAGGGTTCATGGCCCGTCAGCCTTTTAATAACAAAAATTGTTATGTAGTTTTGGGGTGGCGGGGGTGGTGGCCCGCCACCTCATAATATTTTTTTTTGACATTTTTTATAAAATAGAGGTGTTTTTAAAATCTTTAGAAAATAAGGGTCATTGGGCAAATTAACGAGGCCACAATTTTGACCAATTTCGGGAGCTAGGTTTATGCCTTAAGGTTGGTCAAATTGTAGGACACTTAAACCTAGCCCACAGCCCAACTTTGACCAAAATTTTGATTGGCCCGTTCTCCCTCATACGAGCTCGAATTGACGAACCGTTTGCACCTCCATGATCAGGACAACGAGATCTACGCTCTGGTCCTTGGTCGAGGTCGTTTTGAGCACTTTGATTTTTCGAGTGTTCATAAGCCCTCTTTGCCCTGTGTGTCTTTCTGGAGCCACCTGGATCACAAACATTGATCCAGATTTAAACAAGAATGCAACAAATTACGGATATAAACATAAATACAAAGGTGTAGTAGAAATAACACTTCATTTCATTAATATCAAATACTAAAGTATGCTTACAAACAAAATGGAAATAAGACTAGCTTGGGCGATGGTAGCTTATCTTCGACAAGAGATGTGGCGGATACATGCCTTTGAACTACGTTACAATGAGGCTCAAGGGCCTTTTTATTATTGAACAATAAGAGCAAACCCTAAACAACCAAAACCCTAACTCGAGGAGATGTAACACCAAGAGTTTATGGGCCCCGTTGGGGTTAGTTGGACAACCAACTTCCCAAGGTCGCGACTTGGTCATATTATCTCTGTTTGACGTGCATGATACCCCATTGGAAAGATCTCTCCGAGGACTACGACAAAAAATATAATGTGAAACAAAAAATCATTGGTACAAGATTGCCAAAAAACATCGTTTAGGGCCTCAAAATGGCTCCGAAAGTTTAGGACCCGAAAAACTGCTAAAAATAGTAAACTATGCTACAATTAAGGAAACCAAAAAACTGAAAGAAACAATGGTGGGGGTCCAAGTGGAATTGGTGGGTGGCCACTAATATCCACCTGGATCAAACATAGGAGAAATAATAGATATTTTTTGGAAAAAAAAAATATGAAATTAATGATTTACAAGTGACAATTGATCATTATGAGTACATATCTCAATTTAGTGTCTTAACTATGCTTGATGAAGAGGTTGACATAATTCTCTGTCGACCTTGGTTCAAAGAATTGAGTATGTTAATTCTAAACAAAGAAAAAAATTCTTGATGTTCCCTTACAAGAGGAGATGGTGACGTTCCAATACATGACAACGAAATCAGAACTGATAATGCCTTCATCAAAAGATCTTAAGGATATTTTGAAACTAATGTTTCAAGAGATTCCAGAAACAATATCAAGGAAGCAAAAAGAACTTGAAGAAGTCATATCCAACAAAAATAAAGAAAATTCGTGTTTGAAGGAGCATAATCAAAAACTACTTATGCAAGTGAGAAAATGTAAAGCTAAGAAGCACAAGTTAGAACAAGAAAAAGAAAGTTTTGACAAAAAATTCAATGAAAGTCTATCAAAGAAAGAAGAGGAGAAATTATGCTTAAAAGACCAAAAAATTATTAGAAAAAATCAAGTGTTTAAAAGATGAGAAACTTGAAGGCCAAAATAAAGTTGACTCATAAAATGAGGAATGCTTACGTCTCAAAAATCATAACCAAAATCTGCTCAAACAGATTAAAAAACTTGAGGACAATAAGAAATCATTGACGAATAGGTTCGAAGAAATTGTCGCAAAAGAAGCATCAAAATCACTAGATGTAGTAGTCCAAGTTGGAGAAGAAGAACCAAACATCGATCCCACTAATCTCATAGTTCAAGCAAATCCAAATCCTACTGAAGTAAAGACACACTTAGAGTTTTCTGTTCAAATGATGAACACTCCAAATGAGGATTCAATAATCAGTTCAACAACAACAATATCTGAAGGAAATCAGGAAACTTCCATAAAAATGTTAAAGGAAGTTCAAACAATAAAAACTCCTTATCTACATCCAAATCACAAGAGTAGACACCTTAATCAATCTATAGAACATAAACAACAAACTTATGTTCCAAATAATATTGAAGTGAGCTCAATTCAGTCTACTGATAACAATCCGTTACAAAGTTCTAATGATCAGAAGATTCCACAAAAGGTTAATCTTGGATGGTCTGATCTATCCCAGTACGACAATTTTATATGTCACTGCAAGGATCATATCAACTTGTATCGACAAAGATGAATGTTCCAAGATGAGAAGGCATTCGTAACACAAAAATAGATCAAGCAGAAGACATTCGTAGTAGAAAAGAGATCAAGCCGTTTCATCAACAAGCTTTGAGGACAAATATTTTTGAACAGGAAGGCAATGTTATGAACATAAATTATGTAAAAATAGATAATAAATAACAACCATAATAATATAAAATATTAATAAATAATAAGTAAATTAATTAATAGTTAGTTAGTTAATAATGAAAAGGCATGTCTTAGAGACATGCATGTTTTTGAAAGGGTACTTACTTGGCTATATATACAGGACCCTCATTCTCATTTTTACTCATCCTACATCAATTCTTTATACAATATACGAATTTACAATTACTATCCTACAATGGATGTCTTTGTCTACGAATTATTTTAAATATTTCTGCTGCATATACGACTTTTGGTCATTACAATACTATGGCATGACTATAAAACGAGATGATACTTATACAATAGGTTGTGGCTCCTCCCATTGGTATTTAGAAGAATTCATAGGAAGTGGTGAAGATCCTGAAGATAGAAAATAGAGTAGTTGATTAGATGTAGGAGTGTGCTGCCAAATATATAAATTCCCTAGAGCATTTGGAAAGGAAGGATAATATTTTAGGAGAAATGGATAGAATTCAGTTGAGAATCCACCTACGGAATTACACGCATCTGGGAGAACAATTGGTTAGTACTATGGTTACAAACAACCATCTACATAATGGGTTTGAGTCTCTAATGCGAAAGCAAAAAATTACTATCATTAGAAATCTTGAAGAAATAAGAGGCAGGGAGGTCATCTTTTAGGAGATCAGGGAATATGTTGAACAAATCAAATAAGTGACAGAAAAGGAAGGCTTGGAAGTAGCCAAAGACATTATTAAACAGTATGACTTTGCACCAAAGTGCACACGAAGCTCTCATGGTTGTGGAATAATGTAGAATCAAGTTCCACGAACATACTAACAAAGGCACTAGAGGTGAAGATGTGCTACAAAGGGGACTTTCCAATTCAGGTTGAAGCCATCACAAAGGAATTCAGAGCATGGCACACCTAAATTACGAGTGAAATCCATGAAGAAGCAAATGATTTATCTATTTGATGAGTTTTTTCCCATAGTCATTTTTGTCTTATTAGGTCGTTGTCTCATTTGTAAATTGTCTTATGTAATAAATGTTATGAAATGAAGTCCAAGGGACACATGTGGAATATGAAAAGCCACACATTGGAATGTAAAGAATCATGTAATGAATGTGAATAGTCATAGGAGTTGAAGAGTCATGAGGAAACTCAAAGGTCATTGTGTTTGTTATAAATAGCTCCTCATAACTCAAGAAAATGGCTTTTGGGTTGTGGGATTTCAGAATGCCTTTAGGTTCTAGAGGTTTTGACTTGGTTTCTCTGGTAAGACATAGGACATAGAGGATTATTTGGAGAATCAAGTTGTCGATTCGTCTTCCATTGGATACAATAATTCATATGTGTAACAATCTACTTGGGATCTTACACTTATAATCAAAATCTCAATTATTTGACATTCCTTCATACATGTATCATAGATGTAGTTGGACTATTCTGGTTATGTTTATGGTATATGTTTCTTTATTTACATACTAAGTTAATGAACTATTTTGTTACTTAAATATGGCTATTATTGAATGAATGTCGTTATGTTTTAACGATTGTTGCTTACTATGTGGACAAATTTGTAGGTACTCAACAAGTCTTTCTCTTTATTTCTAGGTCCCACTTTAGGATAGTACTATTAGTCTTCTAATCGATTGCTAGTTTCCTTCACCAGCTGTTGAAGTTTCCCTCGTATACCTTACATTGGATGTCTCATAAAGCTCGCATTCTTGCTGCCCCAAAGTAGTGTGTGTTCTCTTGTGTTGGTTGGTATCCAAGGAATATCTTTGAATCATTCCAACGTTGGCCACAACGTATGACTAGATGGGTATCCTACACCAAACAATGTGAGTTCTAATTGGGACTCCACATTAGGGATATCCCCTTACAATGTTGGTGACATCTAGCACTGTCAACATTGTTTGGCACTAGAAGGAGGGGCAAATGACAAGCTGAGCCTATGAAGCCTATTTGAATCTCTTATCTTTAATTTCTTTATCCCAAATCGTAATCCTAAGTTGTTTCAACGAATCTTTAGATCTTTCAATCCCCGTAGACTTTCTTCATAACTTGTCATGATTTGAATTTTATGGCGAGGGTACAAAAACCATCCTTGATTACGTTGTTGAATTTGTCCAATTCTACTTCTTGAATGGGATTTTTTCAGAAGAAACCCATTCACAATTGTTTACCCTTACATTGGATGGTCATGTGAAGAAATGAAGCTACTCTTTACCCACCGCTTCTATCACATATTTTAAGCATTTGGTCGATGAACTTCATCAGGTTTTTGACAAGTACGAATCTCAAGATGTTATTAATGAAATAAAATAGCTTAGAATGGAACAGAATGAATCCCTTGAATATTTTGTCGATCGATTCCTTCATCCTTCTTATGAGTTATCAAATGAGGATGTGGACTTGCAATTCTTAGATGAGAAATTTTGTTTCTTAGTCTAAATGTCAAGGAAATTTTGAATTTGATGCCTCATGTCCTCTTGGTCTAAAATAATTTCATAATCCTAAGGAAGAACTAGACCCACCTTTTGTTCCATGTACTCCTTTTGATGTTCCATGTTTTAAGCCTTAACAAACCATCAAATTGGAAGATCAATTAGAAAATGAAGAACTAAATTTTCATTCACATCTTTCCCCAATAGTGATTCATTTGATTTTATCAATCAACCATCTTCTAATCTTAATATTTGTTCAGTCAATCTTCCACCCGTTAATCAATATGAACCCGTGGATGATCATGACCCTGATGAATTTCTTCTTTTTGAATTATATGTGATGATTTTCCATCTAACATGGACGAATATTTGTTCTTACATGAATATTTGGATTTGCAACAATTTCAAATGGAGTATGAGGCAATTAAGACAAATTTCTTTAAGGTATATCTCTGTTTGATAAAGAAAATGATGTGCTTATCATTGATTATTTTTGTAGTAATCTTGAAAATCTATCTTTGTCTAAATCTTATGCTTTGATTAAGAATCTTGTTTTGATAAGCATCTGAACGTGTTTTATCCAATTTATTCTCAATTTATTCTCAATTTTTTCAGGATTCAAATGTAATTTAGGTGAGTAGGACACTTCAATGTATGCTAATGGTTATGTCAAGTCCCTATCACCTTGACGATATCTATGGTTTTGGTCAGTTTGTGATTAGTTTACAAAGTTTAATCATTCAGGTCATCACATGGGATGTTGACTCCCTCTCGAGGGATACTTATTTTATCCAAGTAAAATTTTTCAACCCCCAGGGAAGGATATTTAATTTCATTATTGATCTTCTACTGCTACATCCCATCTCAACCAAATCTCTAATTTGTAATGTAGAAAAACAAAGAATCTTAATGAATCTCTTTCATCATCCATCGAAGAATCCCACGTGCATGACAACTTGGATTATGGTCAGCCTGATGGTATTAATTATGACATGGATTTGTCTTTGTTTAATTTTCTTGGTGTATCCTTTCCTAAAGGTGATTACCATGATCCAATTGTAGACTCACTTGCAGAGTATTTTAAATATGGACCTATATTACATGGATTGTACTTGCATACCTCTCACAAAGTTTTGTAGGGTTACATGCCTGGTGATTTTGGTTTTTGTGAAGTCTATTGTGTGGTAGATAAGTCACATGCAGTACACCATCGCGGTTTCACATCCTTTTGTTGTCGATTAGTGTAGATGTTTGCATGGTTTCTTTGGTTCACTTCATTGCCTTTTATTATAATCCTTCACGATCGCATATTATGGTCCCAAGGTCAGGAGAAACTTTGATGGCTACATTGGAAATTCCACTTTACGTGACCCAACCCTCTACTATGTAGGATAGGTTAGGATAGGTTGCATGTAATTAAATGCACTGCATTCTTGTTTTGTAATTCCATCTCTCATGTTTCAATTTATTATTTTGATTTTCCTTGTATTTGAATAAGTCAGTTCAAGGTTTGAGATGACGTGGCTTAATCTTTTGCGAATGGAAATTTGAAGCACACACAACCCTTAGCATATATTCTACCCTCTTCATTGACTTGGTTTATCCCTGCAGTCGATGATTTTTTTGATGGAAAATATGGTCCTTTAGTCGGGAAACTATAAGAAAATCATGAAACCCATATCTATCTAAGATTCCCATTCCCATACTCAGTCTTGTTATGAATATGTGTGTGTGCTTGTTTATCTATTTGTGTAGAGTAAGATAAGGGGGGAACTTTTAGTGATTAAAGCATCAGAGGTCTAAAACCTGTCTCTGAAGGAAAAACTCCTTTGCTCTCAATAAGTTGGGATCCCTCTTCCGCCTATGAAAATAATAAGTGCATATGCATATTTCTATAAGAAATAAAATAAAAAATATAGGGTGAAAGAATAGAAAGGCTTCCTACACATGGAGGCGAAGCAAGCAACTTCGTCGGGGAACTGTCCAAGCTCACTGGCAGTAAAGAAATGTTTGTGTTCCAAAAGAGACTCCATCGAGGTACTATCTAGGCCTGATGGTAGTGGAGAAACACCAAATATGTAAAACTCATACTCTGATTATTTCATCCACCATACTATGTTACCCTTACTTACGTTGACAGGATAACGATACGATTTTTTATTTTGTTGTGTTACAGTGAGTAATGGAACATGGGAGACTATAACTTTAACCTTGTAGAATGGGGAGCTAGGGTGATCTACTAATTGAATCAATACTTTCTGAAGAAATGAGACTCTGCGCTTATAATGAAACCATTTTAGAGAAGCTGGGGTTCTCCCGGTGTGTTTCCAAGTGTCGTCGCTGTGACAATGAACCTCACAATTTTTTTCCTGTGTCAATTTTAGAGCCTATGAGAACTGTCGTTTCAAGCCCCCTTAAGTCGTCATGTCATTTGTTTTGTCATTTATGTGTTTTCTCCTAGGGTCACATCCTCCTACGTCAATGTTTCCTAAGCCTCGTCACTTAACAATTAGAAAGCACTTGATTTAATTAATCAATGGTTAGGTGAACTCATTATCTTTCTAGACTTAGAAACTTGCCTTATTTCCATGAACACATTAGAAAAACACTCAAAATACTGAAAAATCAACCAAAAAGCAATAAAACCGTTCACAAAAGAAAAAGTGCACTTCAAGTTGACGAAGATATGCACTTAAGTTGAGTGCACTCCTTCAGGATGAAGGAGTGCACCCTACTTGAGCGCACTCCTTCATGTTGAGAAAGTGTGCCCTACCTAGGTGCACTCCTTTATGTCAAAGACATTCACCCTATCCAGTTGCATGCATAAGCCAACTTGTTGCATGAGGGAATACTCCTAGAAAAGAGGAGCCTTATTAACTCCTCTTAACTAACCTGTCCATGCGATGACAAGTGGCACTCATGCATGGATCAAATTTTCATGTTAATTTCTTTAAATAAACTCAAATAATCATTCCTTGCATAATTATTTCATTTGAGTTGAGTGCACAACTAGGAAATCAAGAAGCTCTTCATCAACCAATGCAACAAGTAAGTTTGCATGTCAAATCCTTCTATTGCAGTTCATGACTTCACTATCAAATCTTTCTTTTCTTGTTGTCTATCACTTGTTTTTTAGTTTTTTACTGGCATTTTCGCTGAATCTTCATGTTGCAAGTGTTAATTCATTGTTGCGTTCAAGAAACTCTTCACATTCTTAAAACCTTCTATCTTCCATCGGGCATGAGACAATAACTATGAAGCCTTTCAAACACTTATCTTCCTCATAATATCATCAAATCCTATTGATTTAACTTATTTCTAATCTTCTAACAGGAAGAGCACACTTCTTGAGCTCGAAGCCCCATTAACCTCAAAAACTGTGCCCTGTTTGACCAAGTTTTCTTCTTGAGTGCATCACAAAGGAATGAAACATTTACCTTCGACCCTTCAGAGTGCTACAATTTTCCCTCTTTTATTTAGAGTGCATGAGTGCATCACGAAGGCATGAAGCCTCATCATTCAACGCTTTGGCATATGACAATGTGCCCTCCTTTGCCTTGAGTGCATGGGCACATTGTGAAGTACCAAAGCCTTGTTTACCTCAACCTTCATCCCTTTTCCCCATCCCTTTGACCATTTAGGGTGCGAAAGTGCACCCTCATTGATTTTTCTTTGTTTCTTAAGTTCATGAGTGCATTGCGAAGCCCCAAATGTCCATGCATGTCCCCTTCGTGCTTTGAAGTGTGCCCTCCTAGTTTGCATGTGTATTTTCGTTTTCATGCAAGTTATTTTGTGATGTCGTTCATATTTTTTCGCGATATATCATCTCTGATGGATCTTGAATGTGATTTACATGTATTACTACATAGTTAGGTTGTTTTAAGCTAAATTTATCACTATGAGTGTGTTGCCCCAAATAGGTGTTGATGCTACAAGTGTTACCACTTTGTCGTCATCTATTGGAGACATGTCGCCTCGCAAAGTGATCTCCAAAGAAATTTCAGAAGAAAGCACTAATGAACTTATGGAAGTTACAAGGCCGAATGTTCCCATATACGCAGATATTCAATACATCATTGATAAAGGCACACATGTCACTTGGAGAAAAATATATAACACATTCATGCAGGAGATGTTTCCTAGGGACTTAGAATATTTACATGCATACATCAACATCAAGAAGTACCAGATGCATAGGATTGCATGCAGATTCCTGGTCATGTCATGTGTAGAAGTAATTGAATGGATCATTACACATATGGATCATTGTCACCTTGTGCCTCGTAGTGATAGTGGTTGACAATTCGCCACCTGTTACAGTGAAGAGATGCAAACATATTACAAGATGATCAAGCCCACCAAATACAAAAATGATGACTTTTACACTAGATGGAAAACCCTTGACACCACTGATGTTATCAAAAAATAGTTTTGAGAACTTTTCAAGTTTCACCATCACCCATCTGTGGTTTATCTGATAAGGATCCTAAGAGATGTCTATCAATACGTGATAGATATGTATTATCGTTTGTATGAGCTTAAGAACACTGAGGTGTTTCAAGAGAATTGGATATACACGCTCAATATAATAGTGACTCGTGGGAAGGTTTTCAATTGGGTGGATGTCTTAGCATTTGAGTTAGAGTGTCAGATCAGGCAGACAAAAACATCTTTATGAGTGACCCAGGCACCATAATTCTACATGCCTGTATTTCTCATAGATAGAATCTATGCACAATAGGCATTCCTGGAAATGAATTGGTATTGGACCAATGACAAGAAGTTCCCAATCTACTTTCACTACAGAGGGTTATCTGAGTTGAGCTTCAAAGGCGTATACGAAAAGTTAGATGAACACTTCTTTGCATTCATATTTCACATGTTTTTTGAGATTGATCCTCCTTGCATGATAGATTAGGTAAAAGAGTCACTTTGAGATATCATGGACTAGTTTGTAGCTCCAAAGGGTACATACATCAGGTGCTTCAGTTGTCAGATATCCCCTCATCTTATGTGGTGATATGTGACTAACAAAGTGGTCATGCAAGAATTTGTACATTAGCTGGACAAGTGATTGTCAGGGATTCTTCATAGGAGGAAGAAACCCACTTGGCTTATCTTTCCATTGAGGAGCAGATTATATGAGTTAAAGAGTCACAAGGCTATGGAAGCAGAGATACAGGAGCTTAATTTCCCACACTTCGCTACTAAATATTTGCATGGATATGATCCTAGGCGAATTGTCAGGAAACATTGTTAAAGGATTGGTCGCAATATGCAGTACTTGTCTATGTCCATAATAGAGGATGATAAAATAAAGAACTAGTACAATGGTAACATGAAGACACATCCATTGATGGAGGAAAGTTCACCCCATGATCCACCAAATCAATATTTTCAAGAGCAGGAGGAGGAGGAGATAACACCTCAAGTAAGGAAACTAGCTCCCAAGAAAAGGATCAGATATTCCTCGATAGGTGAGAGCAGTAAGAAATGGAAGGTTGATCCCTTAAACTTAGGATTTATTCAAGAGGGGATGGAGAGAGGAGAAACAAAAGAAGAGGAGAGGAAGAGCCAATAGGATGAGTTTCTTAAAGAGAAACAACAAGAAGAATAAGAAGAGAGGAGGAGGATATAAGAAGAGAAACAAAGGAAGTCCCAGGAGGAGGAAGAAACACAGATATGGGAAGCATAAAAGTTGAATCAAGAGATGGAAGAAGAGAAATTCAAGGAAGAAGATGCCATCCAGCCAATGGAAGAAGAACTGGGAACTCCAGGAGAGCATCCTCTCACAGAGGGTCATCTTCCATTTGGAGGGATGGGGATCACACCTCCACTATTAGACAAAGTCATAGATGTATGTAGTGTAACACTCGATCAACTGAGGAAGATGATTGTGAAATAGAGGTATAGATACTTCTTAAAGGATCCTAGAATCTAGTCTCTGTGTCTACAAAGAGGGTAATCACTGCCAATGCTAGAAGAAATCCAAGGGCAATTATGGAAGAAAATGTTGCATTCGCTTCGGTGACACAGGACAACTTAGATTACTTGTTGAATGAGAATTCCATGTTGAGAAGAGAACTTGTTAAGGTCAAGCAACATGTACAACATATTACAACGAAGAAACAATGGTTGTCATCAGAAAACTTCAATGTCGCAGAATGACAGTCATCCATGCAAGAAAAGTTGAGGTCAATGGAGGATACTATGGCACGACTATATGATGAGATGATACTTATACAACAAGTTGTGGCTCCTCTCATTGGAATTTAGAAGAATGCACAAGAAGTGGTGAAGCTCTTGAAGATAAAAAATAGAGCAGTGGATCAGATGCAAGAGTGAGATTCCAAATGCCCCGGATCATTTGGAAAGGAAGGACAAGGTGTCTATAGAAATGGACAAAGTTCATTTGAGACTCCACCTACAAAATTAATCACATCTGGGAGCACAGTCGGTTAGTACTATGGCTGCATACAACCGACTGCATAATGGGTTTGAGTCTCTAACACAGAAGCACGAAATGCTCACCATCAAAATTCTTGAAGAAATAAGAGGCAGGGAGGTCATCTTTAAGGGGATCAACGAATATATTGAACAAATCAAGCAAGCGACAAAAAAGGAAGGCTTGGAGGTAGCCAAAGAACTTATTCAATAATATGTCTTTGCACTAGTCAAAGCACAGATGAAGCTCTCATGGCTAGGGAATAATGTACAGTCAAATTCCAAGAACATACTCATGAAGGCATTGGAGGTGAAGATGTGCTACAAATGGGACTTTCCAATCAGGGTAGAAGCCATCACAAAGGTGTTTAGAGCATGGAACACCTAGATTACGAGTGAACTCCATGAAGAATTAAATGATTTAACTATTTGATGTTTTGTGTCCCATAGTCATTTTTGTCTTATTAGGCCACTGTTTCATTTGTAAATTGTAATGTAATAAATGTTATGCAATGAAGTCCAAGGGACACATGTGGAATATGATAAGCCACACATTGGAATGTAAAGAATCATGTAATGAATGTGAATAGTCATAGGACTTAAAGAGTCACGAGGAAGCTCAAAGGTCATTGCGTTTGTTATAAATAGCTCCTCATAAGTCAAGAAAATGGCTTTTAGGCCATGGGATTTTGGAAGGCCTTTAGGTTCTAGAGGTTTTTCCTTGGCCTCTCTGGTAAGACATAGGAGATAGATCATTCTCTGGAGAATAGAGTTGTGGCTTCATCTTCCACTATTGGATACAGTGATTCATCTATGTAACAATCTACATGGGATCTTACACTTTTAATCAAAATCTTAATGAGTCAACATTCCTTCATACATGTATGTAGTTGGACTATTTTCGTTATATTTATGGTATATGTTGCTTTATTTACATACTAAGTTAATGAACTATTTTGTTGCCTAGATATGGATATTATTGAATTAATGTTGTTATGTTTTAACGATTATTGTTTACTATGTGGACTAATCTGCAGGTACTCAACAAGTCCTTCTCTTTATTCCTGGGTCCCCCTTTAGGATAGTACTATTTATTTTCTAACCGGTGGCTCATTTCCCTCACCAGCCATGGAAGTTCCCCTCGTATACCTTACATTGGATGTCTCACAAAGCTCACATTATTACTACCCCAAAGTAGTGTGTGTTCTCTTGTGTTGGTTAGTATCCAAGGCATATCCTTAAATCATTCCAACGGTGGCCGGACCGTATGACCAGATGGGACTCCTACACCAAACAGTGTGATGTCTAATTGGGACTTCACATTGGGGATATCCCCTTACAATGTTGGCAACCTCCAACACCGTCAACAGAGTCATATTAGCTTTCCAATATCAATTATTTTCTCATGCTTGATCAAGCCATGTGTTCCATGACCAAATCATGAAGTTGTAGGTACAACATCATCAAGTAAACTCACCTTATAGCTTCTTCACATGCTTTTGCAATATGTCTTCCTAGGGAGTCAAGTCATATCCGAAATAGATCATCAATATCAGAGTTAGCAGATCATAATAGCCTCTTAGTTAAGGTGTCATGTCAAATTTTGTTACTTGCTCCCTCTGAAGTCAACATTCTCCATATAACAAGGTTTTGTTACAACTTTCAATGTGTTCATAGAATGAACTCATCATCTGGAAGCTTCAATATCATTAGGGTCAATCATTTGGGTCATTACCCATTCGGGAACTATAGTACTATCTACTTCTATATCCATGGGTCCTTCTATATTCCGTGACTTGTTTTTAATCAAACTTTTTCTTTTAGATGATGAAATTACATGCAATTATTTTATGAGAAATGTGAGGGGGTGACTCTTGTCCATCATCATCACTCGAGTGTTGGTCATTTATGTATCATCTTATAACAACTATTTCTTTTTCCTCTATGTGGAATAGGAACTTCAACTAGTTTGTGGTTCCTAATTAGGATGAGAGCTTGTGAGTATTTTACCTCTTTGTTTCATTTTTCCTTCAGTATCAATACTTTCGTATGTCGTAACATTATAGGCTTGGGTAGGTGTTTTAAATAGTTAATTCTCTCCCATTTATTCAAAACTTCTTGTGAATAAACTGGCATATCTCATGAATGCCAAGTGACTAGAAAAAGTACCTTATGGGTCAAATCCTTGGATGGATTCATCTTCAATTAAACTAAAACTATTCAATAATTCAAAAAATTGTGCAAAGTTGGAAGAATTTCTCACTGTAATCATTCATATGATAAATGAGATTGTAACTTGCCTTTTCTTTTTCCTCTCAAATAAAATAATCTATGAGTGGTATCATCTACATACTTTAGAAATAAAGTGTATTTAAAGAATGAACTTTGGGAGTAGTAAGGGTTTTCCTTGATATCCACATAATATGATGAGAATATTATCCTCTCGCTCCTCGTATCTCCCTTTTCCTTTCAAAAAATCTCCTGCTGCATTAGAAATCCTTTTGGGCTCTTGCCCTATCAACATATGGTTGAAATCATTGAAAAAATGGTTTTGGACTTGATAAAAATGGAATAAGGCTTTGTTTTTCCATAAGATAGTTGTTTAGTCAATTTAGTGTTCTTCAATTGCTTACATAAATGATTGACCAAATATGGTAAACTTGTGAAGTGCAAGTGCACTATATATGCTAGAAGCCTTTTTGAGTTTACTAGAATGATGATTGTGTTTGTTTTAAGGATATTATTTATTATTATGTTCCTAATGAAATTCAAGATTTACAATTAAATTCCTATGATCAATTCTGAGAAAAAAATTAAATCAAGCTATCATGATCCTATTTAACTTACTATCATTAGTTTCAAAAGAGCTACTATGCAAGGTAATGGAAAAGCAAAACTATTTTGTAAATTCTATGAAAACTTATTTAATATAAATTGTGTTTTTGAAAAGAAACTAAAAGGAAAGTTATTTTAAAATATATGGATAAACTACTTATGTTCTATAAAGACAATTGTTTATGCTCTAAAAGAAAATCACTTCTATTTTAGATTAAATTTATAAATCATCCTATGTTGAGATCTCCATACTGCAATTAACAATTCTACTTGAAATAATAAAACAAAAACAAAAGGAATGCGATCTAATCAAAAGTATTTGCTATGAAAAGAAGAAGATTATATACATGTTTCTATTTTAGAAAGCATATAAACAATTGAAATTGGTAGACAACAAACAAAAGACTGTAAATAAAAAAAATACAAATAAATTGAAGCTGTGACGATGCAATTATGGAAATAACGAAAATGAAATGAACTAAGCTAAAAATAAAATATTGAACCTTGACTGTCTATAGGGGCCCTCCACAAAACAATAGGTTTAGAGATTTAATTCAATAGCTAACTGCGCATGAGATTGACGAGAATACTTCTTCAATTAAAAAGAACAGAGTTATAAAACTTCAAACTGTCAATTAAAGATTACATATGCATCCTTTCTTTCTATTTACAGAGTTATATATATAGAATTTGTGCTCAACAGATTGAGACTTTTATGCCTTAAAAACTTAAAACAATCCTAATCTGAATTCTAATCTATAACGAAGTAATAACGTTTCTCGATGATTTTCTATTTGGAAAGAAAATCAGAGAGTTGTGATCTATCTGAACTCTCGCTGCTCTGTTTATCCATGTATTTACCTGCTTCTTTGACTGTGCCACTGGGCGATTTCCTTGATGATTTGGCTCCAGCAAATAGGAGGAGATCCATGAGGAGATCAATCTGCATCTACCCATGTGCTTCTTTGCTCGATTGGCATACTAGAATCTAGAAAACTATGGAGATAGCTGCAGAATCATGAAGTAGCTGCAAAATCGTGTTAATTTTGTAGCTTTTATAATCTTTTAACTTAATAATAAGGCATATTAATAAATATGAAAAATAAAGCATCTGAGAAACTTACCATGTCAAAATCTATAGATTGCTTCTTGTTTGAGTTGATAGAAATGATGAAAAGAGGAAAAATGGATGGAAAGGGTGTCAAAAACAAAACAGTCATGAGACTCTACATTCCCCCATGTTGAGGTTTTTTCATGTCCACATGCAAAACACAAAAATTATGTCTCCTGTTTAATTACTACATTTCTTTTGAGACCTCTATAAGTACATCTAACTTCATATTTTTCCATTTCTTTCTTACCACTGCCATCCTTGGTTTTCTCATGAGAATCTTGTACTTCAGGTTTATGACTTGTCTTTGTAGAGCTCTGTTTTTTTGCTTCGGCTGCTTATTTTTCTTATTCCATAGACTTAGGTGTAAAAGGAGATTGTCACTCTTAGCTATTTGGATTTCACTCTATGCCTTTAGGGTTTGATTCTCCTTCTGAATGTACCTGTTTAGTGTCTCCAGCTCGAAAATTTCTTGTTTTAAAACATTTATCACTGGAGGTTCTTGTGGTTTACTAAACTGGTCTTCTTGATTTAAAGTTGATGTTCTTTCTACATCTCTTTTCTCCAAGGACTCGATATAATCATAAATCTCCTATTGTATAGGATCAATTTTAGGTGTTCTTCAGCCTGGGCTCTAAGGAGGTGAGATGAAAGTTGGTGGAGAAACCCTTGAATCTTCCTCTGCTTCTAAGTCGATATGCTCCATGCTTTTTGAAGGCAGTTCTTTTGTTGCTGAATTGAGTTTGGTATTTCTTCTTAAGCTTGTCACAGGAGGCATTTGAATTTTTTCTTTCTTCCTTTCTATCTTAGGCCTTTCTATTTTGGGTGTGCTCTCTATATTTTTGTTGACTTTCTTTCTTCTAACATATTTCTTGTTTGTATTCTCTAAAACTTTTGTAAGAGGAATGTCATCCTCTAACGAATCCTGTGGCTGTTGTTGTTATTGTTCCAATGATTCTTCATTTTTTATTTTTCTCCCTCTCTTGGCTTTGTTGTTTGCTTGGTTGTTCCTAAGTATCTTCCTTAAAATGATTCCTCACCAAAAATATTTCCCAATTATCACCCATATTTTTAAGATGAAATTCAACGAGGATTTTAACAAGACTGTGGTGATACATGGTGCTCTCTATAAAATGAATTTTCCTTTGAACATTCCCTGACATCTTTCTTAGAATATTAAGTAAGAAATATGGAAGATTTATTTCATTATCCTCAATAAAATTCAATCACTAATCAAATATAATAGAAAAACATGCATGCAAACCTCCCTTCGTAAGTAACAATTTTTTGAATTATCAGAAGTAATTTATCCACTTACTTTTCAATTCTATGCTCAGAATTCCCTTCTTGAAAATGGTGGTGTCCATGCTAGGGTTCTTTAGAAAAACCTTCCAATCCTCCCTCTCAATACCTCTACTTTTAAACCATTTTTCTCCAATTCGTGGTAATCCAATGGTTTCGACAACAAAGGACTCTATGACTGTAAATTTTATGTTTCCTATCTCGACTTCCACCCAATCAAAATCTCTGGTGAAGGATTTGGTTACTTCTTTGTGGAAACCATCGAATTTATCTACAAACTCCAGCCATCGAACTTTCTACAATAATTCTCTTGCCTATGGATATCCTTCTAAAACTATTCTCCATGCTGGTTCTGTTATGACTATAAACCCCATGGGTGGGAAGCTTAGTTTCAAGACTGTTTTGTTTTGACAAGGTATGAGGGTTTCAAAGGGTTTCAGAGCAATGAGGACGAGAGTGTAAATGGTAAGGGTATAAAAATGTGCGACATAATCTAATCGTTGAGAGCATGAATGAGCATGATTTGGGTGATCAAATCAATAAAATCGGGATGTGGGTTGGAGCGTAAGTATAATGATAAGGAGTGAATGGCGGATTAGATCTGATTTGACACGATACTATCAACTCTTAGTAATAATGATTTTGAATTTTGGTAGTATGATGTCTATATAATTCATACATTTAATGGTTTTGATCCCTATTATCAAATTAAAGAGTTGCATACCTTTGAATTATTGTTTTCTAACCTTTGGTTGTTGTCCTTTGTATTGTCTTTAGGTTCTTTGCAGTGGAGGGAGTAAATCACTATTTCAACTATTCCATCAGAAATTTCTATCAACTTGGTTGCAGAAATCTATTAGAGCTGCAAAAACTCAATAATTATGTAGCTATTTTATTCTTGAAAAGAAAAGAGTGGGATATAAAGAAAATGGATTTAGAACAGACTTGAAGAAAATTTAAGGTGTCAATATTATCTTGCAAATATTTGATAAATTATTCCTTGGTCAATGGTTTATGATAGATTCTCAGTTGATGACCATTCACAAGAAAAGTGGCCCTTTCTTCATCAATAGTTATGATCCTAGCTGCACCATTTTCAAAGACTGTTTCAATCTCATAAGGCCCAAGCCAATGAGTTTGAAATTTCCATTAGAAATCTTTGAACTTTGAATCAAACAATAATGCCTAATCTCCTGGCTGGATTTTTCTCTCTTTGAAATGTGTTTCATGCCATCTGGATCCTTTTTGTTGAACTAGATTGGTTCTTTGGTTTTCATCTTCTCTTATCTCATCAAGTTCATTCAGTTGCTCCATTCTTTGTTTTTGTGCCTCTGAAAGATCAAGACCTAATTTGACTATTGTATTGAAAATTTTGACTTGAAACTCAATAGGAAACATGACTTGTTTTCCATAGACAAGCTCATAAGGAGTATATCTTGTAGTATTTCTCCATGTGGTATAGTATGCTCATAAAGCTCTTGGAAGCTTTTCTACCCAATTGCAAATGCACAATTTTGGTGAGAATTTCTTCAATGAATTTATTGGTGGACTCCACCTGTCCATTTGCTTGAGGATGTTATGGAGTATACTTCCGGTGTTTGATTTTGTATTCCTCCATTATCTTTTGTACCAACTTGGATGTGAATTGAGTACCTTGATCTGTTACAATTTCTCTTGGGACACCAAAACAAGTAAATATATCCTCAAAAAAAATGAAACTACAACATTTTTAGTAGCAAAAAGAAGTGCTTTAGTTTCTACCCATTTTGTAACATAATCAGTGCAAACAAGAATGTACCTTTTTTGTCTCGAAGGTGGATTGATTGGACCAAAAAAATCCAGAGCCCATTTTTCAAAAGGCTCAATAAGTACCTAAGGTTGTAGAGGCATCTCGTCAGAAGGAACATGTTTCTCCATCCTTTGACAACTATCACATCTCTTAACATACTCCCCGACATCCTTAAAAATGGAAGGCAAATAGTATCCTAAGAGAAGGACTTTGTAAGAAGTTCTTTTTTCAGTGAAGTGTCCTCCACATGGCTCATCATGACAAGGTTTCAATATCTCTGGTACTTCATCTTCTCTAGCACACCTTTCGATGATCAAACCTGGACCTGTTTAATACAATTCTTCATTTATCAATGAATAATATGCACTAATTTGAATTACCTTTATTTTTTCTCCAGGAGATAAGTATGATGGTAATTATTTTGTAGCCAAATAGTTAGCAATATCTGCAAACCATGGAGATTTAGTAAACACTGCAAAAATATATTCATCAGGAAAATTATCTTCTAGAGGCATTTCATTATTACCATTTTGAATCCTTGATAAAAAGTCAGCAATTGTCTTTTTTTTCCAGGTTGATCCAAATTAGTAATGTTAAACTCCTGCAGCAACAATAACCATCTAGTGATTTTGCCATTAGTGATTGATTTATTCATTAAGTATCTAGTTTCAGAATGATCAATATGTAAAAAAGTTTCATAGCCAATACTATAATGTCTAAATTTATTGATGGCATGAAAAACAGCTAAAAACTCCTTCTCTGTGACAATATAATTTAACTCTGTAGGAGTCAAATTTTTACTGGTGTGATAAATGACATATGGAGTTAAGTATTTTTGTCCTAATACAACTCCTAAACCCGTGTATGAAGCATCAATCGAAATGTGAAAAGGTAATTTCCAATTTGGTCCTCTAAGAATGTGTGATTCAAAGATTTTCTCTTTTAATGACTCAAAGGCCTTTTGGCAATTAGAATTCCAATTGAATTCACAGTCTGTTGTGAGTAGTTTGAAAAGTGGAGATGAATTTTTTGTAAAGTTTTCTATGAATCTTATATAATAACCAGTGAAATCAAGAAACTCCTAACATCTCGTTGACAGGTTGGAATTGATAATTTAGAAATAACTTCTACTTTAGATGTGTCCACTCTAATTCCATTTCCTGAAATATGGTGTCCTAAAACAATTCCCTTAGTAAACATCATAAAACATTTTTCATGGCTTAATGAGAGATTTGCCTCTTTACATCTAGTGAGAACTTTTTTCAAATTTTTAAGAGCTTCTTCAAAAGAATTTCCATAAACTGTAAAATTGTCCATATACACTTCCACACAATCATGAATTAGATCAGAAAAAATGCCTAATACTTCTCTTTGGAATGTTGCAGGAACATTACATAATCCAAAAGGAAGTACCTGGTAAGCATAAGTGTAGAGTCTCCAAAATGTATTCAAAATATCATCCACTTTCACCTTTATCACCACCATTTCAATCACATGTCACAACTCCATGACCATATAACCTTTCATTAGCCTCCATTTTCATAATTATATGGGTTCCATTTGTGTCTTCCAAAAGTTAATGATTTCTAGTACTATAAGTGAATTCAATGGTTAAAACTTAGAAAAATGGAATATACTTGCTAATACTTAAAAGTGGCTTGAGTTTCATGACATGTGTAGGTCATTTGGAAGCTTCCAAGGCACCCTTATGTGGCCTCCAATGCTCAAAATCTAATTCTCTTCAAGATATGGAAGAAGATTTGGATAAAGGTCAAAAAGGATATGCGTCTCATCATTACCTATTTAAGTTGTAACTCTATGAGATTTTCTAGGGATCTAGGGAGAGAATAATGGACCTCCATTAATGAGGTAGCTTCTTATGTTTTTGTATAAATAGGAGAGCCTCCTCCTTTCAAAGGCATGTGAAAAGTTGGGGAAATTCTCATGTTTTGAATATAGAATTTGGATTTGGCACCATGCTCATGAGTGATGTTCACTTTGATTTGGTTATGCTTGTATTTGGAGCCTCTCAACTTTCCATCCCTCTTGCTTTTGAATTGGCCATCTATAATGTGTGAGATTTATTGTTTTTCATAGATTGAGATTTATTGTTTTTCATGGACTAAGATTTATTTCTTTCATATCTTTTCCTGTGTGAGAGGTTAAGAGTGATTGTTTTTATTTGCTTTCATATCTAGAGGTTAAGAATGATTGTTTTTTATTTCATTTCATATCATGTGGTTTTGATTATTCATTTCATAGGATCCTAATTTGATAATGCACACATGATCCCTTAGAGTAGATTTCATTTCATGCAATTTCATTTTTGAAAGATTGTTGTGCTTTTCAATTCCTACAAGTGTGGTAGATTAAGATTTCAATTCCTGCAAGTGTGATAGATTAAGATTTCAATTCCACATAGTGTACTATAATTTCTTTTGAATTTTTTGTTAAATTAGAATAGATGAATTTGGTTTGTCGTTGTTTGGTTTAGTAGTTAGATTGATCTAAATTGGAAGTTAATTTCTAGCATATATAGTGCACGCATGCTTTGCAAGTCTTACGAAACCCCCGGGTTGACAATTAAATGATAGGTAATTAATTTGCCTCAACAATAAGTTCCCCATGGGCAGGTAAAGGTAGTTGTGTCTTGGTCTTCTGGGGCTACTTGGATTTGATTATACCCACTAAAACCATCTAAAAATGAAAAATATTTCTTTCCTGCCAATGTATCTAAAACTTGATCTATGAAAGGGAGTGAAAAATGATCTTTCAAAGTGGCTTTATTAAATTCCCTATAGTAAATACACACTCTCCATTTTCCATTCTTTTTATGAACAATTACTAAGGGTGAAACCCACTGACTGTATGATATTGGGTAGATAAAATTGACATTCAACAGTTTTTGTAGTTCTTCCTTAACAATCCCCCTTAGATTTGGATTCATTCTTCTTTGAGGTTGTTGAATTGGTTTGGAATTTTATTCAATGTAGATATGATGTTTACAAGTATTAGGATTAATTCCCTTCATGTCAGTATATTCCCATGCATAAGTAGATGAATGTTCTTGTAACATCTTGATTAATTATTTCTTTTGAAATTCTTCCAAATTATTATTGATATTCAAAGTTTTTCCTGGAAATATTTCAATTGTAGAATTGCCAAATTTTTCCATAGAGTGCAAGGATAGTTGACGAGATGATAAATATTCAATATTGCATTGCTCTTGAAAACTCTGACTAGATTCACAATATGATGAAGATTCATTATTTTCCATTAAATTTAAAATTTAATCTTCTTAATCTATTTGTGAAGTAGCAAAGATTGGTATTATATCAAAGTCATCATCTATCCATTCTTCATTTTCAACCTCTACTATAGTTTTGCTGGTGGATACAATGTGAATTTCTTTGTTGTACTCCCATAAGAAATTAACATGTCACTGGATCTACAACTTATGAAAGCATCAGCTGTAGCTAGCCATGGTGTTCCTAGAATCAATGGATGTCCTCCTAAGTTATTCTTGGGTGTTAAAATCATAAAATCAACAGGGTGTTCCCAACACTAGTAGAAAATGATGAAATTAGTGACTAGGTGACTAAAAAAGTTAGTCACCACAATTATTTCAAGTGAATTACTACTAAATTTGAGAAATTTTAAGTGACCGAACTAAAAATGACTAACTTAAACGACTAATTTAGTTTAGGGATAAAATATATAACTAGATAATAAGTGACCAAAATAAAAGTGACTAACTAAAATGACTAATTTAGTCCCGAACTAAAATATATGACTAAATAATAAGTGACAAAATTAATAATTATTAAAGTAAACAACACATATTCAAACCATGTAAACAACACATATGAAAACCTTTACAAGTGTAGAGCCTCCATGCGTGTGTGTGAGGGAAGGTGTTTGATATCTTATAGTTGGTTTCCCTTCATCACCAAAGAGGCTTAGGCTATGAGTGGATTGGCCAAGCAACCCTCATAATTCATTCCTTTGAGTTTTTGGGAAATCTCAAGTTAAAGTCCAACTAGTGCTAATAGATGGTCTCAAAGGTGTTTGCTAGGGTTTTTAAACAAGGTCACTAGATCCCAATGCAATAGAGGTGCCTTGGATTTGTTGAAAAGTAAAATACCCCATGTGGCACCGAATGGGTGATTGATGACTACTAGCTAGAGGACTTAAACCAAATAAATTGTGGAGGTAAAAACTACAATTCAAAACAAACAACACACATGTGATAATTCACACTAGAAGTCATCCTCTCACAATCAAGAGTTGATGAATAAAATGTTAATTCTTTGATGAATTTAATGAAACCAAGAAGATCCTTATCTACCCTTACTGAAACTAAGAAAAATTTCACAAGGAGGATACATATTTCATCCAATTAAAGATTGAAAGACATGCTCTTTTTTATTTCAAGGAAAACTTTATGGAGAAACTTGAGATCGACAACTCATTAGAGTGACTTGAGCTACACTTGAGATGAACTAAAATGATTTCCACTGTAACCTAAGAGTATATTCAATATGTTTCAATTCTATAATAATAACATACAATTTAGCAAGGGTCAAGACATCTCTAAATACACTTGTGGGGTGGTCACACTCCTTGGGGAAACTACCCTTCTAGATTGAAAGTCATGTTCTTTTTTACTTCTAGGAAACGTTTATAGAGAAACCCAACACTGGTAACTAATCAAAGTGATTTGAGCTACACTTGAGATGAAATGGAATGATTTCCAATATAACTCAAAAGTATATCCAATATGCAGCAAGTAGATACTAATAACACGTGATTTAGTAAGAAGGGTCAAGACATTTTGAGATACACTTGTGGGGTGGTCCTACTCCTTGGAGGCTTCTACTTTCCTAATGTTATAAATATGGGACAAATGTCTCATTAGGAATTTGAACCTAGGTGAGGAAATAAAGAACTAAACAAATATTACAACATTGATAATATTCAATTAAACCAACCAACCAATTAGTCTTTTTCCCTTAATAGTTTTTTTTACCCTAATTTATTACCCCTATGGGTCAAAATTTCTCACATGAGGAAATAAAGAACTAAACAAATACTACAACATTGATAATAACCAATTAAACCAACCAACCAATTACTCTTTTTCCCTTAATAATTTTTTTTACCTTAACTTATTACCCCTTTGGTCAAAATTTCTCCACAAAATTCTCTTGGAAAACCCCTTATTGTAATTTTTTTTTTTCTACAGTAGAATATTACCTCTTCCTTGTATTTAACCTAATGGAATCTCTTTGCAAATACAAGTTTCATTTATCCAATGCTTAATGGAGTATTATTTTTCAGTCTTCACTCAAAAATAAAATACACATTCAGATTTTGTTCAAAAGAAACGATAAATGATAATCATATTTGAAATAGAACAAATAAAAATGGTGAACATTATTTTTTAAAGCCAACACAAAGAGAGTCCCATTAGACGATAGTTTTATAGCTTTCAAAACTCGCGCCCTAATTTGTGCGGTATGAAGCAACAATCACATTCAAAAATTTGAGGGAGGATACAACATAAAGCACTATAACAATAAGAATGAAAGATGGAGTCCCATGGCCACTAAATATCTCAGGGAATAATTTTCATAGCCCTTGCAGAGCGTGACGTCTTGCTAGGGATTGGAATCACAGTAATCGTTGTGATAACAGAGTTCAAATTTAAGTCTCGGTCTCATTCAAAATCCCTTCAAAGCATATGGCATACACCGGTTCTTGCCAATAGCAGACATCAGGTCACTCCTCCCACCTCAGCGGGACCATGGCAATGATAGTGAAAATTGAACCCGTGACCCATAGAAAGTCAAGGTCAGTCAAGCCCTTGGTTATAGTCAGAAGGAAGATTCAACCCACTACCTCTATGGAGAGTGGTGGGAAGAATGAGGGTGATGACATGCCAACGATGCACAATTCAGGAGACAAGGCCGTGGTATTTGAGAAGACTATTTTGCTTCTGCTAAAGAACTCTTGAGAATAAATGGTACAACAAAATCACCCATTGCAAATCATTTTGGCAAGTCCATAGTAGGAACAATGACCATTAGGTCTTTCAGCATTAAGGATCAGTTCTTGAAGAAGAATTTAGGCCTTATTGACAAAAATTCGAGCCCCTTTTTCCACAGTTTCTGAGCCATTGAATGGTTGATTCAACATCTAGAGGTGTTAAATGCAACTGTTCTTTGCTCCTCTACTCTTTCTATGGTTCTACTCCCACAGGAAAACTTCAATCCTTGTATGAACAATGAAACTAAATGTCAACTGTGGGTGATTTTTTCTGTTACGAATTTTTTTTATTTATAAGATGATCATTCCTAACAATTTGAACTGGTGCAGGTTTTGTTGGGATGGCCTTCTCTTATGGTCTATCATTGAACAAATCGTTTGTTAAAAGTATACAAAACCAATGTACACTTGCAAACTACATTATTTCTGTAGAACACATCAAACCGTACATGCACATTCCTAGTGAGGCCCCAACTGTTATATAAGATCACAGACCACCGGATACTAGAGAAATCCGTGGCAAGATGGAGTACTTCGCACAAACTTCCCTATACCACCAGGAAATAACTTTATGTACAAGTTCCAAGTGAAGGACCAGATAGGTAGCTACTATTACTTTCCATCATTGTATCTGCAGAAAGCTACAGGGGGATTTGGAGGACTAAATGTAGCTAGCAGGGCCCTGATCCCTGTTCCATTCCCTCCACCTAATGGTGATATCACTTTGCTTATAGGTGACTGGTACACAACCAATGTTTCAGTAAGTTATTAATCCATCCCTGATACATGTACATCTCTTGAAATTAAAGAGACTGGCTATGTTCAACTTCATCCTGTACACCAAAATGTTCTCTTGCAATGCATCAATCTCTGACTATATTCTATCTTTGGGAAGATCCTTAGAAGAACACTTGATGTGGGAAGATCTATTGGTAATCCTCATGCTGTTTACATTAATTTCCATGGGCTACCAAATGAAATAGCAATTACAGTGGAACAAGGTACATATCATTGATCTCTATCACAAGGTAGTTCGTTAGATTTAGTATAGGTGTCTAGCCTTTAAACAATTCACAAGATCCGATTTATTTTGATTTTATCTGATGGCTATTGAATCCATTGTTTCTTCTCTTAAGGTGTATCTAATATGACCCATCTGTTCATTAAGTTTTTTGTGCCAATCTTTCAAAGTGATAAGAAATGAATTTGAGATAATGACTATGCACCCATTTAGTTGGGATGCATTTATTTGATTAGACAGAGTTTGAGAATTCATTTTTAGGAATATTAGGATGTGAGAAGTAAACACTATGCTCAAAGCTACGAGCTTGTGAAGAAATTCAAAACAAAACATGCAACAAGTTTTCAACAGCATGGTAGTAGCTCATCCTCTTACAATGATCACAATCATGTAGAGACATTTCACACATGCTAAATATTTCCTAATCCGTATGAATATATGTAAGAAAATATAATGAATCAAGCACAATAGGGTGGAAAATACCAGCACAACTTGAATTTGGCTAATGTAAGTATTCCAATGAAATCCTTTAGCACAGGCTCAAATTATTTCATGAATCCAACACAATGAACAACCGAAGACCCAAAACCGACTCAAGAAAGTTAGTGCACAAATAAACACATAAATCCTCTCTTTACAATGCTAGTCCTCCATCGAACCAAAAACTACCAAGGCATATGCATCCAGTTCTCCTCCTAGATAGAAGTACCAAATGTCCAATATTATAGAAGCACTTCCTATGAACAATTGAGGGGCCAGACTCATCATATTCTGATTTTGAAATCCACATCTCCAATACACATAATAAGTGCTGATTTTTATGTGAATCCAAAAAATTTTCCTTGATAAAATTAAAAAGCAATATTTATCAAAATTTAATTTTATCAAATTTGTATCAAATTGGCCTTGATGTCATTCTTATTATGCTGGGCCAACTGTTGGGGATATTGTGGTGGTGGAATTGCGTTTTTGATCAAATCTCCCACCCCATTATCCTCCAATACTATCATGATCCTCCCTTTCAAAGAAACGATGTTATAGGCTCCCTCTAAACAATGATCTACTCTCAATACTTGGTAGGCCATTCTGCTTCCCACAAAAAAACTTGTAGTCCTTCACAATAGGCTAAACTGTACAGATATTAATTTAAATCTAAGGATTCCATTTGTATGTGAGGAAGAGAGTGGATAAAGAAAAGAGACCCAGATAACCGATATAGGTTCACAGACAAATAGATCAATCACTTTGAACTCAAATATAATACCCTCTGTATTGATATATATATAGTGGTAAACCCAACTACGCTTATGCACCTTATTACACAAGCATAGGCTAAAAAAAATTATGATCAATGTTAGTAGACAAATCCTCCCTAAGGTCCTAGTAAAGCATTGTTACCGCATCTGGGAAAGCAATAAAATTTGCCGCAAACACACTTACGAATTCAAATGTACAACATAAATAGACATTACAAGCACTAGCAACTGCTTCCAAACTTGGCACTCAAGGAACTTCTATAGTAAGACATGCTATTGATTCAACATAGTTAATTGAGTTGTATCTTGCGGTAATGACTATTGGAGAGTTGTAGCAGTTGAAAATATATTTTTATTTTGTTTTGTTTTCATTCCATTCCCTATATGTGGGTTGAAGTAAGTGACCTAAGGCATGTGGCTTTGGTTATTTGTCTTGGATTAATTGGTAGTCTTTGAAAATATGACTTGGATCATTGTTTCTCTATGTTGGAAGAGACACCTGTGATTTCAATTCTAAACCATTTCAAATGTAACATGTTTCATCGTTTAACTATTTATTCTATTTTTTTTCCAATATTCCCTTGGATGAATTATTCATCATTCATGTTATTTGTTGGTTGTGCAAGCTGGAGACTTTGGGAAGCCTCAAATGAAGCCTCATGATCCCTCTCATATTCTTCACATGAATTCAGGTAATGATAATGTGAACTTGAGTGGGACAGATAAACATTTCATCCTAGTGAGCATGCATATATGTATGGATTTATGTTAATTTTAGATAACAATGGTATGTTCTATGCTTAAGAGTAATTTTACTTCAATTTTATTATTAACCTATTATCAATTTCCATATTAACAATCACATTAACATAACAGTAAAATGCAGATAGAACATAAACAATAACCAGAAGACAAGCCAAGACAAGAGGACAAAATATTTGGCGGATGCCAGGGAAAAACCCCAATGTGGGGGAAACCCTTTGATCAAATCTTCTTATTATTCTTCAAAAGTTCAACAGAGAGAGAGTACAATATACAAATTTATTTGCCCAATCACAGTCAAAATATGTCCAGTCAAATAGCAGTCAACATGATGCCCTAACCAAAAAGTCAATGCTGGTCAACGTGGTAGAATATCTCCTCCAAATCAGCTCAGTCAAAACTAGTCAACTCGGCCTCCAAGGATAGTCCAAATCAACCCAAACTAGTCTTGAAAATATCAGTCAAACTTGGTCAATGCAGAGTCAACCTATGGTTAAACTTGTAGCAGTCAATGTTGATCAACCAACTCTAAATGCCTCGATTTTTGTGCCCAGAAATGCGGCTTTCCCAAACAAAATATTCCCCAAGAAAAACACAGTCAAACTCAGTCAACTACGCTCGGTCAATGCTGGTCAAACCTTCATGCAATTTGGTCAACGCCCAAAACAAAAAATCACAGTCAAACTTCGCACATGTGGAGGAGATGAAGGCTGCCCTGAAGTTGTACGACCCAATCAAATGAGGAGAGAGAGATATGTGTGAGAATGAATGATTTCCAAATGAGGTAGATTCACCTTCTATTTATATGCAACGTTGAGGATGAAAAGACATGTCTTTTGGGCTTCTAAGCCTACATAAGTTTGTTGGCAGACCTTGACAATTTGTCCATAACAGAAATAAATTCATAATTCCATTTTTACATGTCAGAATGAGATGATATTTAGATCAATCCTACACCTATCGAAAAGAGGAATCCAATAAAAATATTAGTTACATCATATGAGTTGTCCAAGGTGGAGTTTGGCCTTAGTTGCCAAATTTAACACTCCCTCTCAACTAGGGAGAACTCCACCTGCCAAACCATCTATCAATATGTACCATATTTGACATGCCTATTATACCATGCTATGCTCTACTCTTCTATGTTGAACCATGAAAAAATAATGAAGAAGAAATGATCGAGAATGTGTCTTACCATTCTCCACTAACCCGAAGTCAGTCTCCAATAATTGAGAGTGTATCATACCACTCTCCACTGACCCGAAATCAGTCTCCATTGATCCCAAATCAATATCAAACATCCTAGCATAGGGATTATGGCAGTAGTACTACGGTCCCTATCCTCATTTTCCTATTCATTTGGTCAGATGAGAGGTACTTCCCATGAATCCTAGACTCCATGGGTAGGATGTACCGCCAGGAAAAGGTGAACCACTCATGCTGCTCATATGCCATAGGAGAAGGTGAACCACTCATCCTATGCATATATCAACACGGGGTATCACAAGGGAAGGTGAACCAGTCACCCTGTACATAATGCACCACTAGGAGAAGGTGAACCACTCACCCTGTACACAACGCACCACTAGGAGAAGGTGAACCACTCACCCTATGGTCGCTCATTTCTCCAAGAAGTACCCTAAGCCCCCTGGAGATCTCAAAGCTTAATATCCATCTCATATGGGACCCTCATAAGAGGGTATCTCCATGACTCCAAGTCATTCATGGAAGGTTAAGAGATTGACCTTCCCAAGGCACTTCATAAGAATATTTGCGACCTATTCATCAATCCCAATGTGATGGAGCCTTATTGCTCCACGTTGTACCATATCCCAGATAAAGTGGTACTTTATATCAATATTCTTGGAGCAGTCATGAAACACAGGATTCTCAGAAAGACGAATCCCACTTTGGCTATCTCAAAAGATCACGGTGGTATCCAACACATGTCCAAACAACTCACTGAAGAGATTCCTCAACCAAATAGCTTCACAGGAGGCCATGCTAGCAGCAATATATTTAGCCTCAATGGTGCTCAAAGAAATTGACTTTTGCTTCTTGCTCATCCAGGGTATTGAAGTAGAACTTACAGAGAAGAAACATCCATATGTTCTTTTATGATCCACCACACTGCTAGCCCAGTCTGCATCAAAGTAACCATGGAGCCTCATATTATCAACAATTTATCTCAGTCCATAGGTGATTGTGCCTCGAAGATATCTCAAAATTTTCTTGGTAGCAATCCAATGAATGTGATGACGCTCGACCATAAATTGATTCAATCTATTCACCGCAAAACATATGTCCAGACGGGAGTTCACCATGAACATCAGGGCCCCCATGAGTTGATGATACTCAGAAGGATTTCCCAAATCCAGCCCAACAACACTTTCATATAAATTCTTGAAGTTAAGTTCCATCAGAGTAGTCACGGACTTGCAATCCACCATCCCAAATCTTTCAAGTAGCTTCACAATGTACTTTCCTTGAGAAAGGAAAATCTCACCTGGATTTTGCCAAACCTCGAACCCTAAGAAATAATGCATCAATCCTAGGTCCTTCATCTTGAATTCAAAAGCCAACTCCCTCTTGCATTGATGAATGAGAGAGTTTGCACCTGTTAGAAAGAGATCGTCCACATAAAGTACCAAGATGAGAGGTCTATCATTCTCAACCTTAAAGTAAAGGTTCAGATCAACTTCACTTCTTGTAAATTCCAACTTCATCAGATAGTTGTCAATCCTCTCATACCAAGCCCAAGGTGCTTGCTTCAACCCATAAAGGGCTTTCTTCAACCTACATACATGTGTCTTATGATCTTGGACTTTGAACCCCTCAGGTTGTTTTACATATACTTCTTCCTTAAGTGAACCATGCAAGAAGGCAGTCTTGACATCCATCCAGTGTAGGTTCCATCTTTGCAAGGCAGCAAGGGCTATGATTGAACAAATGGTGGTATATCGAGAAACTGGTGAAAATATCTCATCATAGGCCACACTTTCCTTTTGAGAGAATCCTCGAGCAACAAATCTGGCCTTGAACTTTTCAGCACTTCCATCTGCTCCATGCTTTATCTTGTAGAGCCATTTAGAGGTGACAACAGATTTTTCCTGGGGTCTGGGGACCACATCCCAGACATCATTCTTCATAATTGACTCATACTCTTCATTCATTACATTCTTTCATACTTGGTTCTTCACAACTTCTTCAAATGAGCAAGGCTTAGATTAAATAATGGTGCTCATGGCAGTTAAGTACCCTTGGTACCTATTCAGCTTCTTACTTTCATGAAATGTCCCCCTTGGTGCAATATGTCTCTTGGCATCTTCGAGAGTTTCCCTAAGCCATGAGGGTCTCCTTTTAGAGGAGGAGGGCTCATGAGGAGGTGGATCAATGGGATCCATTGGTTCTTCAACATCAGGCATCGGCTCATCCTGTGTTTCTCCATGTTTTCCTGTATTTGCTTCTTTGTCCTTCCTTGGAATAGGAAGGTTGCTAATATTCCCAAGGGAAGCACCTTCATTGAAGGTGACATCATGACTTATCTCCACTTCCTTTTGACCAAGAACATAGATCCTATATGTCTTGGAAGTTTCATTGTAGCCCACAAATATTCCTTTCTTCCCAGATGCATCCAATTTGCTTCTATTTTCTTTCAGCACATGAAAATACATGGGACTACCAAAAATTCTAAAATGAGAAACATCAGGTTTCTTATTGGTGAAAACTTATTCAGGAGTTTTGGAGTCCAACGCTTGATGAGGGCATCTATTTTGAACGTACACGACAGTGTTGGCAGCTTCACCCCATAGGAACTTCGGAAGGCTTTGATCATGTAGCATGGCACGAGTGGCTTCTATGATAGAACGATTCTTCCTTTCAGTAACACCATTTTTCTCAAGAGTATATGCAGTAGTAGTCTCCCTCTTAATGCTAGGTTATCTACAATATTCATTGAGTTCATTTGATTCATATTCGGTTTCATTATTGGTTCTTAATATTTTGATCTTCTTCCCAGTTTGATTTACAACCAAGGCTTTGAAAGAACGGAACCATGAGAACACTTTGTCCTTCTTCTTCAAGAAATATATCCAAGTTTTGCGAGAGAAGTCATCCACAAAGATAACATAATATAAATATCCACCCAAAGTTGGCACGGGAAACATACCAGATAGATTATACTGAACCAATTGCAAAATTCTAGTAGTCTTGCTATCACTTGAGGGTAATGGTCCCCTTGTATGTTTTCCTTCGGCACATCCCTGACAAACACCTTCATGTTCTATTTTTAATTCGGGCATACCTATAACCATCTTCCTTGCATCGGGTAGAGCCTTCTAATGAAGATGAGCAAACCTCCAGTGCCATAGTTTGGATTGAAGAGATGTGTCACAAGACATAGCTCCCAATGGACTTCCTCCAACTTGATATAGGCTATCAACCCTGAATCCAAGAGTAAATGCTTCTATAAAATTTCATTTCCAAACACACACCTTTCCATCGATGAATGCCACCTTGAATCCTTTGTCTTCCATCGCCAAGATAGATACCAGGTTCTTCTTTAGATTGGGTACATATAGTACTTCTTGTAGATGAACGATGTTACCTTGATTCAATTGAAGAGTAACATTTCCAACTCCCTTCACAAGATAGGTGGCATTGTCTCCAAGGATAATTTCCAAATTTATATCCTTTTCTATTAGATTTGAAAGAGCCTCCTTGTACCCAGTGAAGTGCCTTGAGGCACCACTATCAATCGACCAATTTCCTAAGGTGTCCAGAGGAGAGGTAGTAGAAAGGGCATATATAAGATAAAATTCTTTTTTTTTGTTATCTACAACATTAGATTCATCATACCTAGAGTTTCTTAATCTTTTGGGAGGTCAATCATTTCCAAGTTGAGTAGCGAAAGCATTCCTTTTTCCTTTGTTGTTGAACCTGCCATTCCTTTGATTGTTGTTGCCCCTGAAATTGTTGTGGTTGTTGTTGTCATCATGATGAGGTGTATCCCTTCTATTAGGAAACTCCCTAGCATAGTGGCCAAACTTGTTACAAATGAAGCATCTTCCCTTCCTTCCATTTTTGAATCTCGGTCTTCCTTGACATTGCTTCTTTGAACTTGCATTGTTCTTCTTTTTAGCATGAGTGGAGAATGTAGTAGGATCATTCCTATTTGAAGGCATGTCCATTTCCATCATCCTTTTCTCTTCTTGAGAACATCTATTCAGCAATTCTTCAAAACCTAGAATCCTATCATTGTTGAGGATAGTAGTGTTGAACACATGCCATTCATGAGGGAGACCTCCAAGGGCAATGCGAGTGAGCTCCTTGTTAGCAATAACTTCTCCAATTGAAATTAGATCATTTTTTATCTTGATAATCCTCACGAAGTAGGATTGGATATCTTCACCTTTTCCCTTCTTTATGTCCTTCAACTTGTTCTTGAGAAAAAGGACTTGGTTTGCATTGCTAGATTTGAACATGCCAACCAACCTGTCATATATCTCCTTTGATGTGTTCAAATTAGAGATGTAAGCAACTAAATGCTTATGAATAGAATCCTTGATGATCTTCTTGGCTTTGACTTCACCTTTTTTGTACTTTGTCTTAGCATCATTCGGTGCATTTGAAGGAAGTTCAGTAATTTTTCCCTGCACATAGTCCATAACATCTTTCTCTTATAAAGTCAAATCAAGAGACATCTTCCATGCATGATAATCAAACTTATCATGAAGCTTGTCATCATATTTGAAGTAGGATGTGGAGGCCATTGACTCTAGTCCTTGATCAATAGATCTCAATGATTGCTCTTCTCACTCTTGCTTGGGCTTTGTCTTCACCTCAACTCTGATACCATGTTAATTTTAGATAACAATGGTATGTTCTATGCTTAAGAGCAATTTTACTTCAATTTTCTTATTAGCCTAATATCAATTTCCATATTAGTAATCACATTAACATATAGTAAAATGCAGATAGGACATAAACAATAACCATAATACAAGCCAAGACAAGAAGACACAATATTTAGCGAATGCCAGGGAAAAACCCTTTAATCAAATATTCTTATTATTCTTCAAAATTTCAGCAGAGAGAGAGTAAAATATACAAATTTATTTGCCCAATCACAGTAAAAATCTATCCAATCAAATAGCAGTCAACAGGATGCCCTAACCAGAAAGTCAACACTGGTCAACGTGGCAGAATATCTCCTCCAAATCAACTCGATCAAACCCAGTCAACTCGGCCTTTAAGGATAGTCTAAATCAGCCCAAAACAGTCATGAAAATATTAGTCAGACTCAATCAACGTAGAGTCAAACCTGTGGTCAAACTTGCTGGTGTCAAACTTGTTGTGGTCAACGTTGGTCAAACAACTCTAAATGCCTTGATTTCTATGCCCAGAAATGCAGCCTTCCCAAATAGAATATTCCCCAAGAAAAACGTAGTCAAACTCAGTCAACTGCTACCTGGCCAACGCTGGTCAAACCTTCCTGCAATTCGGTCAATGCCCAAAACACAAAATCACAGTAAAACTTCACATGTGTGGAGGAGAAGAAGGCTTCCCTGAAATTGTACGACCCAATCAGATGAGGAGAGAGAGATATGTGTGAGAATGAATGATGTCCAAATGAGGTAGATTCAATTTCTATTTATATGCAACGTTGAGGATGAAAACACATGTCTTTTAGGCTTTTGAGCCTACATAAGTTTGTTGGTCGACCTTGACAATTTGTCCATAATAGAAATAAATTCATAATTCCATTTGTACATGTCAGAATGAGATGATCTTTAGATCAATCTTACACCTCTTGGAAAGAGGAATCCATTAAAAATATCAGTTGCATCATATGAGCTGTCTAAGGCGGAGTTTGGCACTATTTACCAAATTTAACAATTTGGGACCATAAACTACAAATCCGGGTCCAAATTTGTAACAGGCTCCTTGTTTTCCTAATATTGAACAAAATTTCATGGAAAAGCTTGCAATAATTTCTGAAATTCTAAAAAATTCTAACATGAAAACATTATTTGTTCTATCATCACAAATGTCTGTTGGGCAATCCATTAGAGAAACTTACCCCATTGAATAGGATAAGGAATTCAATAAATCTGGTAAATCTCCAAAAGAAGATACTAAAAAAGTCATAACACTTCCAAAGGATTCTAGCATGGTTATACCCCTCTCATAGAGTTTTTCAAATGAAAATGCCACAATCATACAAAATCATTTGAATCCTTGGGTTGATGTGGTATCTCCGACTATGAAGTTCACTCAATGAAGGGATTGAAACACTCTCCAATGTCTTATAATACTTTTGACCTCTACTGTGGTTGTAAGACCATTTTACCTTTGATGGATCCACCATTGCTTTGCATGCAATTTCATTAATGCATCGATTGACAATTTCGAGATCTTCAGATCAAGGCAAGAGAGCCTTGGTTGTCTGCAACGTGATGATTGAATCCTTCCAATCATGAAGGATGCATGAGTTGAATAAGATCTCAAGCTTTTCTATAAGGTTTCCCTTTTCCATTTCCTCTGACAGCTTCTTCAATGTAGAAGGTGTCTGGTTTTGCCCCAAATTTCATAAACTTCATTGTTGCTTGTACTTGACCTAATTGCAAATATTTTTGATATGCCATTAAGAATGTATGGTTGAAGCAACTAGAAGATAGTTGTTGGAATTGTTGCATTGGGAAGGTCTACTAAACCATTATCCTTTGATGCTTTAAGTCTTTTGAGTTCTGTGAGTGTTGCAACTATCATGACAAGAACATAAATAAATGTCCCAAATTCTATCCTTTGGAGCATTGTAATGTCATGCTTGAGACCTGTAAATTTTTTGGCTAGTGCAATGAAGATCCAATTAGACACAGGCACAAGCATAATAATACTGAAGGCTATGAAACACTACAAGGATGCAGGAGGGATCTCAATATGTCCAATAATTACTATCCACTGTGCTACCTTGTTTTATGAAGAAAGTAGAAAATTGTGCAAAGACAACCCCATACATTAAACATGTTACCCAAATAGGAATCAACTGTGCAAAGAGATTGACCTTTTTAGAACTCAATACAGTGTCATGAGATGATTTTTCCGGGAAATTGTTATGACATCCTTCTAACATTGTTTTTTTATTGAACTAGAAACAAATGAAGTACATAACTGACCCCCGCTCCAAGTTCTCAACCCAATACTATATAGAATCCAAAATTACAGAAACTTGTGTCTTTGTAGTGACCCTCTTAATCATTTGATAAACGTAAATGTTATTTAGAATGACATCATTTTTATGTCTGAGCCAATGTCAAATGCACTCAAAGGGTAAGGCAACCTCTGTGTAGATATGATACCCAACTTTGCAAGAATTCCATGTTCAAGAGAAAATTGAACTTGAACTTCATAATTATCACTGGGTTCTAGTGACATGGTTAAGATTACATGATCTAGTTGATAGCCACCATATAGGGAAACATATTTCACTTCACGGGAATCTCCTACATCAACGAAAACATTTGCACCAGGTGAAGTCTACAATACCTTGTACTGGCCTATATTCCGGCATTCAACCCCCAAAATTGTAGGTTTCGGATGTGAGAATCTGAAGCATATAGAGCAAAAAATGAAGAAATTAGAGGTTGAGATGTTTGTTTTTGGTGTGTTCTCATTACATTGTCAAGATGCCATTAGAAGTTGTTTTTCCCAAGTGACAAATAGTCATGAGAAAATGGGTGATGTAGTAAATTTCAGGACCAAAAATGCACTGTCATTTACAAGATATCAAAAAAGGAAACTTCCAGATCAGTGTAAAATATAGAGTGTTTTATTCAAGGTCAATAGGTAGAGTTTATATTAAAAAAGCTATGGCCATACCATACAACTTGAGTTTACAAAAAATATGTAGTCCTGGGCAACCATGACCTGGAATTCCCAGCTAAGGATGAAGGCTGAAGTAGCCAAAAAAAATTCTATGGAGGCCTATCCATATTTGCCTCTTAGAATTCCATAGGTATACTGCTTAACATACTGGCATAATGTAAATGGTATTCAACAAACACACTAGGTTACTAAATCAAAATTAAAAATGTAATGCCCATTTTGGGCTTTAGTTACTAGGTCCACATAAGTTGTTGGCCTCTAGGTCTTCATATTTCATTGTTGTAGAGATAGTATCAAAGTAGATAGCCACATGTTTGTCTTTAGTGGGGCCTTCCAATAGCTTTGAGATATGAGTAGTTAGGGTGTATCCATAGAATGATGTATGGAAAAGGACGTAGAGTCTACAGAGGTGTTGCTTAGGTTGAGAGTGGGAGATAACTCAACCTTTAGAGGGAGGTTGAACTGAACCAATGTGCACCCAACCATCAATTATAGACTCCATATTTGAGGCCATTTCAACTATTTCCCTCTAAAAATGATCATGGGGGCCTGAGGTTCATCCTCCCATTCCATCTATGCCAGGAAACACTATGTAATATTTCCAGAAAATCCACCAAAAAATGCACTGATAATCCCGCAAAAGGACATAAAAATGAGTTACCAATATTTAACCCTCACTCATAGCCAAAGCCCACCTACAATTATGATGGAACTCTCAAAATGATTCTGGCATAAAAGGGTATGAGTCCTAACCTCAAATCCATTAACCACAAACAATTGTAATCATTATACAGTTGAACCCTTATCCCTCTCACCAAGGCTTGCTTTAATGTCACATAGGACCAACGTTCACCCTTGGATGAATCAATTAATCCCACATGTAGGATCCATTTCCACCAAAATATAGTTCTTTAGAGAATGAATCAAATAGACATGCATAAGATTAGAAGGTGAGGTTGTTTAAGTCCTGTCCTCCACATTTCCCTCATGATATGATAATTATTATGGGAAGAGTTTCCTTTCTTAATGCTTTTCTACTTCATGTGAGTGGGAACAGGAGCTTAAGTCTCTTAACCCCTCCATTACAAACAAACAACTCCTTATATTTGAACCCTTTAATTAGCCTTTTATTTTGCTTCAACATTTAGACTTTAACATATTTTGGCAAGCCTTAGGTTTGTAATTAGGGGGAGTTTGAAGGAGGGTTTATATAACCTCCATTGAGTTGTTGATCATTTTCACCTTTCAAACACCTTTGTATTTTAGTAGATCGGCCTTTTAGTTTGCTTCAACATTTATATTTTAACATATTTTGGCAAGCTTTAGGTTTGTAAGTAGGCGAGTTTGAAGGAGGGATTAGATAACCACCATTGAGTTGTTGATCACTGTCACCTTTCAAACACTTGTCTTTTAGTACATCAAGTCCTTGATGGACTTTAAGAGCTTCTGCTTCATTGGAATATGCTGACAATAATTACAATTGTGCTTAGATTCATGTCCATATCTCAACAGTTAGAGAAAATATCTAACATTTATGATTTTACCTGCTATCTAATAGAGATATCCATATGTCCTGTAGCACATTTCTCAATAATTCAATATTTTATATATATATATATATATATATATATATATATATATATATATATATATATTATATATATATATATATATATATATATATATATATATATATATATATATATATATATATATATATATATATATATATATATATATATATATATATATTTATATTTATATTTATATTTATATATTTATATATTTGTTTGTTGGAGTTGAATTCAAAGGGAAATTGTGGAGAAAGTAGTTAGAATGCTATCTATTGCCTACTTTGCTAGGTTGTTGCATTCATCAATTATGTGCTAAGTCTCTTTCTGGAGCTAATTTTAGGAGTAATTTGTAGATTATATGGTGTTGTTTATCATAGATTTTTTATAATGGAGAATATATTTCATGCAAAGAGGAGCAAGAAAATATTAGGATTTGAATTGAAAAGGAAAATGTGAAGACAGAGTGGCATAGAAGACTATTTATTTCCCACCTTTCTATGTTGGTGCATTAAAACATTATGTGCCACAATTTCGGTGTCCTACATTCAGCTTATGAACACCAAGGGTGACTTCCCTCCACTAAATAAAATCTAGTACTACTCAGAAAATTCGCCACTCATAGTTCCTTTTGAAGCAGAATTCCAATTTTACATGCAGGACATGATACCTCCCTTGGCACCTTCTTCCATTGCAGTGCCAACCTCTGATCGTGTAGTGGTGGAGGGCTTCTTTTAAAAAGGCATGATAGACTACTCTTATGATGGCTCTCAGTGGCAAAGGAAGAATATGCATGGAAAAATATACCTTGTGCCTGGAGGAGATGAAGTTGGATCCTTCTACATGTCAGACAAACCAGATAGCCATGGTGGTAGATTCTCCTTGGAGACCTATAATCCCAATGTTTTGCAAGATTGTTGGTCGCCCTGTTAAAGTCAATGATGATTCTATTCCATGGTCCCTATTCAAAATCACCAGGATTAGTGGAAATGTGTATTCATTTTTGTTCTTATACTTGATTTCAGTGGGTTTTTTTGGTTCTTTCACCAAAATGTATCCCTATGAAACTCATGCCATTCCAGTGGTATAAGGCCACACCATTCATAAAATCATTAATACTATGGAGCTCACCAATGAATCAATACTTCCACACATTTCAATAATAGTTTTATGGAATCTAACTTTATATCTTAATCCTTTTCGTTTGTTTTGGTTAACATAATTGTTTTTAGATAAAATATTCATTGTTTTTTATTCAACTTTGTGAAAATGTAGGTCACTAGTGGGACCATTCAGCTATTATACAATGGTGGGAAAAAAAGAGGAGTTCCTCCAATATCTTCAAACATTACAAAGAAAGCGGCTTCATGGACATGGATATTCAGTTGTTAGTTCTAGACATAGAAGCCTTGTTCTCCTCTATTTCGCTGAATATGAAATTCTTCTGCCCTTTTGGTCTTGTTGGTTGTTCATGGAAACGTTAAAAATCATAGAGATTGCACAAATATAATTGTTACCATGGGCAGAGGTAGGCTTGAACGACATACTTTTGAGAAAAAGCGCTTCCCATGATTTTTGAAAAACTTATTTTATATTTTATGGTGAGAAAATTTTGATAATAATTATAGTTTGTAAATCTAATGTACGTGTATAGGTTTATTGAGTTTTTCTAATAATCGTAGTTTGTAAATCTAATGTACGTGTATAGGTTTATTGAGTTTTGCTAATAATCGTAGTTTGTAAATATAATGTATGTGTATAAGTTTGTATACGTTTGTTTTTTTTTATGACATTTTTATGCTCAGTCCAAAATTTGAATACTGTAGGTGTTCTAAGAATTGAGCACTTAGGTTTTCAAATTTTGATCATGCTATGTGCTTCACTCCATTTTGGCCCCTCATGTTTCATTTCCTCCTAGAATTGATCTTTGCAAGAGTTTGATAAGTAAAGGTCCAAAGATTAAAGCATCATCCTTCACACTTGTTTCATCTGATCAACATCCAACAATTATAGGTAAGCTCAATGTCGTTGAGGAAGACGATGATGGAAAATTTGAAATGTTGGATGGAAATTCAAAGAATGATGTGACTGAACATGACAGTCTTCTTTTTGCTCCTCCTTAGTTTAGAAACATAACACTTCATAACTTCTCAACTTTTTTTGAGGGAAACCTTCCTAGCACTCAAAGCTTTGGTCATATTAATGTGAAGGTTGATGGAAAGAAACTTCTAGAAATGTGGCACTCATGGTTATGTATAGCCCAATTTTCAAGGCCCCTGTTATCTTGTAGAAGAACACTTAGCCTACAAACAAAATGGGGATTGTTAAAATGACATTTAACATGATGCTAGTCTAGAGCTCCTTCACGATAGTTATGGATTAGGGTACTGTATTCTGACAATTTTCCCACACTTGACAACAATAAGGATCGAGCCTTTTCTCGCATGAGAAATGAACAAATCAAGTAGATATCCACCAGTTTTGTACCCTGTCTGGCAAATCCACTACAGAAGGAAAGGATCATGTCACGCTTCTCTAAGCTTGATGACTTAGAAGATCCATCAGATGGTTAGATTTTCAATGAAAGTTGGAACAAAACCTTGAATGCAGGTAATGAACAGAGTTGTATGGTAGAAGAGAAGGTTTGTGAACCCTTGAAGGCAGAGGAATTTATTTTTTTCTGAAAACAAGGGCAATGGAGCCATTAGTACCTACAACAATACAGAATTTTGATACGAGTTTGAGCAAAATAATAATGTGATTCCTATGCTAAAATCTGATGATGATCATCGGTCCATCCCTCTGGCTAATCTATATGGTAAAGTGAAGGTTAGTTGCTCCCTATTTTTCATTTATAGTTTTGAATACCATGGATTTTGTCAAAATTTTGAAATGTTGGGTGAAAATGGAAATTGTGATGCGAGGGAAGAACAATGGTGTCTTCAAGTTGAAAAGGTATCTATGCACCTGATCCTATGGAGAATCTAAGTCATGAAGTCAAAACTGACAAAAAGTTAGAATTGGAATGGAAACATGGGATCCAGGAAACGTCTTTGTTCCATTGATAACAAAAACATCTACATACAGCTCAAACACTGGAGACCTAGGTCATATATTGTATTTTTTTGATGGACCTCCTATATATGATTCAGATTGTTTCAAGAAAGAACAACAGAGACGTTCTTACACCTGAATTTGTCCAAAAAATGACTCATATGTGCAAAAAAGGGAACAATAACATGGTAAATGTAATGAAGGTAGGTCATATATTGTATTTTTTGATGGAGCTCTTATATATGATTCAAACTGTTTCAAGAAAGAATAGCAGAGACGTTCTTACACCTGAATTTGTCCAAAAAATGACTCGTATGTGCAGAAAAGTTAAAATTAACATGGTAAATGTAATGAAGCTTTGAACATGAATAGAAGAGCCCTTCCTAAGGCACTGCCCAAAATAGACTGGTCACCTTGCTTGGAACAAAACAACAACAAGAGGTATAATGCATTTTGAAGGTTCCCTTGTATATGACATGATGATGCACCCAGAGTAGAACAGTCTTTTTGTTTGATCCAGAACTAGTGGAGGTTGAAAGCTTGTGGATACTAATGGACCTACAACCTGAAATATACAAAGGACATATGCCACAATGGGGAGAAAACTTTCTCAGCACAATGTATCTCCAGGATCCTATTTGCCCCAAATATGAGTTTCTAGAACTTGCTATGGAACTTCCAGCACACTTCCCAAGTTTTGATTCAAGCCTAATATATTAAAGAGTTTGTGAAGACAAAGTTATGTGTTTCAAAATAAAATCAATAGGAAATAAAATTGTGTCTTCAATGGAAAGCTCAAATGATTTTGATGAAGATTTTTCGTTTGTATAAATATCCCCTTAATCAGGTGATGGAGGGCTATCTAATGAGCTTGTAGGAAATGCATATATTGCCACCTTGAAGAGATGCGACCAGAATCAGAAAATAATCTGTGTTGAAATGACCATGATCAATTCTCGTCAACCTGTCTAAAATACGATTCAGCTGGACAAGCATCTATAGAAGGTATAGACCTAAAATAAAATTGGTTATTCCAACATTCAATCCCCAAAATTGTAGTTTCCAGATGTGAGACTCTGAAGCCTATAGACCATAGAATGAAGAAATCAAAGGGTGAGATGTTTGTTTCTGGTGTGTTCTCATTACATTGTCAAGATGCCATTAGAAGTTGTTTCTCCCAAGTGACAAACAATCATGAGAAAATAGGTGATGTAGCAAATTTCAGGACCAAAATGCGCTGTCATTTACAAGATATCAAAAAAGGAAACTGCCAGATCAGTGTAAAATACAGAGTGTTTTATTCAAGGTCAGTAGGTAGAGTTTATATTAAAAAATCTATGTCCATACCATACAACTTGAGTTTACAAAAATTATGTAGTCTTGCGCAACCATGACCTGGAATTCCCAGCTGAGGATGAAGGTTGAAGTAGCCAAAAAAAAATCTATGGAGGCCTATCCATATCTGCTTCTTAGAATTCCACATGTATATTGCTTAACATACTATCATAATGTAAATGGTATTCAACAAACACACTAGGTTACTAAAAAAAAATTAAAAATGTAATGCCCATTTTGGGCTTTAGTTACTAGGTCCACATAAGTTGTTGGCCTCTAGGTCTTCATATTTCATTGTTGTAGAGATAGTATCAAAGTAGATAGCCACATGTTTGTCTTTAGTGGGGCCTTTCAATAGCTTTGAGATATGAGCAGTTAGGGTGTATCCATGGAATGATTTATGGAAAAGGAGGTAGAGTCTACAGAGATGTTGCTTAGGTTGAGAGTGGGAGATAACTCAACCTCTAGAGGGAGGTTGAAGTGAACCAATGTACACCCAACCATCATTTATAGATTCCATATTTGAGGCCATTTCCAACTAGTTCCCTCTAAAAATGGTCATGGGGTCCTAAGGTTCATCCTCCCATTCCCTCTATGCTAGGAAACAATACGTAATATTTCCATAAAATACACCAAAAAATGCACTGATAATCCTGCAGAAGGACATACAACTGAGTTACCAATATTTAACCCTCAGTCATAGCCAAATCCCACCAGAAATTCTGAAGGAATTCTCACAATGATTATGGCATAAAAGGGTATTATCCCTAACCTCAAATCCATTAACCACAAAAAATTGTAATCATTATACAGTTGAACCCTTATCCCTCTCACCAAGGCTTGATTTAATGTCACATAGGACCATTGTTCACCCTTGGATGAATCAACTAGGATCCATTTCCACCAAAATATAGTTCTTTAGAGAATGAATCAAATAGACACGCATAAGATTATAAGGTGATGCTGTTTAAGTCTCGTCCTCCACATTTTCCTCATGATATCATAATTATTATGAGAAGGGTTTCCTGTCTTAATGCTTTGCTACTTCTTGTGAGTGGGCACATGGAGCTTAAGTCTCTTAACCCCTCCTTTACACACAAAACAATTCCTTATATTTGAACCCTTTAATCAGCCTTTTAGTTTGCTTCAACATTTAGACTTTAACATATTTTGGCAAGATTTAGGTTTGTAGTTAGGGGGAGTTTGAAGGAGGGTTTAGATAACCATCGTTGAGTTTTTGATCATTGTCACCTTTCAAACACCTTTGTCTTTTAGTACATCAGCCTTTTAGTTTGCTTCAAAATTTAGACTTTAACATATTTTGGCAAGCTTTAGGTTTGTAAGGAGGGATTAGATAACCACCATTGAGTTGTTGATCACTGTCACCTTTCAAACACATGTATTTTAGTTATCAAGTCCTTGATGGAATTTAAGAGCTTATGCTTCATTTGAATATGCTGACAATAATTACAGTTGTGCTCATATTCATGTCCATATCTCATCAGTTAGAGAAAATCTATAGCATTTATGATTTACCTGCTATCTAATAGAGATATCCATATGTCCTATAGCACATTTCTCAATAATTCATTCTTTTTGATATATATATTGTTTGTTGGAGTTGAATTCAAAGGGAAAATTTGGAGACAAGTAGTTAGAAGACTATCTATTGCCTACTTTGCTAGGTTGTTGCATTAATCAATTATGTGCTAAGTCTCTTTTTGGAGCTAATTTTAGGAGTAATTTGTAGAGTATATGGTGTTGTTTATCATATATTTTGTATAATGGAGAATATAATTCATGTAAAGAGGGGTAGGAAAATATTAGGATTTGAATTGAAAAGGAAATTGTGAAGACAGAGTGGCATAGAAGACTACTTATTTCCCACCTTTCTATGCTGGTGCATTAAAAGATTATGTGCCACAATTTGGGGGATATTTCAACTCTTTTGTATTTGTTAGAGAAGGGAAAAACTCTATTAGAATAGGGAACCAAGTTGGAATAGTGTGCTTCAACCTTCAAATGTTAGGGTAATACCTAGCAAGTGAATCCTCGCTAGATCCAAGTGGCACATATGAATTTGGACTGCAGTGAAAGATAGTAAAGGTGAGGTTGTGTAGCTCCTCACAAGATCATCCTTACATATTGTCAGGAATCATGTCATGGGACAAAACTTATACTTGCAGGTCACCACTCTAAGGCAAACTAAGCTTTCTATATCAACCACATATTGGATTTTCAAATAAAACTATTATGGGTATGGAAAAGTCATTTAAAACTTTGTTTTTCTTTTGTGTGTTTTGTGTTTGTATGTCCACGGATGTGAATGCACTTTCTAGGCTATTTATCCAAAAGGTCAGTTGAAAATATGAAACTACAACTTGTTTTCACCCATGGAGTAAGAGCCTCTGCATCTTCTCATAATTTCTTTTCTTTTTAAGTATATTTTTTTCCACGTCTTGATTGCATTGCTGGCTATGATTCAATCATCTAACCAAATTTCCTGTAGAAAGATTTTAAGCTTTTTGGCCAAGATCAACTATAGATTGGGGAGAGGATATATGTGACTCTCTCACTCACCATTATATTTCTATCCTCTGTGTCTCTGACTTTGCTCGGCTCATCGCATTGTGGCACCAATTCAATTCTTATTGTGATCATCCATCCATCCATATTTTTGTCAAGGACAATGAGCAGAATACAGTTGGACGTGGAGAACAAAATTGATTGCTCACACTGACGCAGGCAGCTTTACAATATGCATTTCACACCAAATTCCCCCATTTAAATGTAAAACTTCCTTTCTGGATGTGCAGAAGAGAAGTGCCTTTACAGTACATCAACCAATTGCTCTCACACACACAGACAACTTTAAAATATGCATATTTCAAACCAAACTTTTTATGAATTCGCCCCCTTTCTCCTATTTCTTGTAAATCCATGTGAACATGCCTCTTCTCTTCACGATTGTTGACAAATTTCGATGGCCCTTCTCTTCATGAACGATGATTTCATTTTGACAAATTTTAACGGCCCTTCTCTTCACGAATGATTTCATTTTGACAAATTTTGGCATGCTCTCAATTTCCACATCCATATGAAGATGGGTCTTCACGGTTTGGAGAAATTTGGGCCTTTCACATCCCTTGAAGATGGGCCTTCACGATTTTCAATTTCAATATTTCAACATCACAACAAAGGAAAACCAAAAATAATTCGTTATCAAAATCTGTCAAGCTTTTTCTCCTTCGCAACATAATGGGAGTCCGATGGTAGACTTGGATATCACCTGGACTTCCCTGCCAATCCAATCCATTATTTTTGTGCTTCAAGTATAAAATATTGCACTCAAAATCACCATTGATTGTTCAGGGGAGGCAAGCACCAGGCCCATGTTGCCTTCAAAATACTGACAATGTACCACTGAAACTGAAACCCAAACCCAAACCCTGTCTATCATTGTCCAAAGGGAAAAGGGCACGCACTGAAAATTGTCTCATTATTCAGAGGGAAAAAGGTATGCACTAAAAATTGTCTCATTGTTCAGAGGGAAAAGGGCACGCACTGAAAATTGTCACATGAAGCCCTGGTTGTGTCAAAATGACAATATGCATGGATACTCATGACTTTATTTGAAGCTACTCATTGTATCTTCGTATAGCAAACACTTCTTATGATTTTTCCATGATGGTGGTCATGTCAAATTTCTCTGTTTTGGAGCTTCTCATTGTATCTTAGGCTAGTAAACCCCTCCTTCTCCTTCATGAATTTTGGGGCATAACATTGGAGAAAGGCTGCTTATGTTTTTTCCATGATGGTGGTCAAGTCACATGGGTCAGCTTTGATGTAGTTTCAATGTTGTGTGCCCTTTTTCTATGTAGTTGGCAAAGATTTATTTGCAACATTGCAACTCATTTTTTTGGGTGTTTCTTTCACTTATGCACCCAATGTTCTACGGATAATAGAGTTTAAATACATTGAATACACCATTTGTTTGTGCTTCTTTCACTTATGCTCTCAATGTTCCACGAATAATAGAGTCTAAATACATTACATACATCATTTTCTTTTGTGCTTCTTTCACTGATGCTCCCAATGTTCCACAAATAATACAGTCTAAATACATTACATACATCATTTTTTTTGTGCTTCTTTCACTTATGCTCTTCATAGGCATGCATGGGCCATGACAAGCTTTTATTGTTTCTCCAATTATGAGGGCATGTGACATGGGCATAGTGGGATATGCCTTTAATAAACTCATAACACGTTGTTACCAACATTGCACACGGGTGTTGTATGTTTGTTCCAAATTTGTCAATGTATTTCACATGTGCATTGGGTGTTTGTCCTAGTGTTGTAGCTGGCCTTGCATATCTATTATTTCAAGTTCCTAAACTCAAGGAAGATGCTTTTAATGAGGATTTTATTTGAAACAACATGAAGAATCAAAACATTATGTTGGAGTTTTAATCTGTTGACGAGGAGTGATGGAAGTAGTAATACCTTGAACTTTGTTGGAGTGTGAAGGCTTCTTGTAATGAAACCATATTAACTCTTCTGTAATGTAATATAATGGGTGACCTAATTGTGTGGGCTACTACATGGGTTTGACTTGTTACATCGGGTTAGAAAGGGTGTACAAAAGTAACGTAGATGTGTTGTGTTTGAAGGGATGCCTATTTGTGGGTTATTCTATTGTTTACACATGCTACAGGAGAATTGTTGCAATGAAATGCCTCATGCTTTCTCCCCAACTATGTTCTTTGAATTCACATTTCCTTTTATTGGTTAATTTATGCCTAATGATTTGTTACATGCGTATTCCATTGGAATATCTAAGTTATGCTTTTCTAACAAATTAAATCTCAAATTTGACACCATATATAAAAGGAAATAAATTGATGTGAGATGGAGTTTTCATCTCTGCATGAAGTGGACATCCATAACAGGGGTTCGGGCATAAGATGGTTCACCGCAAATAAACTTATTAGAGAAGGGAGAATTTTAAATTCATCAACAGTCCGAGAGCAAAATATCTTGTACTTTTATCCATACAAGTCTCCAAGTTAGAGCTCGCTTGGCTTGGTTTCATAGCTGCATGCCCTTTCTCTTCAATGTTTATGGTTGCGATATGACAAGAACTTATACAAACACAAATGTGGGGAGAGGAGGCCTAATGTTCAGAGAAATTTTGTGTTACATGTGTCGGATTGTGTCATATTCTGAGCCTGAGTCTGAAGGATAGAACATGAGGAACACTACTAATGGAAAGAGATAAATCTCATGCTGTTAGTGAGATAGAAATTTGTATGACTGGTAATGAAAATCTAGGAGAGCCATGGACCTAGTTATATGTAGAAGTACAAAGTTTAGGTGTACTTAGATTAGATGAACGACCCATGATCAATTATGATGTTAGCCAACAGGATATATCATTCTACATTCCTTTGCATCTAATGTTTTCTTTATCTTTGCATAAAGCTATGGAGTTGTACACAACTGAACTTGATCGATCAGAGCTAAAAGACAAGAATTTGGCAGCAGTTTGCTATGGAAGATTTAATGAATTTTTCAAGCAACTATTGATGGAATGCCACCCTTGTGGCTTTTCTGTATTTGTAATGGAGCACCCATTGCAATTGCAGGGATTTTTTACATAGGTGCATGCAGGAATGTGGCAACAGAATGGTCACTTATTCTTTCTTTGTGAACACTTCCATTACATTCATTGGTGAGTCAAAGGGTTTTCTTTTTCATTTACGGAGAATATTCTTGACGTGGTAAATTTTGACATTTAAGGTTGCAAAGAGATGTTAAGTGCCATGTTTAACAAAATTACAAATTACATTTAGCATTTATTTGTAGGTGTGATGACAGTTGCAAGCTTGATTTGTTTATCTTATAGTGTTGTGCTGTAATGGCTCCACCAAAACAATTTTCTCTCACAATTTTAGAAGGGTTTGGTTGATCTCATTATATTTCACTTCATCTAGTATGACGCAATGAGTATGTATTCAAATTTCTTATGGCCTTATTATATTAGAGAATAATATGTATATTTGGTATAGTTTTATCTCAGCATTAAGCTAGAATTTATAATAGGAATTATTTGTTTCCTTCACTAGTTTTATCATAACATTGTGCCGATACAAATTTGTATTCTTGAATAACATCTTGTTGATGAGTCTTACAAGGTGATTGAACACTAGGGTTTAGCTTATTTGAAAATAATAATAATTATAAAGATGGTTTACACTTCTATCTTCGTTCATGTGATCTTGGTGGATGGGTGAGAATGTATATGACTGATGCAAGTGGCAGAGATATAATGACATGTTTTCAGCTAGTGGTGGTTGTGAGGCACTGCATGGTTTGCCGGATGGATGTGAAGAATGAGAGAAAAAATTTCTCCTATAGAATCACCCAGTTCAATGGGTAATAGTTTGCACAATTCACTTTCTTTTATCTTTGTCTCTCTCGTCGCATCTAGTTCTGTGTAACTACTGAAATGACTCATGGTAGTTTTCCTTCTTTCCTCTATAACTACTTTGTGCTTAGTTACTCAACTGCTTAATTATCTAGTATGCTTTTTCACAATCCTGGTCTTCTCCTTGAGTAGTTTTTTTCTTTTGTTGGCGAGGTCTGCTACCGGTCCTCTTGAACTTTTCCACTTATACAACTCCTACATGGACCATCCACGTAGCTTTCGTTTGATTGTTACTTGACTCTGGTGTGGGCAGGTTACAAGAAATGGGATTGGAAAAAGGATGGGGAGACAATGCAAAGCATGTTTTGGATATGATTCATTTGTTGTTCGAGATCCTTTAGGCACTTGAGCCATCAACTTTGGAAATGTTTCTAGTAGGGATTCTTATGGTTTTTAATGTTGTGATTCTTTCACCTCATGGTTATTTTGGGCAAGAAAATGTTTTAGGAATGCTAGACAAGACACTGGTGGATAGGTAAACAAATTTTTTATAATTGCAATGTTCATTCCATGATATCCTCTCTTTATTATTTGATTGTATTTTGAATGTTTATTTTGATTTTGGTTTGTATTTTAACTATGAAATTGAAAATACTTGGTATCATGTCCATTTAAAAAGCATCCAAAGCTTGAAGATGAGTTTAGTATTACACGATATTAATTGAAATCCTTTTAGTTGTTTTGTGTTAAAATCATGACTATTAAAAAAGTTTACTTTCATGTTGTTATTTGAGCAGCCACAGGTTGTCTATATACTTGACCAAGTTCATGCTTTAGAGAATGAAATGTTGTTGCAAATAAAATGACAAGGATTAGACATCACACTTAAGATTATTTGTTTTAACAAGTTATCTACAACCTAAGCTTTTTAGCATGTAACTTAGTTGGCATGTTTGTGCCTAAGTTTTCTCTAAAGGTTGAATACTAAGTTACTGAGGTGTTTTTTTTCTATGGTGACGTTTTATTTGTTTTGTTTATACAGGTCATCTGGCCACTATTGCCCAACTGAAGAAAACTTGTTCGAGTTTCTTGCTTTATGGTGGAAAATGGCATTGACATTGTTGGTGTTGAGGTATATGTCGTATAAATATTTTATAGTCTACTTTAGTTTATATTCAAGTATTCATCATCTTTTATTTCTTATACTCTGCATTGTATCTTGTTTCATTTTCAGGAGAGGAACTCATTATTGATGGTAAGAAGAACAAATTGAAGAAAGTGGAGAACAATTACACTGGAGTGACAAATGAAAAGAGAGAGAGAGAGAGAGGAGAATCGGTCCAGTGATACCCTTAGAGTCAATATCTTACATAAGACACAAACATAGAGATTGATGGTCAAGTCTTAGAGTTGGTGAATTCACTTGCAATGCCTTGGCAAGATAGTGATAATGTTTTGAATTGATAAAAAATTAGTTTTGAAGTGATAAAACATTATTTCATGTGTAAATTGTAGTCCAACCAATATTAAGTTGGAAACTCATAATGTAATAATTGAAATTTTATATAATAAAATTTATGTGGTTGAAATTATTTATATTTGCACTTGATATTATTTAGTATTGTAATTAATATATGTAACTTTGTGTTTTCATATTAGATGAACATGCACATTGTATGGCATTTTTTTAATTTAGTCACAAAATCATACTCATTAATTTATGTTGATTAATAATGAACACAAAATCAATCTAAAACTACTAAATTAGTAGTTTATATTGATTAATGATGAACATAAATAAAATGAATATATGACTAAATTAGCCGTTTATAATGATTATTAATGAAATGAATAGAAACTGCTAAATTAGTCAGTTATACAATGAATACGAAACTACCAAAAAAAGATAAATGACTACTGCAAATGATAAATTTGTGATTACAAATGACGACTAAATTTTGCATATATACGACTATTAGTAGCTAATTTACAGTATCTTATAACACGACCGAAATTTAGTCATATTTCTTTGGTCATTAATTGGTTTCAAACGATGACTAAAATTTGCATATATATGACTATTAGTAGCTAATTTATAGTATCTTATAACACGACCAACATTTTGGTCATATTTCTTTAGTCATTAATTGGTTTTCTCAGGTAATCATATAGTAATATATTTTGTTGTATATTTGGTCATTAATTGCGGCAATTAATGACTAAATTAATGACCAAATTAATGATTAAATATACTACTAGATGATAAATTGAGACAACAAATTAACGACTAAGCTAAAAATGACTAAAAGTTGGTCGCGTTATAAGATACTGTAAATTAGCTACTATTAGTCACCGACTGAAAAATGGTCGTTTATGTGCAAATTTTAGTCACTTTTTTAGTAACTAATTAGCCATTTTGTACTAGTGAAAGAATCTAAGGATACATATACGTCTTCTAATACACCATCTAGTTTAATTACATGTCTATCTTCCAATTGTAATAATGTAGGTGTATATTGAAGATTATAAAGTTTTAATTGATTCATATTTTGTTTACTCATGATATTTATGGCTGCTCCTATATCAATAAATGTATTTGGGATCTCCACACCATTGATGTGTGTTTTCACAATGGGACTTCCTGAATCAAGATATTTCTGAATTGTTGTTTTTCCCATCGTGATATCTGCAATTTTTCCAAAAAGTTGGATTCTTTTGATTTCTTTTATTTTTCTTCCAGGTATTTTTATGCTCAAGTCCCTAATTGGTTTTGCGAAAATTGGTATTTCATTAATGTCTTGAAGCAAAGGAATCTTTATGCAAACATTCTTCAGTTCATCTAACATGTCGTAATCAGGCAATAAATTTTGTTTTTCTACCCCTTCATCAATTTTTAATATTTCAGGGAAAGGTGGTTTTGAACCAGATACTGAAGGTTGTTCCATAAGAGGAGTTGAGTTATTTGAATGTGTTGGAGTAAATTTTTTTAGAGTTTTTTCTTTTTCATTAAGAGACTTTTCTTCTTCAAAGATATTTTCTTTTTCACTTTCTTGAATAACAACTGAGGGGTACTTCTTTGCTAATATTCTACCAAATCTAAGTTGAACATTATTTATATCTAGTGGAGTTATCATGTAGGTTTGAAAATTTTGTCCTTATTATAAACAGGTTGTGGATTTTTATTATTATTTGGATTTGGAAGTGGTTGGGAAGGCAACTGGTTTGGTGTTTGAGGAAATGGTAATGAAAGTTGTGGATTCACAATGTGAGGTTGAGTTTGTTGAATATTGTGGAGGAAAAGTAGGATATGATTGTCGAAATTGTGGAAATTGAGGATATTAAGGATATTGAGGGAATTTTCCATAAGGATTTTATCATCCTTGTGACCAAGGTTGTGGCTAAGATTGCCAAGGCAATGGTGTAGTCCAATTCCTTTGCGAAGATTGCGCAAATGGTTGAGTATTAAAACCTTGAGTTGTATTTGGCTGTGGATTCTGCCAAGGTCTTTTAGCAATAAAACATAGAGGATCTACCTGATTTGGTACTCCTTATTCTTGATAAACAACTTTAAGACCTGGTATTGAGGGACATTATTTTGTATCATGATTTTCCACACAATTGACACTAGTTTCTACACTTTTTAAATCAAGAGGAAATTCTCTCAAGGCATGTTTCTTTCTGCACTTAGGGCAAAAAATGGACAATGCAACATTTTCAGCTTTTTGTTTGTTTTGTATTTTAAGGGTGTCAATTTTTTCACTAGGTCTCCCTAAAATATCTATTTTAAAATTATTAAGCGAATTTCTTAATTTTGCTCTACTAACTGCCCGAGTTGCATATTTATTAATCTTGATAAACTCTTGGATTTTTCCCAGTTCTTTCTTTGCCTCTTGAAATGTGTATGCACAACCCACAAATTTCTCCTAGGGACAACTGAGAAATGTATCCCTTACCCATTAGATTGAGAAGATCAATCCACTCATCTCTAATTAATTTCAATAAGAAATATTTCAAAGTTTCATCATCTAGATTATTCATTTTTTCCATTTTTACATTGTAAGCAAATATTTCGACGAAATATTCAAGATTTTCATCTTCTTTTTGTATCATTTTAAAGACTTCATATTTAATGTTATGGGGCATACAATAATCCTTATATTTATATAAGAATGTAGTTTTCATTTGTTCCCATGTCCTTATGGATTTTATTCCTAAACCCATAAACCATTTTAATGCTGCATCTTTAAGGGTTGTAGGGAATAATTTCAAATTTTGAGCATCATGTAGATAATCATATGATCTACACAAGACTTAAAATTCAAAGAGAAATGTCTCAAGATATTCACTCCTTAATCCATGAAAGTTTGGAAGGATAGAGGGTGAGATATTTTTCATTGTTACAGTTGTATCTTCATCGAGGATTGGAAATCCAAAAGGTTTTGGATTTATATCCTTTCCTCTTCCTCTTCCTCCATCTATTCGACCTCTTCTTCCACCTTTTTTTCCACCTCCTCTTCCCCCTCTAATCCTAAGTTGTTCACCATTAAAATTATGTACCTCTCCTTCCCCTTCTCCAGGCATTGTAGATTCTTCATAACTAATATAGGGTTCTGGTTTTGGTTCTAAGATGGGGTTTTCAAATTCCTCTAGTTCCTCTGGTTCTTCTATTAATGGTTTGAAGTAGGTTTCTTCTCCCTCTTATTTAGTAGGAACTTCCAACTCTTGAGCTAGAAGTTTTTCTCCAGTTGAAGATAGGAAAATTATTCCTGATGTTGGGGATAGGGGATCTTCTTCTATTATGGCTTATGTTAACGAAGTTGGTTAATCTCTAGGTTTGATTTCAGATCTTAATACTTTAGGAAGTTTATGTTTGCCTGCTATAGATGGAATTCGAGTTTTTGTGGGTGGTGTGACACTACGAGGCCGTGGTGGGGTAAGTGATGTTGTTGGAATTAAGCTCTTTCCTCTACGTACAAATCTACTGCTAGAGTCCCTTTCCCTATGCATATCATGTTTTATTTATTTATTGTTTGTTTGTTATATATAGATATAGATATATATATATATATATATATATATATATATATATATATATATATATATATATATATCTAAAAAAAATCAAGACTTCTATTGACACTTCCCCAGCAATAGCACCAAAATGTTTAGTCAATTTAATGTTCTTAAATTTCTTACATAAATTATCGACCGGAGTTGGTAAGCTTGTGAAGTGAAAGTGCATTATATATGCTAGAAGCGTTTTTGAGTTTATTAGAATGATGATTGTGTTTGTTTTAAGGATTTTATTTATTCTTGTGTTCCTAATGAAATTGAATATTTACAATTAAATTCCTATGATCAATTCTGAAGAGAAAAGTAAAACAAGCTATCATGATCCTAATTAAATGACTATTGTTAGTTTCAAAATAACTACTATGCAAGGTAATGGAAAGAAAAAAACTATTTTGTAAATTCTACGAAAACTTATTTAAGATAAATTGTATTTTTGAAAAGAAACTAAAAAGAAAGTTATTCTAAAAATCTATGAATAAACTACTTATGTTCTAGAAAGACAATTGCTTATGCTCTAAAAGAAAATGGCTTCTATTTTAGAATGAATTTATAAAGCATCCTATGTTGAGATCTCCGTACTGCAATTAACAATTCTACTTGAAATAATAAAACAAAAATAGAAGGAAAGTGACCTAATAAAAAGTATTTTATATGAAAAGAATAAGATTATGTACAGGTTCCTATTTTAGAAAGCATATAAATGATTGAAATTGGTAAACAACAAATGAAAGAGTGTAAAGAAATAACTACAAATAAATTGAAGTTGTGATGATGCACTTCTAGAAATAATGAAAATGAAATGAACTGAGCTAAAAATAAAAGATTGAACCTCGACTGTCTGCAGGGGCCCTCCACAAAACAACAAGTTTAGAACTTTAATTCAATAGCTAACTGCGCATGAGATTGACAAGAATACTTCTTCAATTAAAAAGAACAGAGTTATAAAACTTCAAACTGTCAATTAAAGATTACATATGCGTCTTTGCTTTCTGTTTACAGAGTTATATATATATATATATATATATATATATATATATATATATATATATATATATATATATATATATATATATACAAAGAGAGAGAGAGAGAGAGAGAGAGAGAGAGAGAGAATTCATGCTCAACAAATTGAGACTTTTATGCCTTAAAAACTTAAAACAATCCTAATCTGAATTCTAATCTATAACGGAGTAATAATGTTTCTTGATGATTTGCTATTTGGAAAGAAAATTAGAGAGTCGTGATCTATCTGAACCGTCGTTGCTCTGTTTATCATGTATTGACTTGCTTCTTTGATTGTGCCACTCGGCGATTTCCTTGATGATTTGGCTCGGGCGAATAGGAGGAGATCAATCTCCATTTTCCCATGTGGTTCTTTTCTTGGCTTCTGTACTAGAATCTGGCAAACCATGGAGATAGCTGCGGAATCATGAAACAACTGCAGAATCATGTTAATTCTGTAGCTTTTACAATATTTTAACTTAATAATAAGGAACTTTAATAAATATGAAAAATAAGACATCTCAGTACCTTACCATGTCAAAATCTATAGTTTATTGCTTATTTGAGTTGATAACAATGATGAAAAGAGGAAAAATAGATGGAAAGGGTGTAAAAGACAAAACAGTCATGAGAGTGTACAATAGCATACCAAAACTGAGTTGATTTGGTACCTAGATTCACGTTATTTTTACAAGATAGTTGGTGGAATATATTGTGTGAAACTATTTCTATTACTACGTAACCCATCATATAGAGTTTTAAGGTATTTAGGGAATTGAACAATTCATATGAAATACCATTGGAAATAACTGACCCCCCAAATAAAATAGGGTATCTCTTTTAAAAGAAAAATAAAAAATATACAATACTGAGTTGGGAATTGTTCTAGTTCATTCATGCCCCATAACTCAGGTAAATAATCAAGAACAATCTATATATGGTTCAACAAAAATAGAAATATTCATAGAAGAAAGACTAATAGTGCAATATGAATTCTTGTAGAATATTCATCTTGTCACCTTGTGAGTGCATGAAAGTATGAGCTTCAGTGAGCCTAAGGTTCCTATTGGGCTTGAGCAACTTTAGAATTCTGCTAAAAACTTTGGAACTAAGAAGCATTGGATTATTCTATGAATTGAGTTGGATGGTTTTGGTCTTTGAATCAAACTGTCTTGCATGCCAATGCACTATTTCCTTGAAGTAAAAGACTTCTAGGTTGCATGCAACATTTTCAAACCCGGTGTTGCAAATTTTATTTCTCTTTCTTTTGGGACCATGCTTACATACCATTGATACACTATAAACTAGTGGATTTTTTTTTCTTGTCTAGCTAATGAGTTGGTCATGTCTCCACAAATTGATTCCTTCCTTCCTTTATGTTATGCAAAATTTATGATTGTGGACAAAAGTATATTCCATAGACCTAATGGATTGGTATAGAAAAATAGAAAGAAAAGAATATAGAGTTTTCCTTAGATGAATTAATGAATGTAAAGAGGCTTACTTGTAATCGATTGTAAGATTTACTTTCCTACCGACTTGTAATCTCTAATCATAGCTCTGATTCCTATAATTAGAACCTGCACGTACAACCAAAACAAGACAAGGATCCATAACATCTACGTAGCATAATTTAATTACTCTATTAAATGAATCAACGAGGCATTGAAATACGTGAATGTAAATGTGACACAACACATATAGGATAACAATACACCCTTTGTATTAATAGAAATAGGAGAGAGTTTACAACCAATAATCGTAGTTGATATTGTGGAGATATCCCTAAGTTTACTTGTCATTCCTCGTCACAAAGCACACCTCAATGTCACCCTAATGCATGAAGACGATGACTCTCTTAGATTCAAGGTTAGCACCATGAGGGCATAATCAGTCTCCAAAATCCAACCTTGATGTTGTAGATGGTAGCAAATTTATAGGAGTGTGGTAGTTTAGGAATTCTTATCCATTTACTAATCTAGGATTGGGATCCACTTAAGATGGGAGGATAAGCTCAAGGGATAAGAGGTGAATTCTCCAATGTAGGATCATATGATACTCGAGCTTCTTACCCAAGATAAATGGTCAAAACAACCTCTGGAATATTCTGAAAGAGGAAGCTTCAGAAATCTTTTTATTTTTCCCAAATTTCTAGAATCAACACACCCCTAGCAAAGACCATGCCGTTGTTGACCAATTATAGTGCAAAAGGAAGCAACCAACGCTGAACACAGGTCTCTAAATTGGAAAGGTGTGCTATGGCTTAAAAGCTTGATTTTGAGCAATTGGGTCCAGAAACTCGGACATTTTGTAATGGTTATGCTTAGGGTTTTGTGTAGGGATGATGATAACATGTTGATAGATGTGGATTGATCTGGTTTGTAGGCCTATTAACCATATGTCAAAATATGGCCTATAATAGATTGTCCTCTAAAGTGCAAAGTAAGAAACAGTAGTTAATGACTGAAGTGCTTTACCTAGTGACAAGTTCGAATCAAGAACAACTAGTCGAGACCATCATCTGTTACAATACATTTTCATGATGATATTTTTTCTGAGGGAGACATTCCCATGCTCAACACATAAGCTAACATTACATGTACAATGATCAAGAAGTTTTTCCATTGATAATAGAGAGTGGACCCATGCTTGGATGACTGTCTTGTATGATCATAACCATCATAATTTGTAATCTTGTATTAATCCTAAAAATACAACTCAAATGGATGGAACTAGATCCAAGGTCTTCTATCTCATTCACTCGATCGTCAAATGTATGAGTCTAACCATGCAAATAAAGGAATGGAGTTGAGCATGGAAGAACCCATTTGATTACCAGCCAATGATGTAAACTTGTCTCTGAGAGTCAGGAAACTTTCCATTGATGTATGCAAGCCCCAAGGTGCCCCAAGGTACTGAAGGGAGTTTCTAAGTAAACTTCATGGATAGTGAGTTGATGTCAATATGAAGCGACCCATTGCTCATCAAAGAAGTGCCAAATAGGATCCTAAAAGAGGATGACATGGGATAAGTCCATGGACTGGATGTTGTGCTAGAAAAGGTACCAACAATGATTGGTAACCAGGTGGGACAAGCGAGCCACCATAAAAATGTGTCTCTGGCGATGTTACAAACATGAATGAAGTTGCAACATGGGTTGTCTTGGTCATAGTAGTAGATACAGGCTGAAAAACCATAGCTAATTTATTCATGGTTAACTATCCTAAAGAGGATTTTTTAGGGAAACTCAAGGGTGAGTTGAAAGGAAATGAACCAAAAAAAGGAGCTTGAGATGGAGTATGAGGAGAAGTAAAAGTAAGTGACTGATAAAAATGAGCCCTTCCCAAATGGATAGGAGAGGAGAGTCAAGGCTCTTCTTGAGGAATCTCTTTAATTCTCACAAGACCAGGTGGAAGCAGTTCACCATCAAGGCCAATACATATAGGTTCTGGTTGGGTCTGACACAGAGGAAGAGAAGAAGAAGATGTTGAAGTAAAATTTGTTGATAACTGAGGTGCCTCAGGTTTTTTAACCACAGGTTGTGCTGTCTTTGATTCAAAATGGCTAACTTCAATAACCTCAGTGTTGGAAATAATACTGAGGGGGGGGGTGAATCAGTATTATCAAATTCTTTTCAATATATCTTCCTTATTTATACTTTGAATAATTCTTCAAATATTGATCATTACTTTGTATGTCAGTATCATAAAATAATGAGCAAGAACAAGAAAATCAAATAGTCACACAAAAGAACACCAGATATAAGGTGGAAACCCAATGTGGGTGAAAACCACCTGCTGCAATATGTCTCTATCTTCTTTTAATAAGAAACTCCTTTTACAATGATTTTGTACTGGTGCAATCCTTTACCAGTACGCAGGCTACAACCTGCAGAGAGCTACAACCCTCTTAGCTCTTGTACTAGCCAAGATACTAGTACGTAGGTGCTGGCCTACTGAAGGCTACAACCTTCTCTTTCTTCCAGGGACCACGTTTCATAAATTTTCAGACTGGATCCATGAACATCAATCAATCATCAAGTATATCTGCATCAAACAATCTCCTTTTCCCAATTAGCACTGAATCAAGTAAACACTTCTCTGACAGTTGTACCCAGAACACAGTAACAGTAACCACACACCAAATTCTGAACCCAAAATACTGCAGCAATAGACAGAGGCAGCTAGATCATAATTTAAAGATATACGCTACTTCAACAACCTGAAACCTGCGTGCAGAACTATAAAGGATAATTCGTTCTTTCAAATATTCAGACACTAATTAACCCAGATTGTCAGATTTATAGATCAAGCATGCGCCTCATATAACAGATAAAAATCATGCAAAGATACTATTATTCAAGCATAAAGATTATGACCCATCAAAAGAACTTATCCTTCTTTATGCGCTAAGGTTCCTCCTTCATTCAGATCCAGATCTGCACCATAACCCAACCACAAATATTTCAGATCTAGCACTTATTAGATATTTAATTCATTCGATGATGCTTTGCCAAATGATCTCCTTCCTCTTTTATAGTCTTAGACCTTCCACAATACCATGGTCCAAAACCATAGGATCAAAAAACTGTTGGACTAATACCATGAACCAACCATGAAAGTGCGTGAGATCAACACTTTTGGATGCAATACCACGGGCCAAAACCATAGGATCAAAAACTATCGAAATAATACCATGAACCAACCATGAAAGTGCGTGAGATCAACATTTTTGGATGCAATACCACGGGCCAAAACCATAGGATCAAAAACTGTCGAACTAATACCATGAACCAACCATGAAAGTGCGTGAGATCTACCCTTTTTTTTTTTTTACATGAAATAAACTTTTCTCTGCATAAAAGTGCGTGAACTTTTCTCTCCATGAAATAAACTTTTCTCTTCATAAAAGTGCGTGAACTTTTCTCTACATGAAATAAACTTTTCTCTGCATAAAAGTGCGTGAACTTTTCTCTACATGAAATAAACTTTTCTCTGCATAAAAGTGCGTGAACCTTTCTCTACATGAAATAAACTTTTCTCTGCATAAAAGTGCGTGAACTTTTCTCTACATGAAATAAACTTTTCTCTGCATAAAAGTGCGTGAACTTTTCTCTACATGAAATAAACTTTTCTCTGCATAAAAGTGCGTGAACTTTGCTGCACTATAATTTATCATCTTAGATGAGTGGTTTGCCATCAAGTACAACATATGTATCATAATGCCAACAATCTCCCCCTTTGGACTTGATGGCAACAACAACCAATCACTCTCCCCCTTTGACATCAAGGGCAAAGGGTTATGCTCCCCCTAAGAACATGCTCCCCCTGACTATAAACCATATCTGCAAAGAAGAACCATAATCCATCAAACACCATAAATGACCATGAAAGAGAGATAGAGATGTATTGCAGCAATATTCAGACTAGCATCCATGATATCCTTCTGTACTTCCTCCATAATGTCAACAATGCATGATATGCTCCCCCTGAACCTGTGCCATTCGATCTTTGACCAATCTGCAACCCAGCACATGTACGCATATACTTCAGATGAACCTTGCATACAACCAACAATTAGAAGAGATTCAACAACAAGATGATGCATCAACAACCCCTAGCTTTTGCCTGAGGTATTCAAAGGTCTCCCTAGGCAATGGTTTGGTGAGTATATCACCAACCTGTTCCTTAGAAGGAACATACTCCAACTTGACCTTTTGTTCAAGCACTTGTTCCCGGAGAAAGTGATACTTGATTGGTATGTGCTTGGTTTTTGAATGCATGAATGGGTTCTTTGAAATGTTGATTGCACTTGTATTATCACATAAGATGGAGATGGGTGGTGTACAAGTGATTTGAAAATCCTGCAAGGTCTGCATCATCCAAAGGAGTTGAGTGCAGCAAGATGCAGCAGCAACATATTCTGCTTCAGCTGTAGACAAGGCAATCGAACTTTGTTTCTTGCTGAACCAAGATACTAATCTGGAACCCATAAAGAATGCACCACCACTTGTGCTCTTCCTGTCATCCACGCTTCCAGCCCAATCTGCATCAGTATAAGCATGAAGTGTGAGATCTGTATCTCTAGGATACCATAAGCCATAATTTTGAGTCCCTTGAAGATATTTGAAGATTCTCTTTACTGCCTGAAGATGAGTTTCCTTTGGATTTGCCTGAAATCTTCCAACTATTCCCACTGCATGCATGATTTCTGGTCAGGTAGCTGTCAAATAAAGTAGACTTCCAATCATAGATCTGTAGGTTGGTTGATGTACTGCTGCTGATTCATCATTTGCACTGAGGCTACATCCTGTGACCATGGGTGTACATACTGGCTTTGCATCTTCCATGCCATATTTCTTCAAAATCTACTTGAGATACTTGGTTTGAGACAAGAAGATCCCTCCTTCCTTTTGTTGGATTTGCAGGCCAAGAAAATATGTCAATTCTCCAAGCAAGGACATTTCGAATTCTTTCTGCATCACCAAGGCAAAGCTTTGACTCATAGATTCTTCATTGCTGCCAAAGATAATGTCATCTACATACACAACAAGTATTAGCAATTTGTCATTTTCAATTTTTATATAAAGGTTGCTATCTGCTGATCCTTTTGAAAAACCTTGTTGATGAAGATATTTGTCCAAACGATAGTACCAAGCCCTTGGAGCTTTTTTAAGACCATAGAGAGCCTTTTTCAGTCTGCATACAAGATTTGGATCATTTCCAAGAATGAAACCATCTGGTTGCTCAATGTATACTTCTTCTTCTAAGTCTCCATTCAGAAAGGCTGATTTCACGTCCATTTGAAATACTTTGAACTTTTGAAAGCTTGAGAGAGCAAGGAACATTTGGATGGCCTCAAGTCTTGCAACAGGAGCAAAAGTTTCCTCAAAATCTATTCCTTCTTGCTGCGCATACCCTTTACAAACAAGTCTTGCCTTGTTTCTAATTACTTCCCCATTTTCATTCAACTTATTTTTGAAGACCCATTTTGTCCCTATAACATTCTTATCCTTTGGTCTAGGAACCAACTCCCAAGTGTTGTTCTTTTCGATCTGCTCAAGTTCTTCATCCATTGCTTTGACCCAACATTCATCTTTGCATGCCTCTTTTACATTTTGTGGTTCAGTGGAGGAGAGTAATGCCAAATAGCTTGAAGCTTCTGCAATTGTTCTTCTTGTTTGTACACCTGCTTCTTTCTGCCCCAAAATCTGAGATTCTGGATGATTCTTCTGAACGTATCGGGATGGAGTCTTCTCTTCTATCCTTATCTGTTCCTCTGGTGCTTCTTGAGGTTCTTCTTCTTCATCATTCTGTCTTTGAGGGTAGTCTTCATCTTCTTCGATATTTTCATGATTTACTTGCCTAGGAATGTATCCCTTTTCATCAACCACTACATCAATGCTGTCAACAATTCTTCCAAGTCTTTTATTGTAGCACTTCTATGCTTTGCTGTGTGGAGAATAACTAAGAAGAATTCCTTCATCTGCTCTAGGTTCAAGTTTGCCAAGTTGCTCATCAGTATTCTTAATATAGCATTTGCTCCCAAAGATTTTGAAGTGCTTTACCGAAGGAGTCTCACCATACCAGAGCTCATGAGGAGTTTGAGTGCTGTTCACTCGGACATTTGTTTTGTTGAGAATAAAAACCGCAGCATATGCAGCTTCACCCCAGAAAGTTGTGGGAGTTCCAGACTCATCAAGCATAGCACGGGCCATTTGTTGGACTGTTCTGTTCATCCTTTCCACCACTCCATTTTGCTGAGGAGTTCTAGCTGTAGAGAATTCCCTTCTTATCCCATGTTCTTCACAGAAATCGAAAAATTCATTTGAGGTAAACTCCCCACCTCTGTCAGACCTGAGGCACTTAATTTTGTAACCTGATTCATTTTCAACCAAGGCTTTGAAGGATTTGAATTTCTCGAATGCTTCGCCTTTGTGCTTCATAAGTCCTAACCAAACAAACCTGGAGAAATCGTCAATGAATAATATCAAGTATTCTTCTCCTCAAGGTGTCCTTTTCCTAAATGGACCACATACATCTGTATGGACTAGCTCAAGAGGCATGCTAGCTGATCCTTCCTTCTCTGGAAAGTTAGTTCTGGTTTGCTTTCCAAACTGACATGATTTGCATATGGTGTTGTCTGAAATTTTGATATCTGGAAGACCACGAACAGCCTGATATTTGCATGCTTTCCTTATTTGTGAAAAGCTTAGATGCCCCAACCTCCGGTGCCATAACCAGTGTTCATCATCCTTGCTCAAATAGCATTGTTGTTGTCCTTCTTCAAATATGTATATATTATTTGGAGTTCTTCTACCTTTGATCACTGTTTCACTTGTATCAAGATCACGAACACGACATCCGTTTGATCTAAATATCACCTCGGTTCCTTGATCACACATCTGGCTGACACTTAGAAGATTATGCTTCAATCCATCAACATACAAAGCATTTCCAGCTTTGACCTTTTCTTTTAACTGAGCAGTGCCTTTTCCTTTTATAGCTGCAGGAGTATCATTTCCAAAAGAAACTTTCTTTCCCTTTTCTAAAGCAGAATATGATTCAAGTTTTTCTTTATCACCTGTCATATGTTTCGAACATCCACTGTCAATGTACCATAGATTTTCTTGTCCTTCTACATAAAATGCTATCCCACATCTTTCTGTTTGTGGTTCCTTTATTCTCCATGTTCTGGTGCTTGAGGCTTGTTCCTTTGTCTGCTGAAGCCTGCTCCTACATTCATAATCTTCATGACCAAAGTTATTGCAAATAGAACATTCAACTTCATTTTCAAGAGCCGAAAAGTTGTTATAGGTCCTTTTTGTAATCCCGATCATACTTCTTTGTTTTTGAGCTTCTCTAGTCATGATTGTTTTATATGCAACGCATTGAGCTGCTTTGTGACCAAAGTTATGGCAAGAGAAACATTTCCCATTGAAGAAACTTCTACGATTATCAAATCTACCAGCCAAATGATTGTAATTTCTATTGTCATCCATTCTTGAAGCAAATTGAGAAGATTTTACCTGTGGCTGGTTGTAGCTTTTGTTCATCCTTAAGACAGATTGCCCTTGGTTTACCTGATAGTCTTTGTTCGTTCTTGATGTAATTCATCCCTGCTTTACCTGGTGATCTCCATTGTGCTTTTGCTCATTCCTTCTTGCTGCATCAATATAACTCTTTGAGGTGGATGCTTGAGATGTTTCTCCATTATACCCCAGACCTGTCTTGTTTAGCGGAGAACGCTGTACATTGATGATCTCATACAGAGTTTCAGATCCTTTGACAAACTTAAGATTAATAGTCTTTGTTTTCTCAATTTCTTTTCTAAGGCCAACAATTTCACCTTCTAACTTTTCAAGATATTTTTCTTTTTCATCATTTGAAATTGTAGAGTATCAATGATCATATTCTTTTCTTCTATACATGTCTTAAGTCTAGAAATCTCATCATAAAAACTATCCACATCTATAGCATCCATGTAATCATCATCTTCAAATGCCATTAAAAGTTTATAGTCATTACCTCGTTCATCTTCATCACTATTTGATAGACCATCACTATCTTCATGAGTGTAGTAGCTTTTCTTATTTGCATTCTGTTTCTTGTTCCATCTAGCAGGTTCCTTTCCTTTGTCAATCTTATCCTTATGAGGACATTTGGTAGCATAATGACCTACTCTTCCACAAGCAAAACATTTAAAAGGTAGCTTACCTCTGAACCTTCCAGTACCCCGTTGAAGATTTCTGACAAAATTTGATTATTCTTCTTCTTCTGGCACGTGACTTGATTCATAGTAGTCTCCTTTGCCTGAAGCCTTAAAAGCAGCTTCTCTCCTGTCTGATGGACCTCCTTTTCTCATTTCATAAGCAGTTAGAATTCCGTGTAGCTGAGACATAGTAAGAGTTCGTAGATTTTCCTTTTCTTCTATTGCAGATACTTTAGATTCAAACTTGGGGGACAATGATCTTAGGACTTTTTCAACCACAACAGCCTCTTTTATTTCTTCACCCAAGTTTTTCATAGAATTAACAATCTCATCTACCGGAAGGAAATAGTTAGCCACACTTTCATCATTATACATTCTGAGATTCTCATACTGAATCCTAAGGGTTTGAAGTTTTGCACATTTTACCTGTTCATCTCCTTCGTAGCTCAAAACAATCTTGTCCCATATTTCTTTTGTGGATTTATATTGCATAACCTTCACGAATTCAGATTGAGATAGACATCCTAGAAGAGTATTAACCGCCTTTGCATTTGTTTCATATTTATTCTTCTCAGCTGAATCTGTAGGAGTAGCTGATGGAAAAGTATACCCTGTTTCTATAATGTCCCATACTTCTGTACCCAAAGATTGAAGATAGGCAGTAACTCATACCTTCCAATATACGAAGTTTGTCCCATCAAAAATCGGTGGCCTGATTGATGCTTCCCTCTTGTAGTTGCTCATGATGTTAGATCTTCCTTCAAGCGATCAAACTTCTTTAGAAGGACCTGCTCTGATACCAATTGTTGGAAATAATACTGAGAGGGGGGGTGAATCAGTATTATCAAATTCTTTTCAATATATCTTCCTTATTTATACTTTGAATAATTATTCAAATATTGATCATTACTTTGTATGTCAGTATCATAAAATAATGAGCAGGAACAAGAAAAGCAAATAGTCACACAAAAGAACACCAGATATAAGGTGGAAACCCAATGTGGGTGAAAACCACCTGCTGCAATATGTCTCTATCTTCTTTTAATAAGAAACTCCTTTTACAATGATTTTGTACTGGTGCAGTCCTTTACCAGTATGCAGGCTACAACCTGCAGAGAGCTACAACCCTCTTAGCTCTTGTACTAGCCAAGATACTAGTACGTAGGTGCTGGCCTACTGAAGGCTACAACCTTCTCTTTCTTCCAGGGACCACGTTTCATAAATTTTCAGACTGGATCCATGAACATCAATCAATCATCAAGTATATCTGCATCAAACAATCTCCTTTTCCCAATTAGCACTGAATCAAGTAAACACTTCTCTGACAGCTGTACCCAGAACACAATAACAGTAACCACACACCAAATTCTGAACCCAGAATACTGCAGCAATAGACAGAGGCAGCTAGATCATAATTTAAAGATATACGCTACTTCAACAACCTGAAACCTGTGTGCAGATCTATAAAGGATAATTCCTTCTTTCAAATATTCAGACACTAATTAACCCAGATTGTCAGATTTATAGATCAATCATGCGCCTCATATAACAGATAAAAATCATGCAAAGATACTATTATTCAAGCATAAAGATTATGACCCATCAAAAGAACTTATCCTTCTTTATGCACTAAGGTTCCTCCTTCATTCAGATCCAGATCTGCACCATAACCCAATCACAAATATTTCAGATCTAGCACTTATTAGATATTCAATTCATTCGATGATGCTTTGCCAAATGATCTCCTTCCTCTTTTATAGTCTTAGGCCTTCCACAATACCACGGTCCAAAACCATAGGATCAAAAAACTGTTGGACTAATACCATGAACCAACCATGAAAGTGCGTGAGATCAACACTTTTGGATGCAATACCACGGGCCAAAACCATAGGATCAAAAACTATCGAACTAATACCATGAACCAACCATGAAAGTGCGTGAGATCAACACTTTTGGATGCAATACCACGGGCCAAAACCATAGGATCAAAAACTGTCGAACTAATACCATGAACCAACCATGAAAGTGCGTGAGATCAAACCTTTTTTTTTTTTTACATGAAATAAACTTTTCTCTGCATAAAAGTGCGTGAACTTTTCTCTCCATGAAATAAACTTTTCTCTTCATAAAAGTGCGTGAACTTTTCTCTACATGAAATAAACTTTTCTCTGCATAAAAGTGCGTGAACTTTTCTCTACATGAAATAAACTTTTCTATGCATAAAAGTGCATGAACCTTTCTCTACATGAAATAAACTTTTCTCTGCATAAAAGTGCGTGAACTTTTCTCTACATGAAATAAACTTTTCTCTGCATAAAAGTGCATGAACTTTTCTCTACATGAAATAAACTTTTCTCTGCATAAAAGTGCGTGAACTTTGCTGCACTATAATTTATCATCTTAGATGAGTGGGTTGCCATCAAGTACAACATATGTATCATAATGCCAACACTCAGGCAATGAAATCTAAGGTGCTTCTATTTTGACTCTGTCAGACTCACCAGAAAATGAAGAAGTAATCTCATTTTTAGTACTCACATGAAGGGATAATTATGGTGGATCTATTTCAAGTGGAGGACCAGAAATAGTAGCTCTCGAAGCACTACATTCAATAGTCTACATATTTTTATTCTTCTGACGATGACCAGGATTTTCCTCAAGTGGAAAAGGAGGCTTGTTTTACATTCTATGCGAACAACAGAGTGGAGGGTGTTCTTCTTCCACGTTGGTTAAATAAATTTTTAAAATTAATAAGAAAAATAAATCAAAAAGGGTATTCTAGGATTTATGTACAGACATGAAATCTCTCTGAATGTTGTGTTTTGTGTATCAATGTATACAAGGCAACCGACTTGGTTACCTAAGGTGAGGATAGAAATCTATGGTGTACTTCCAAAATATACTTGACGGTACGTGGAAGTGTAGTCTATGTTAGTGATGTCTAATGCATAATCGTAAGATGAGAATGTTCCCACACACTTTTCATGCATGGAGCGCCATCCGATATACCCGAAGGTACGTGGAGAATGGTCTGATACACTTACGTACGTGGAATGAGATATCACCCTCAAAATTTAACACTATGGAAAAAAATGGCAACTCCTATGTTTATAGATGCTCAAACATGTCTCTAGCCTAGGCCTATAGATGTTTGCGTTAATGTGTCAAATGCTCCTTAATATTGATTCAATAAATTTTAAAATTTATTTTGAATTATGTTTCAATTTTCAAGTCTCACAACGAATTTCACCTGGATATCCTAAAGATTAAATCCAACATGACAAAATTAAATTTTATTTTCAATGAAAATCTATGTACGGGAGGGAAGAAAACAAAGAGTAGTGTAGCATACAAGATGCAACAAACAAAATTTGTTAAGTCGATTCCCCTAATGGAACTGTTCTAATTTTGAATTTCACAGACAAAAACCTAAATGCAATGCAAAATGAAAAATGATGAGATTTTATTTTTAATCCACTTAATTTCCAAATGAAATGAAAAATAAGATGTTTACTAAATCATTGATAAAATAAAGTATACAAAATGATGATTGTAATATCTATTCTTTCAAACAATCAATGATCAAGTAATATTTTTCTAATGACTTAATTGACAAGAACAAATAAAAATCCAAACAAATTCTATCAAAGGATTCTAAAACCAAAAGAAAAAAAAAGTGAAGTCTTTTTAGAGACTAAGACACACTCAGGGACAGAAGGAAATCCAGCTAGAACAAAGCAGATCAGAGAGAAAGGCACAAGAGGAAATATTTTGCATCTAACATGGATCAATGCAGGTTCAGAAAGGGCACCAGTGCTCTGCAAGCGCAAGTGGAGAGAAGGATATAGTACGATGAAGCGGTCTATCTCTAGACCACAGGGAGCACTGATGTAGATCTGGCTAAATAACGACACAAAAAATCAAATCAAGCTCAGAGAAGGGTCTTCCTAGGTGATGGGCCTCCAAATTAAACATAAATTAAGTCCCATCTGACCATCCTTGAACACATTAAACTTATATTTTTTTATATTAGATGACATATTTTTAGCTTTAATACATTCATTAGGAAGGTTTAGAGATAGTTTCATATTTGTGCCTAATATTATTTATTTTTGTAGAATATTGTGAGAATATTGGGCAGATTATGAAGATTTAGAGAAGGAGATGATCTAGGGACTTTATCCCTGCTATAGCGGGATCAATATTGGAGAATAAACGAAAAATATATGATGAAATTATTGCAGAAATTCTGGAGCTCTAGTGATTACGAAAATCTAGGAAAGTGTTCCCTATCATTTAATGCATATTCTTAGTGTTGGGAACCAAATCCATTATTTGAGGTATTTTGAAGGAGAAAGCTTCCTCCTTTCAAGGATAATGCTTCCTCATCATTTTTTACAAGTACCAATTCGAATTTTCCTCTAGAAGCATGTCTTTTTTAGTCTTCTTGTTGAGAAAACTTAATTTTTTGCAGCTCCACTTTCATTTCTAGCAAGGATGTACTTGGGTTGATTCAAATAATGAAGTTTGGTGCCATTTCTAGCTTCTAAAGATTGGTACACTTCATAGTACTTTGAGTATCATTGGGCTTGGCCATCCCAAGAGCTGCAAAGCCCCTTTGTATAATTTTTTTCTTCTTCTTTTCACTTCTTATTCACATACATCTCTTATTCTTGTTTTTCCTATTTCTGCATTTAGTGTTGTTCTTTTGCTATAGGATTGGATTAAATTATTGAAGTAATTTATTTTGTAGGTTATTTACATATTCACAAGCGTGATGCATCCTTAGAATAACTTCTAAAATTCATCTTCATCATTGGGCTACTTGGATTGGTTTACTAATTCACAAATCTAGAATTTCTGGAAGTCCCTTGTAGAAAAATAGTAGTAATTTTATGTTATTTTTTAGAACGTTTTAATGAGCTTAATTTAAGTTTATTCCACTTCTATTAGGTCTTAAAATCATCAATGTTAATAAAAAAATTCACCCTATTGTATTTTAACTTGATTAGGTTAGGCATTTGATAGGTTAAGTAGCTCAGTAGTTCTTGAATTTCTAGTTTTTGGACTAGTAATTTTCTGCTATTTTCTAGCACATGTTAACAGGGGTATTTTGGAATGATTCCACTTGGAACGGAGACCTAATACATCCTACTTAATAAGAAAAAAAATCATCCCATTTTATTTTTATTTACTTGGGAATTTAGCAAGATTCTTGCTCATGTAGCATTATATGCCTCATGTAGCAATCACTTGTAGCAAACTTGTAGCATCACTTTACTTCACTAGTTTTGATCCCCACTACAACTTTGACTTAGTCTAGGTGAATAGTGACCCCTAGGTTCTAAATCCATGATTGGGAAAGACCAAAGACCACTTAGGATTTTCATTTTTACCCCTGCAACACATCTCAACAATTTGGATTAATGAACAGATTTATGAATTGAATAACACAATAATGGTTTCCTTGATTGCCACATGAAGTATATAATGCACTTTTTCAATGGGTCACACCTCTTCAGAATGTAGTGATTGGTTACATTATATTTCCTTCATGAATATTATATTAGTTTACTTTCTTTATTCTTAAGTTAAGACTAGGTTCCCTTTTCAATGCAACTTTCACATCCTACAATTAGGCTAGTGTTTGATTTCCATTTCTACAATTAGGATTAGTGTTTACATTTGAGCAAGTAGAATTTCCATTTCTACAATTAGTTTAGGTTATATTTCATGATATTCACACCATTAGATCAACGAAAGAAGGACACATTGTATGCTTCACATATAGTGTTGAAACCTCTTAATTTTGTACGAACCCCGAGTTGATAATTTAAGTTAGTAGTCTTAGGAGTTGCAACATTCTTGTTGCAATTCTGGGGCTCATCACTTTTTGGCACCGTTTTTGAGGAGATGTCAAAGTATGCATTGTTTTCTACCATATTTGATTCCTTTTTTTACTTTTTGCAAGAAAAAAAATTCATTAGGCATATTTCATTTCAAAAACAACAAATTGCATTGCATTAGCATTCTTATTCAAAAAATAAAATAAAAATATTTCTCCAACACCAACCCCCCCCCACCATTTGATCACATTGTGCAGTAAGAACCACATCACCATCCAATTTTGCAGGTAGAAGATGAAGAGGTGGTAGAGAATACAGAAGAAATGGATGGAGATAATAACAATGAAGAAGATCCTCATGGATTTCCCATTCAAGATACTGATGTCATTGTTCATATGAAGAACATACCAACATCTTTCCTTCCAAACTTCCATGGTATTAGATCAGAGGATCCAAAAACCTTTCTCTTTGAATTTTAAATTCTTTGTAGATATTATGTTTACTTACTAAACACTCAAAAGTTGAGATTGTTTCTCGCAACACTGAAGGATAGAGCTTTTAATTGGTTCATGAGTTTAGGGACTAATTCAATAAGATCATGGAATGATATGTAAAATATATATCTAGAAAAATATAAAGATCATCATATTAAAGAAGAAATATTTAGAATTAATGAAAAATAAGATGAGAGCCTTGAGGATCTAACAGAGAGGTTCATGTATAATGTTAAGAGGGGAAAATTACATCATTTAGGATCTGACACACTAAAAACCCTCTTAATTAGAAAAATTAGGGATGAGTGGATTGATCTCCTCAATCTCATGAGTAGCGGTGATGTCCACTAATTATTAGTTGAAAAAAAAATTTGAAACATGCAAACAAATATCAAGAGTAAGGGAAGGAGTAAGTAAATCAACATCAAGATCGATAAGTCAAACTAAACTTGGAAATTTGTTTGATGACTTTAAAATAAAAATTCTTAGCAATCTAAGCAAATAAGTAGAAATGCTAAGAATGCAAGATGAGGAAAAAGAAGATACTGATATTTGTGTTGTCCATGCAGAATCACATGTTGTTAAATATTGCCCATCATTAATAAGGTTGAAGGAATTTTACCAAGAGGACAATGGAGCAAGTCAATCACCAAAGTAGTTATGTTATGTAGCTCCAAGAGGACCATGGTAGCATATTCAACCTAGTATGATATAAGAAACTAATTCAGAATTTCAAGGTTATGCACATCCATCTCAAAGTAATTGGAACACACCCTCATTAGGGAACATTGAGGTCTAAAATGGTCCTCCTAAGAAAAATGTACAACCAAAATAAGCTTTATAAGAACCAGTAGGATTCAAGATGATGATCTCAACCATGGGGGATGATTCACCATTTTTGAAGTAAAAAAGTAAAAATATTAAAAAATAATAAAATATTAGATCTGAGACTTTTGTGATCCATATTGTAGATAAATGTCTTTTGTAATAATCACATCATTAGGATTTTGTCGACGTTTTGAACCAACTAATGTTTTCCATCCTCAGGACGAGGTGAAAGAAATCATACAATATTTAGGAATAAATAGTAAGGCTGCATCATTGCCCCAGGTTAGGGATGCATCATTGGTTCCTGTGGTTGCACGTATTTCTCACATGTTGAACCATTCTAAAAACAAATCTATTTTTCTTAAGACTAATATTTCTCTAATTAGGTCGGAGATTTGTATATTAAGGAGGGATCTTGGCTTGCTTTCTCGCAAACTTCTATTTCTTCATCTGGATCTCGCCAGCAATATCTCTGGTTTTCTTTGGGCAATCATTGATGGCAGTTCTGCAGTAAAAGAATGTCGCAATGAAGAGATATTGAATGAGAAACACTCTGCCAAGTTTGATAGATTGATGAAGGCTGCTTATCGTCCATTGACTGTCTGTCATCCATCCGCTGATTAGGTATCCTCGACTCTAGCAAGCAACAAAATAAGAGAAGAACAAAGATATTCCCTTGGTGCATGGGTGTCTAGGCAATTATCGAACCAGGCTCTCTCTCCTCAATTTGCAGAGCCATCCAATACAGTTTCTTCTCGTTCTAGTTCCGCAACTGATGATCGTGCTCTCGGTCCAATGCTCGGCGTTCCCTCTGCAATCTCCTCTATCGGTCCAGTGCTCAATGTTCCCTTCACAATCTCTAACCCTGGATCTAGCTGGTCATGTGATATTCTTCCCTCATCACCTCCTGATGGTCCGATCTCTCCCTCTTGCATCAACCTCTAGTCCTCATCTCAACCATCTGAAGCCTCTGGATCTTCTATGTCTTCCTCCCTCCCTAATCCCTCCATCATCACCTTGGATTGCTCGACCCCTGTCTAGCCTCCATTCGTTTCTTCCAGCTTCCTTGTCGAACCTATGTTTTGATGCCCAGGTTCCCATTAAGTTTCCCCCCTCGTTGTGTTCCTTTGACCTGTTCCCACTCATCCTCTTTGTTGACCTGCTCCCTGGTTTCCCATAATCCAATGCTTAATGGCCCCCATAATTTATGATATTAATAATAAAAATATTACATAATAGTAATATTAATAACACCAATAAGAATTATGATATTAATAATACAATATTAAATAATAACTTGAATATTAATAAGAATCTTGATAGTGAGAGTAATAGTATTTTTTCTTTGTATGATAATATTAATAATAATAGTAATATCAACAATAATTTTGTGAATGTCTTGAATAATAATAACAACATCAATAATAATAATAATAATAATAATAATAACTTATCCTCGTCTTTTCCTCATTATAAGAACGTTGTCAACCTCTCAAGTTCTAATTTTGATCCCTCGGTCTTTAGTCTCCTGAATAAAGGGCTTAATTTTTCCCTTGCCCCTAAGAAGGTTCCCATCGATGACATTATTTGTAATATCGAATTTGGTATTAGGGACCTTCCTGATAATGTCAAGGAAGTCATCAGGCAAGATTGTGCTATTGTTCTTAGGAAGGCCAAGCCTCCCAAAAGAAACCTTAGCAAAGATGAGCTTCTCACCCTTAAATCCCTGAGGGAAAACCCTGACATTGTCATCCTAAAAGCTGACAAGGGTGGGGCTGTCATCATTTTGGATAAGTCTGACTATGTCAACAAAATGATTGACCATCTCTCTAATAGTGGTTGTTATGCCAAGCTTAGAAAGAATCCCATTAAGTTTGTTTCTAAGGATGTAGCGACAACCATTAAGTCAAGTCCATCTCTTAATCCTCTCTCCAGAAAGCTCATTGAGAGCAATCCCCTCACCCCTAGAATTTATGGTCTTCCCAAGATTCATAAATCTGGGCCCCCCTTGAGACCTATTGTTAACACAATAGGTGGGCCTACTTATCTTCTTGCTAAGTTCTTAGCTCTTAAGCTCAAACCTCTTGTGGGTTGAACTGATTCCTATGTTAAGGACTCTGTGTCCTTTGTTAAAGAATGGAAAGATGTAAGGTTAGACCCAGGGGATCTGCTTGTTAGTTTTGATGTGGTTTCCCTTTATACCAAAATCCCCATTCAAGAGGCCATTGATGTCATAAGTAGGATCACTGACCAAGACACGGCCAAATTGGTTAGCCTCTGCCTCACCTCAACCTTTTTCAGTTTCCAAGGAGAGTTCTATGAGAAAACTTGCAGTGTGGCCATGGGTTCCCCTCTTTCCCCCATTGTTGCTAACCTTTTTATGGAAGATTTTGAGACCAAGGCCTTAGCCTCAGCTCAATTTTGCCCTAAGAAGTGGAAGAGGTTTGTTGATGACACTTGCATCATTTGGCCCCATGGTCGTGAGAAGTTGGATCTGTTTCTGAACCACCTTAACTCTCAATTTGAATCCATCAAGTTCACAATGGAGGTAGAGGTGGACAGATGCCTTCCTTTCCTTGACATTCTCCTCTCTAGATTGGATGATGGTTCCATTTCTCACCAAGTGTTTTGCAAAAAAACTCACACAGAACAATATCTTCATGCTAGTTCTCATCATTTTCCTGCTCAGAAATTTGGTGTTCTCAACACCCTTGCTACCCGTGCTCTGAGAATCTCTGATGAAAACCACCTAGAGTAGGAGAAATCTCATCTCCTTGAAGTTTTTAAAAATAATGGATACAACAGAACTCAAAGCCTCAAAGCTTTTCAAAGAGCATGTAAAGAATCTAGAGTTAAAACTGCTCATGTTGATCCTATCTCCAAGGTTCATCTCCCATTTATTCAAGGGACCTCAGATAAGATTGCACATATCCTTAGGCAGAATAATGTTTCCTCTTCATTCAAACCTCTAAGGACCATTAGAAATTCTCTTGGTTCGGTTAAAGATCCTATTGACCCAAAGGACATGAAAGGTGTTTACCTGATTCCATGTTCATGTGGCACTCCATATATTGGAGAAACGGGTCAATCGATCAACTAGAGGATCCATGAACACACGACAGACATAAGGCACAATCGTTCCCGCTCTTTGGCTCTAGCTGAGCATGCAGAGAAGTCCAAGCACCATGTTTGTATTGAGGATTCCAAATTCCTCGCTAGGGTTGACCATTTCCACCATAGGAAGCTTAGAGAGGTTATTGAGATTGAAAGGCATGCCAAGAATCTCAACAAAGATGATGGTTGGAAATTGAGTAAAATTTGGATTCCGGCCCTCTCCTTATGATCCTCTTGTCTTTTTTTTTTTGTATAGCATATTATTTGTAACTTAATGACTCATTCTCCCTTTATTTATAACATATATCCTTATTTTGATTTATCATTTTTAACCCTATTTTTAACTTATTTAATTTCAATTATTGATCTCCTAATTACTTCCATAGTATTTAACCTCTTTTTTCCTTGTAATACATATTATTGAGATCTAAAACTTATTTTTTTTAATATTCCTTATAATATCCCTATTAAGATTTATAGCTTATCCTTACCCCCCCCACTCCCACACCATTAATTTATGGGTTTTCTTATCATTATATTACTCCTTATTAATATTTTATAATTTTATGATATTTATTAATTCCCACCCCCCTTTGGAAACCTCTCTTTACCTTATTTTGTAACCTAATCATCATCTAATATTTCATAAACATCTATTTTTAATTTATCCCCCCGCCCCACTTTATAATTTTGTTTTTTATTTATTTATTTATTAAATACCTATTTTTAACCCCATTAATTTTCTTAACAACATCCATATTCCTAACATCTATTTTATTACTAAATTAAGAATATTAAATAATTTATATCTATTTTTTGGGGGGATTTTAAATAATATTAAAATATAAAAACTACTTTTTATATCTAACTTTTGGGATTTTAAATAATATTAAAATATTAAGACTTTTTATTTCTAGATTAAGAATATTAAATAATTTAGATCTATTTTTTGGGATTTTAAATAATATAAAAATATTGAAACTATTTTTAAATAAAAATTATAATTCTTTTGAGATTTTAAATAATATTAAAATATTAAAACTTTTTAAATAAAAATAATATTTTATTTACTTATTTGACTGTTCTCCAACAACTCGTTTTTAATGGCTAGTTTTCAATGGCTAACTTGGGGCAATGATGCATCCTTACTATTTATTCCTGAAGATTGTATGATTTCTTTCACCTTGTCCTGAGGATGAACCACATTGGTTGGTTCAAAACATCAACCAAATCCTAATGATGTGATTATTCTGAAAGACATTTATCTACAATAATAAAATAATAAAACTATTTTTTCAACTCATATTTTAAACTTATATTCCTAAGGTTTTACTAAAATTTCAACCGGGACTACACTTTGGATGCAAAATCTAATTCTTCATCCAAGAAGTACCCATGTTGCATACTTTTTATGGTCCTTGCTACACGAAAAATGAGAAATATATGAAAAAATGTGTTTGTAATCACGTTTTTCATGTATTTCTCATTTTTCGTGTAGTAGGGTCCATCGAAAGTATGAAATATGGGTACTCCTTGGATGAGAAATCAAATTCTGCATCCAACAAGTGTTGCTACTCTAAATTTGAGTAAACACATAAGGAGATAAGTTGAAAATGTGAGTTGAAAAAATAGTTTTTTCTTTTTTCCCTCTAAAATTTGATGATGTAATCTAATATTATTTTATTATTTCGACTATTATTTTATAATTTCCTTAGGAGTTCCATTTTAGATCTCAAAATCCCCCTAATGTTCCTTGGAAAACTTGGCCATCTCAACCCCAAAACCAACCTTGGCAACAAGGTTAGCAAGGAACTAATTGGAGCAATCCACAATATCCTCAATATTTTCTACAATATCCTCCATACCTAACTCCATGTTATCCCTACCATCCACCTCCACCACAACCATAACCTCAACCACTTCCATCTCAAAGATCCACTCCCACTCAACTAATTGTACAACCATTCCAAACCCACACAAGGAAATAGCTTAGCCCACTTACAATGCTAAGGTCAACACCTCCAAACATCTCATCTTGATGTCAATGGTATTCATCTTAGCTCAGGAAGAGTATTTCCAAAAAGAGGTTCTATTGATGTCATTGAAGGAAAAAATTCAGAAAAACAAGATTCAAATGAGAAGACCAAAGAATCATGGGTTGCACTTGATGAAGAGAAGACATCAGAATCAGAGATTGAGAAAGTTCCCTCATGTTTACAATCAGATCCTCCATGTGTTCAAGAGAATAATCTGCAAAAAGAGGAAGATTTGAATGCCATGGTAGAAGAAGACATGAAGAATGATCCAGATGAGCAAGAAAACCAAGGGAATCAAAGCTATATTGAGGTTTGGTTCCAAAAAATCAACAATATGGAGCATCACTCTCTTCCTCAACTATGATTGATATCGTCAAAGTCAAAGAAGTTGGTATCTAAAATTCAGGTACATGTCAAAGTATACATTTCGAGCCTACACCTCATTTTATCTATCATCTTGATGTTGGAAAAAATACTGAGAGGGGGGGGGGGGGGTGAATCAGTATTTTCAAGTCACTTATTTTCTTTTTCAAACCCAGATCATATACGCTACTTCAGTTAGATAAAACCGCGTATATACGCAACTACAGAGAAGGAAACCCGCGTATGCAATGCAGACTTATAATTTAATTTATCTTACTGATGTTGATCATTAATCTGTGTATTAGGATCAAATAAACAGTAACCAGAAATAGTAAAACAGATCTGAAGAAAATCACACACACAAGAACACAAGATATAAGGTGGAAACCCAATGTGGGTGAAAACAACCTGCTGCAATTTGTATCTATCTTCTTTTAATTAGAAACTTCTTTTTACAATGTACTGGTGCAGTCCTTTACCAGTACACAGGATGCAACCTGCAGAGAGCTACCACCCTCTCTCGTTCTCCAGCTTCTCCTGGAAGGGAGCTACAACCCCCTTTGCTCTTGCACTAGCCAAGATACTAGTACGTAGGTGCTGGCCTACAGAAGGCTACAACCTTCTCTTTCTTCCAGGGACCATGTTTCATAAATTTTTAGACTAGATCCATGAACATCAATCAATCATCAAGAATTTCTGCATCAAACAATCTCCTTTTCACCAATTAGAACTGAATCAAGTAGATACTTCTCTGACAGCTGTACCCAAAACACAGTAACAGTAACCACACACCAAATTCTGAACCCAGAACACTGCAGCAATAAACAGAAGCAGCTAGATCACAACTCAAAAGATATACGCTACTTCAATAACCTGAAACCTGCGTGCATACGCTTCTGTGTTTGGAGAAACCTGCGTATACGCTGTTTTTATTCACTGAACCAGCGTGTATACACGCCTTCGCTTCACTGAACCTGCGTACAGATCTATAAAAGATAATTCACTCTTTCAAATATTCAGACACTAATTAACCCAGATTATCATATTTATAGATCAAGCATGCGCCACATATAACAGATCAAAATCATGCAAAGATATTATCATTCAAGCCTAAAGATTATGACCCATCAATAGAACTTATCCTTCTCTTTGCGCTAAGGTTCCTCCTTCATTCAGATCCAGATCTGCACCATAACCCCAATCACCAATATTTCAGATCTAGCACTTATTAGATATTCAATTCATTCAGATTGTCCTTTGCCAAATGATCTCCTTCCTCTTTTATAGTCTTAGGCCTTTCACAATACCACGGTCCAAAACCATAATAAAACAATACCAAGGACCCAATACTTGGGATCAATACTTCTGACGAGATACCATGGTCCAAAACCATAGGTTCAAATACCAAGGACTAACTACCATGGACCAAAAGTAAGTTCTCCAACATATACGCGCTTTTCCTTGCGTGAAAGTGCGTGTATACGCATACGCGCCTTTGTAACGTCTAACCTGCGTGTATACGCGTCTTAGTCTAGGTGAACCTACGTATATATCTTTTTCTTCATTCTAAGAACATGTATTGAGATCTGTCACCAAAGTGAGTTGCCATCAAGGACAACACCTGTGCCATAGCTCTAAATCAGTGCCATAATGCCAACACTTGATGTGCATATGGCTCCATTGTAAATATTCCTATACTTAAAAGAGATTTTGTTTTTTAAAGTAGAGTAAGATAGAAAAATAAAAATAAAAAATGAAAAAGCAAGGCGAAAAATAAAATCTCAGGTGAAAACCTCCTTTGAGGCACCTAAGATTGGCCCATTGATTGAAAACCTCCATGATGTGGTCAATTGGTTGGAAAAAGAGGAAAGGAGAAGAAGAAGAAAAGATCATAGGTGAAAACCTCCTTTGAGGCACCTAGGCAGACCTACTAGTTGAAAACCTCCTTTAGGTAGCTAATAGGCCTAAAAGAAAAAAAAATGAAAAAAACCATTTCCTCCATGTATCTCTCTCTGATGAATGCAGGTTCTCTCCAACCTTTACAAGCACCAAGAACAATTTAGCAGCAAAACAAAAAAAATGATCAAAAACCTAGTCAAAGGAAGTCAAACTTGGGCTTTTTCTTCCTTTTCCCAGATGCTCCAACAGGACCAAGGCCATGTCAATCCATCACCCTCATCCATTTCCATCATTCACCCATCATTTACAAGTCTTTCCCATTCATTTCCCTCACTATCCTAAAATGCTACAGGAGGGTTTTGTTTTGCTATAGGAGGCCAAAATACACATGGCATAAATTGTTTTTACCATATATAGAAAACCGTGCATCCATTGGCTGAGTTGTTTCATGGGGAGATGCATATAGATGTTGGTAACATGCTCAAGGATTTTCAGCAAATTTTAGTGCACACTTTTCAAGAAATCAACCTCCATCACCTACAACTATTTTTATCTTTTATTGATATTCGTGCATCCATTGACCAAGATTTTTAATGGGGAAATGCATACAGGTTATGGAAACATGCTCACCAAATTTCAGGTCAATCCAATCTACTATTTGAGATATATGGATAAAACAATTATGCTATAGGAGATTGTCATGAAATGCTACAGGAGGCAGATCTGATTGGAAAAAGGGGCCAAAAGGGCATGTATTATCTAAGAAATGTTGGGATAGGTCCACCTATATCACCTTCATCACTCATCCACTCTATCTAGCCAAGAGTCATCTTCAAAATCCACTTTTCCTTACATGAAAAAATCATAAAAATATTTGTCATCAACTTTTCCACCACCTACACCACCTCTTGATGATTTTAACCATGTCCTTATATCTCCTATGACTCCATCAATCCCATATGCAGTAACGAGGTCTCAAAGAGGAATTAAATGACTTCTACAAGAAGAGGATTCCTCTTGTAGCAGCGTGTATAGTTACAACAGAACCCAACATCAATTATTTTTTTCACCCACAGAGCAGAAGATACAACCACCTTGAGCATCATGAAGCCATTTTTGAAGTTGAGAAGGGGCACACCCTCCTTAGGAAGCAGTCCATCCACTCCACCAGTAGAAGATTGGACAATGGGAAGAAAACTGTACACACAACAATTTTATTAGTCAAAGAATCATCAATCTATGAAGACTTGTGTAGAAGCAAGCAAAGCAAGGAAACTAGCACCTCCAGAGGACCATGGATCAATCATCAACTCAACAACAACATGCATGCTTCTCCAACAACTACTAGGTAGGTGCAGGTATGCAATATTATTCACCTCTTCTCTTGAGCGTATTATAGTTAGAAATTTGTTGTCAATGCATGAGATGAGGTTTTATAAGCTAAGGATGGGTCAACAGTCTCGACCACCCTCAACCAGTTAAGTGCAGCTAACTCCCTCACTCATGCAATGTGGAAAAGACAAATTAAGAAGGGTGATGATTATGAGGAGTGGGGACAATGGTTAAAAGAGGAAATTTGTGCAAAGGCCAAGTCACCAAAGGGAATAAAAGTACGAGGCTCAAATTCACTTGCACAATTACTCATTCCCAAGAAACAGTTGGAGAAACCCATCAAGGTACAAAAGGATGACTTATATGCTACCAGGGGCTATGTCGGGTGCTACAGAAGAGATACAGAGTTGATTCGTAGGTTTTGTAGGATCGAGTAGAGCTGCTACAAGAGAAACAAGGTTACTACAGGAGAAACATTGCTGCTACCAGAGATATAGACTGTGTGCTACAGGAGAAATAAATTTTCTACAGGAGAAGACAATGTGCTATAGGAAAGTCTAGAGAGTTACAAAAAGCCTGATTTTGAGCAACTTTACCCTAGATTTGAAGAGGTACATCTAAGAGAAGGGTAAGTACACATTTTTCTCTGCCATTTGTGGACAAGAAACCTGAAAAACCTCTCATTCCTTTAACCAAAATTCTGATAACAGTTTGAGAATAAATAAAAATTGAATGAGAATGTTTCTTTTGAGTTAAGCAAGATAAGAAAGGAAATGGAATTGTTTTTTAGTTGAGTCTGAATTTTTCCTTCCTCTAACCAGTATGGATAAAATTTCTCTTTTACCCCTATAGCAGATTGGGAGTATTGGTTTGCCAAACCTTGGAAAATCATAGTGACAAATCATGGGGGGAGTAGTTTCAATTGAAGAGAGTCCACAAACTCATCAAGGATGCTAATTATCACATATGTTGTGGATAATGTTAAAAAAATTATATCATGGAAAAACATTGTGGACATTAACAAGGATACTTTTCTTAAGACACAAGCACAAGCCTAATTAGAACTTGGAGAAAAAGATGGATCTACAGAAGAAGGAGTTGGAGAAGAAGAGGAAGAGGATAGAGCAAGAGAATATGTGCCAAAATTCCTTCTGAGGTATCTTGGGATGTTAAGGAGGCCACCAAGGCCATGAATGAGGCACAATTAGGTCACTAAGTTGCTCAGAGGATGAGCAACACTTTCAGCAGGGGGTATGATGGGCCTCCAAATTAGACATAAATTAAGGCCCATCTGACCATCCTTTAACACATTAAACCTCTTTTTTTTTATTATATGGCATATTTTTAACTTTAATATGTTCATTAGGAAGGTTTATAGATAATTGCATATTTGTGCCTAATATTATTAATTTTTGTGGATTATTTTGAGAATATTAGGCAGATTATGAAGATTTGGAGGAGGAGATAATCTAGGGACTTTCTACCTGCTACAAGAGGATCAAGATTGGAAAATAAATGAAAAATATATGATGAAATTATTTCACAAATTCCGGAGTTCTAGTGATTGAGAAAATCTAGGAACGTGTTCTCTGTCATTTAATGCAGATTCCTAGTGTTGGGAACCATATCCACTATTTGAGGGATTTTGGACGGGAAAAATCTCTCCTTTTAAGGAGAATGCTTCCTCATCATTTTGTATAAGTACCAATTCGAATTTTCCTCTATAGGCGAGTATTTTTTAGTCCTCTTGTGGAGAAAACTTGTATTTTTGTAGCTCCACTTTCATTTCTAGAAAGTATGTACTTGGATTGATTCAAATAATGAAGTTTGGTTCCCTTTATAGCTTCTAAAGCTCGGTCTCCTTCATAGGACTCTGTGTATCCTTGGGATTGGTCATCCCAGGATCCTTAGATCCCTTTTGTATAATTTTCTTTTCTTCTTTTCATTTCTTATTCACATGCATCTCTTATTCTTGTTTTTCCTATTTCTGAATTTATTATTGATGCTTCTTTTGTTGTAGGATTGGGTTAAATGATTCAAGTAAGTTATTTTGCAGGTGATTTAAAAATTCACAAGCATGATTAATCCTTATAAATATTTTAAAATTCATCTTCATCATTGAGCTACTTGGATTGGTTTACAAGTTCACAAATCTAGAATTTCTGGAAGTTCCTTGTAGCAAAATAGTAGTAATGTTTTTCTCTTTTTTAGAACATGTTAATGAGGTTCATTTGAGTTTATTACACTTGGATTAGGTCATAAAAACATTCAAGTTAATAACCAAATTTACCACATTTCATTTTCACTTGATTAGGTTAGGCATTTGATAGGTTAACTAGCTCACTATTTCTTGAATTTCCAGGTTTTAGAGTAGTAATTTTCTGCTATTTTTTAACACGTGTTATTGAGGGTATTTTGGAGTTATTACACTTTTAATGGAGACCTAAGACATCATACTTAATAATAATAAAAAATACATCCCATTTTAATTTTATTTACTTGGGAATTTAGCAAGATTCTTGTTCATGTAGCATTACAAGCTTCCTGTAGCAATCACATGTAGCAAAACTTTAGCATCACTTTCATTCACCAGTTTTGATCCCCACTGCAAATTTTACTTAGTATATATGAATAATGACCTATAGGATCTAAATAAATTATTGGGGAATACCAAATACCACTTATTATTTTCCTTTTTACCCCTGTAACACATCTCAACAATTTGGGTTAATGGACAGATTTATGAATTGAATATCACAATAATGATTTCCTTGATTGCCACATGAAGTATATAATGAACTATGCCAATAGATCTAACCTATTTTGAATGAAATGATTGATTACATTATATTTCATTCATTCATGTTAGATTATTTTACTTTATTTATTCTTAAGTTAAGACTAGGTTCCCTTTTCAATGCAACTTTCACATCCTGCAATTAGGCTAGTGTTTGATTTCCATTTCTGCAATTAGGATTAGTGTTTACATTTGAGAAAGTAGCATTTCCATTTCTACAATTATTTTAGGTTAGATTTCATGATATTCACTCCATTACATCAACAAAATAAGGACACATTGTATGTTTCACATATAGTTCTGACACCTCTTAAGTTTGTACAAACCCCGAGTTGATAATCTAAGTTGGTAGCCTTAGGAGTTGCAACATTCTTGTTGCAATATTGGGGCTCATCATAGGGTAAATAAAAATCTAAGTGAGGCAATGAAGGTTGGATAATGAGATGAAACAAGTGCTAAAGTCAAGGAAACCACTAAGGGAAAGAAACGATCCCCAGTGGAGTCGCCAATTTGTTATGCACAATTTATGATTCCGAAAAAATGTATCTTCCCTAGACCTAGAGGACTGGTCTAGAACAACATAAATAAAAAAATAAAAAAAATTTCTTAGAGAAATTTAAGAATGGAAAGAGGATTACTTGGAATCCATCACAAGATTTACTTTCCTCCCAGCTTGTAAGCTCCAATTGTAGCTATGATTGCTATAATTATAACATGCACATAAAACCAAAATAAGCCAAAGGTCCACAAAATCTACGTAGCATAATTTAATTACTCTAATCAATGAATTATCGAGGCATTGAAATACATGAATGTAAATGTAACACAACACATATAGGAAAATTGTATACTCTTTGTATTAATAGAAATAGGAGAGATTTTATAACCAAGAATAGTAGCTAATCTTGTAGAGATATCCCCAAGTTGATTTGTCCTTCCGTGTCATAAAGCACACCTCAATGTCACCCTAATGTATAAATATGATGTCTCTCTTAGATTCAAGGTAACAACATGAGGGCATGATCAGTCTCCAAAATCCAACCCTGATGTTGTAGATGACGGTAAATTTGTAGGAGAGTGTGGTAGTTTAGGAATTATTATCCATTTACTTATCTAGGCTTGAGATCCACTTAATATGGGAGGATGAGCTCGAGGGATAAGAGGTGAAGTCTCTAAGGTAGGATCAGATAGAACTTGAGCTTCATATCCAAGGTAAACGGTTAAAACAACCCCTGGAAGCTTCTAGAAGAGGAAGCTTAGGAAATATTTTTAATTTTCACAAATTTCTATAATCAACGCACCCCTAGCAAGGAGCAAGATGTTGCTGACCAACACTAGTGTAGAAGGAAGCAACCAACATTGAACGCAGGTATCTAAAGGGGCAGGGTGTGTTGGGGCTTAAAATATTGATTTGACCAGTTAGGCCCAGAAACTCATACATTTTGGAATGACCATGCTTAGGTCTTTGTGTAGGGATGATGAAAACATGTTCAAAGTTGTGGATTGATCCAGTTTGTAGGCCTATTGACCAGATGAGACAAAATGTCCTATAACGGATTGCCCCCTAAAGCGCAAAGTCAGAAATGGTAGTTGATGACTGTAGTGATTTACCTTGAGACAAGTGATGATCAATAACAACTAGTCAAGACAATCATATGTTAGAATACATTTTCATCATGATATTTTTACTGAGGGAGGGATACCCATGCTTAGCACATAAGCTAACATTACATGTACAATGATCAAGAAGTTCGTCCACTGATAACAAAGAGTGGACCCATGCATGGATGACTGTCTTGTATGCATTAGGGGAATTTTGATGTCTAAAATGGGTCTCCTAAGGAAATTACAAAATAGTAGTGGAAATAATAAAATAATATTAGACTACATCATCAAATTTTAGAGGGAAAAAAGAAAAAACTATTTTTTCAACTCGTATTTTAAACTTATCTCCCTATGGATTTACTAAAATTTAGAGAAGCAACATTCATTGGATGCAAAATTTGATTCCCCATCCAAGGAGTACCCATGTTGCATACTTTCGATGAACCCTGCTACATGAAAATTCTTATTGCAATCACGTTTTTTCATGTATTTCTCATTTTTCGTGTATCAGGGTCCATCAAAAGTATGCAACATGGGTAATCCTTGGATGAGGAATAAAATTTTGTATCCAACGAGTATCCTGCTTGAAATTTGAATAAAATATTAGGGAGATAAGTTGAAAATATGAGTTGAAAAAGTAGATTTATTATTTTATTATTTTTAAACTTTTCACTTTTTTGCTCCAAAAATGGTGAATCATCCCCCATGGTTGAATTCATCATCTTGAATCTTATTGGTTCTTATAAATTTTATTTTGGTTCTACATTTTTCTTAGGAGGCCCGTTTTAGACCTCAAAATTCCCCTAATGGCTCATAGCCATCATACATTGTAATCTTGTATTAATCCTAAAAATGGAGCCCAAACGGATGTAACTAGACCCAAGGTCTTCTATCTCATTCACTTGATCTTCCATTGTATGAGTCTAACCATGTGGATAAAGGATCTGGAGTGGAACATGTCATACGCCATCTGATTATCGACCAATGATGTAAGTCGTTAACAGACGCGAGAGAAACCAACTGATCATGTTAATGGCTCTCAAGGTGTTGAAGTACAATCTGTATGGTGTGAATAGATGCGCTGAATTCGAACACCACACAAAATCTATTGGTCGAAGGCCAATGATGTAAACATGTCTCTGAGAGAGAGGAAAATTTCCTTTGATAAATGAAAAACCCAAGGTACCGAAGGGAGTTTCGAAGTCAGATTCCTGGATAATGAGTTGACGTCGACCAAAAGTGACCTATCGCATTAGGGCCTTGATGTATCCCCCAACAATGAAACAAAACAGGTATCATGATTTGAGACAGAATGATGCTGATGTGGAACTGGTTTAGGAATGACATACATGAAATAAAGGCTTAAGAGTATCATAGCAAATATCAAATGAATGACTTCTCTTGAACATATCAACGACACTGAATGGAGTTGGTTGCATTGACCCAAAACCAAAAGTAGAGCATTTGATATGGTATGATGAACCAAAAAGACAAGAAAATTTCCCAACCCAACAACCACGAAGATGAAGTGGAAGAGTGTCTTATTCAAGAGCAACTCACGACCATTAATAGGTTGAGTACCCTATTTTCCAATTTCTCCAACCATTGTTAGTCAATACCTCTTTAATTTTTAACAAGCTTGAGGAGGATAACATATGCTTGATATGTAATTTCATCCTTCAGATGAATCCCTTTGAGTATCTTTAATAAAACCTGAGAAGGAGTGGTTAGGTCCCATCATGTTCGACGAGTCCATCAATGTTTGAAGCTTTTACGAGTCCAGCGAAGGTGAAACTAAACTCCTTTTTCATGTTTAGAGAGTTTGAAAAAGAGGTGAAAAAAGAAAACTCCAAAGGTTCCTTTTTGTAAATTTGTCACTTGAGTCCAAAAAGGAAAAAAACGATACTCAGGAGAACCTCTCAGCCATGTTTGACTAAGGTATTCATTTTTCGTAAATAGTCTATCTTAATCCAGAAAAGGGTTAAATTTATACTAAGTAGACGTCTTTTCATTTACTTTAACGAGTTCAAAAAGACAAGTGCTCGATAATATTTTCATATTTTGGGAGTCTGAAAAGAGCTAAAATAAGACTCCAAGGGGTTCCTTTTTCATAAGTTTACAAAGCCCGAAAAAGTGATAAAAGTATGCTCTTTGGTCAAAATGATATGTTTCAATTAAGAAATCATCAAATATAACTATTAACTTGCCGATAAAATCACCAAAAGATTAAAAATACCTGATTCATGATAAAATTAGTTCATTTTTAGGTCAAAATATTAAAATATTAATAAAATAATTATGAAAATTACCATTAATAGGAAAAAAACGAATTCATTTTTACCATTTTACATTTGACTTCTTGGTGAGTGAGTTTTGGGTACTTTTTAACCCCTATCTTCTACATCTGATTATGGCCAATCCGGTGGATCCTTTCAAGTAGTGTCACTTCCAAGTAGGAGATCTCACCTTCCTCTTTCTTTCTATGGTTCCATTTTTAAATTTCATGCAATTTTTTTTTTAGTTTTGGGTGACCTAGGGCTTTAATTTTTTTCCCTAACCCCATCACACCCCAGCAGTGTCAAAAGGTGCATTGGGTAGGAAAAATTTAACTATCCAGGGCACTACAATGCAGTGTCTCCCTTTGGTAGGGTGCACTGGGTGCATTTCAAAAATTTGTTTTGCCTGTTTCACTCAAAATTCTCTCAATTTTTTGCATGAGATTCATCCTAATGATTCTTCTTGTCATGTTTCAGGTTTCCATCAGAAAAAAATGGCTTTGATATGGTGAGAAAGAGAACATGAGGAACAATATATGAATGCAGCTAATGATCCAACCACTATCCAGGCATTGAGAAATTGTGGGCTTATGAAATTCTTCTAGCTTCCTGGGATGAGGCAACAAATGGAGCTATTAGAGTATCTTGTTCAAGCATGGGATGTTTAGGCACAAGATTTCAGGCTTGGAGCACATATGCTTAGTATACAGGTGGAACGAATATATTTCCTGATAGGTTTATTGAGGAGAGGTGCCCCTATCTCGTTATCTAGTTTGAGAAGGGGTGGAGAGATAGTCAAGGATTATATCAGTACACACTATAGACCTCAATCCCAACCGACCAAGGATGGGAAAATCGAGATAAAGGATGTGGTCCATTTACCTTTGAGGAAAATCCTATTTATCATTGCTAGATTTCCTGACAGAGCTACTCTTCATTTGGCCAATAGGTCCCAAATGAAATATGCTCTAGAGTGCATAGAGTCAACAGTATTCAACTAGAGTGAGGGAGTACTGACAAATATGAAAGAACAACTTACCAAGGAAAAGGATGGATGGTTGAAGAACTTTGGGTATGGTTCAATTTTGATTTCATTTGCCTTGGAGAGGATTCCATTGCTCCAACCACAACATATCTCACTCGAGCCCTCAGATCTGAGAGTCCCAGGTGTTGGAAATAATACTGAGAGGGGGGGGTGAATCAGTATTATCAGATCATTAAAACTTTTTCAATGCTCAAAAACATATATGCTACTTCAGTTAAGTGAACCTGCGTGTACACGCTTCTGTGTCTAAAGCAACTAGCGTATATCTAGAAATCTTATGATTCAGTTAGCTTATCTTCAGTAAATATATCAGAACATTATTAACCATATTAACAGTAAACAGGTGCAGTATAACAGAACAGATCATCACACAAAAGCCACACACATGAACACAAAGATATAAGGTGGAAACCCAATGTGGGTGAAAACCACCTACTGCAAGTCATCTCAATCTTCTTCTTAATAAGAAAATCCTTTTACAATATTTGTACTGGTGCAGTCTTATACCAGTACGGGAGCTACAACCCCCTTTGCTCTTGTACTAGCCGATCCATTTACTAGTACACAAGCTGCTACCTGCTACAATGCTCCAAAGATCTCCCTTAGCTTTTGTACTAGCTTAGATACTAGTACGTAGGTGCTTGCCTACAATCTTCTCTCCTCTAGGTACCACGTTTCATCAATTTTCATACTGGATACACTGAAGCACAACACATAATCTGAAAGGCCACTTTTCATCCAATTTTCATACTGGACCCATAACTATCATTGAAGCTCAAAACAATCATCAAACCCTGAATCACTGAAACCCTGTTAACAACAGTCACCAGAACACAGAGCAAACACAGAACTCTGTAATAACCATCAGATCCATCTGCAACTTCAAATATCAAGCTTTACAATGTATACGCTACTTCGATGAATCAAACCCGCGTGTATACGTGCTTTTTCCAAAGACAACCCGTGTACAGATCTAAAAATAATTTCTCATAACTTGCAGCTGTACCAGACATCATTCATATTCATAACACTTATAGAACAATGCATGCGTCGGTATGTAGATCTAGAATAAGCATCATAAAGATAGTTCATTTCAAACCATTTGATCCCGATCTCTCCTTAGATCTTGTTCTCCATCAACCGGTGAGATCTCTCCTTAGCTCAGATCAAGCAATGCATCATCAACCCATAACCCTGCATACTGGATCTAATGCTTCATCAGATATTCAAGACATTTCAGATGCACTTGCCTAATGATTTCCTTCCCTTTATATAGCCTTAGGCCTTGTTCAATACCAAGAGCCAAAACCATAGAAATCCAATACCATCAACTTCAAAACTAGGGATCAACACGTCCGCCGAGACGCCAAGGTCCAAAACCATAGGCACAACTTCCAAGGAATAACCGCCATGGACCAAAGGTACTTTTCCACATACACGCGCTTTTGCTGAAGCCAACCTGCGTGTACACGCGACTTGGGCTTAACTAACCTGCGTGTATGAACTTTCTCTTCTTCTTATAGTCTGATCATCAATTCCTTGCTGCTGACCTTCTGTACTATGATTTGTCATCAGTGAGGTTTGCCATCAAGGACAACACTTATCTCATAATGCCAACAATCTCCCCCTTTGGACTTGATGGCAAAGCTAACTTGTCACACTTAGAATTATCATCTGATTCCTTTGAGCTATCCTCCATCAGTCACATCTGATATCTCTTCTGAAGATTCATCCAGTTATACATAAGTGAGATATTCTTCTATGAGAGGGTTTCCATCAAGTACAACACATGCATCATAATGCCAACAATCTCCCCCTTTGGACTTGATGGCAACAACACCAAGTCACTCTCCCCCTTTGACATCAAGGGCAAAGGGTGGACCAAGATATTCTCTTCCTTTGCTGAATCATTCCACTGTCCATACTCCCCCTGAGTACCTGCTGAAATCTCTGAATAGTCTCCCCCTTTGTATATGCCAAGGTGTACCAATCTGTTCATGCTCCCCCTGAGTACATGCTGAATCTCTGTACCGCTGAAGTGTGTTGTACATGCTCTTCCTGACTGTAGGCAAGATCTGCAAAAGATGTTCTTCAAGAAGAACATGACTCTATACATCATAAAGGACCTTCCTATCACTTAGGACTCATACATACATCCATCTCTCAACTAAGTGAGGATATACAAAAATTGACTCATCCACCCAACCAAGTGGGTATACATCAAAATTTTACATATGACAACCAATCACATTGCATCAATCATCCTAGGCATAGTGGGGAAACCAAAATAGGCCGTTACATGACCTTGACACCATGAAAGAGATACCACAAAAGAGATATATGACATAGAGACGAAATAACTAGACCAAGACTTATGAAAGTCACCAACAGCATCTGATAATCACCATTCAGATCAGCAACCAAGAGATCCTTCTGTTCTCCTTTCGCCTTTGTTCCTCCTGAAATCAACACCAAATGTGAACTAGAACCAAAAGCTTTAAGATAATGCCAACAATGCATCATTGGAAGATTATCTGCTCCCCCTGAACCTGTGCCAGATGATCTCTGTCAGACCTATATCAGACTTTCTGCAACCAACATCTGTCCCTGCTGATTTCCTTCAAATCTCCATATACGCGTCTGTATACACATAAACAAGCGTATATACGCAGATATCCCTTACGCAACACGCGTACACCATATACGCGACTATCCCCTTGTAAAATGGCGTATGCACGCGGATATCCTTTAAACAACACGCGTACACAAATTTCCATATCAGTAACCTGTAAATGTCCTGTAGAGAATAGGTCATCAACCTATAACAAGGTATGTCTGCATCAATTCATCGCTTTGAACAGAATTCAGAGTCATTCACATTGTATCATGTGTGAAACCACCATAGCCATTTCATCAAGCTCTACATGATCCAAGTATCATTACTTGGGAACATCTGCATCAATTAACATATGTAAGTATAAACCTATCATCATATAGATAAGAACTCATCACCATGTCTCCAATAAAGCAACTTTGAGTAGTCATCCATGTATCAGCATTATGTATCTTGAGCTCAAGCTCATTTGACAAAACTTCTTGATATCATCAACAGCAACAATCCTTATCCACAAGAGTGCCTGCATCATAACTGTATGATTTTTATGCATATGACAACAGCAGTATAAGAGTGACCCATCATCAAGTGAGGAAGATGTATATTCAAGCTTTGTACTTCTTGTCCTTATGAAGATCACCATGTAAGCACCATATATGCATCATCAAAGAATCATCCATAAATCTGATCTGAACATCAACTATGTAACCCCAAGAATCATATGAGATAGACAACTCACAACCACATCATAGCAAGATATATCATTTAGCCATATAAGAATCATCACCAAGGATTATTAACCATAATGCCAACAATGAATTACTAAAGGCATATGCTCCCCCTCAACCAGTGCCATCTGTTAGATCTGATCATGCATAAGCATCAAAACATCATCATCCTCAAGTTAGGATCAAAACACTTCTAGACATCATACAAGTAACAAAACATTTCCACACATCCTCAGCAGACTGTAACCAATAGAGCAAATAATAGACTGAATCATATCAGATCCTTTTTCTGATCCTGTTCCCACTGCTTTTCCTCAGACTGACATATACGCGACTTTGCAGTGTCTAACTCGCGTATATACGCGACTTCCCTTTAAGGAACTTGTGTATGAGATTCAGGACACTGAAGTTTTACACTTTCAGCTCCCCCTGAGTCTGATATGTCTGTGCTGTGCTGTGTCTCAGTACATTGTGCTGACTGTACTTCCTTCTTCCTCCATATCTTCAAGTGTGATGAGGTTTTCTCCTTTTGGTGTGATGTCCATCCTTTGTTCCTGCATTCCTTTGCTATATGTCCAAGCGTGTTACATGCATAACATCTTACATATTTCATATTCCTCCTGTAGCAATCAGCAGCTTTGTGACCAAACATATTGCAAGCAAAGCAATATCCATTAAAGTACCTTGAATGTGATGATCTTTCTACATGATGGTCTTGAACCCTTCTTCTTCCACATCTAGCTGCAACATGTCCAAGATTATGACATACATAACATTCAACATTATTCATAGGAGTAAACGATTTTCTTTGAGGAGTCTCTTTCCTTGATTGTTGATGGGGTTGACCTTTCATCTCCCTTTTAATCATTTTAGTTTTCTCTTTAGAGTTCCTTGCCTCACCTTGTGAGCTAGATTCACCTTCAACAGATTCATGAAAACCAAGACCAGTCTTGATTTCAGGAGACCTTTGACTACTAAGAATATCATCCAAGGCTTTAGTACTATCTTGAAATCTCAAAAGTTTATCCTTTTCTTCTAATTTACCTTTCAAGATATTTACCTCAACTTGAAGTTGTTCCTCCTTTTCTAGACATTGCTTCTTCATGTCTTCTCCATCTTTTCTTCCTTCTTCCATTTGTTGCCTTAGATTGAGTATCTCCTTTTCTTGCTTTTCATACAGATCCTGCTGAATTTGACGAACTCTGAAGGCACATTCCAACTGTGATTTTAAGCTGATGACTTCGTTGTCTTGTTTTTCAATTGCTTGGTTTAGATCTTCATTCTGCTTCTTGGATTCTTCAAGATCTTCCTTTAGTGAGAGGATCATAGCTTCAAGATTTTCATAGTAGCTGGATCTATCTTTGAGTTTCTTGATGGTTGTGCTTCTTTCGTTGACTTCTTTTCTTAATGATGTCACTTCATGCTGCAATTTTTGACATTGGTCTTCCTTGTCCTTGAGTAGCTTTCTTACCTTGTTTCCTTCTTCTAGTTGGGCCTTTAGTTTGGTAACTTCTTCTTTGAAAGCACATTCCCTTTTGTTCAATAGATCTTGTTGATCTTTAACTTTGTCTGTAAGCCTTCTAAATACTGCCTCTATTTGATACTTTTCTTGCTCACCCATAAAAGCATGTTCAGTAGTTTCACTATCACTTCCATCACTTTCACAAGGAAATATAGCAGGAACATCAGAGGATAACACATTCATACCTGATAATGATTCTGAATCTGATTCTGAATCTGAAGAGCCTCTTATACCTAATCCCCAATCGATTCTCCCACTGTCATAGTCCTTCTGAGATGTCTTCTTCTTCTTATGAGCTTTCTTCTTAAGCTTCTTTCCCATTGTTCCACGGATCTCCTTCAAGCGATCAAGCTTCTATCAAAGGACCTGCTCTGATACCAATTGTTGGAAATAATACTGAGAGGGGGGGGGTGAATCAGTATTATCAGATCATTAAAACTTTTTCAATGCTCAAAAACATATATGCTACTTCAGTTAAGTGAACCTGCGTGTACACGCTTCTGTGTCTAAAGCAACTAGCGTATATCCAGAAATCTTATGATTCAGTTAGCTTATCTTCAATAAATATATCAGAACATTATTAACCATATTAACAGTAAACAGGTGCAGTATAACAGAACAGATCATCACACAAAAGCCACACACATGAACACAAAGATATAAGGTGGAAACCCAATGTGGGTGAAAACCACCTGCTGCAAGTCATCTCAATCTTCTTCTTAATAAGAAAATCCTTTTACAATATTTGTACTGGTGCAGTCTTATACCAGTACGGGAGCTACAACCCCCTTTGCTCTTGTACTAGCCGATCCATTTACTAGTACACAGGCTGCTACCTGCTACAATGCTCCAAAGATCTCCCTTAGCTTTTGTACTAGCTTAGATACTAGTACGTAGGTGCTTGCCTACAATCTTCTCTCCTCCAGGTACCACGTTTCATCAATTTTCATACTGGATACACTGAAGCACAACACATAATCTGAAAGGCCACTTTTCATCCAATTTTCATACTGGACCCATAACTATCATTGAAGCTCAAAACAATCATCAAACCCTGAATCACTGAAACCCTGTTAACAACAGTCACCAGAACACAGAGCAGACACAGAACTCTGTAATAACCATCAGATCCATCTGCAACTTCAAATATCAAGCTTTACAATGTATACGCTACTTCGATGAATCAAACCCGCGTGTATACGCGCTTTTTCCAAAGACAACCCGCGTACAGATCTAAAAATAATTTCTCATAACTTGCAGCTGTACCAGACATCAGTCATATTCATAACACTTATAGAACAATGCATGCGTCGGTATGTAGATCTAGAATAAGCATCATAAAGATAGTTCATTTCAAACCATTTGATCCCGATCTCTCCTTAGATCTTGTTCTCCATCAACCGGTGAGATCTCTCCTTAGCTCAGATCAAGCAATGCATCATCAACCCATAACCCTGCATACTGGATCTAATGCTTCATCAGATATTCAAGACATTTCAGATGCACTTGCCTAATGATTTCCTTCCCTTTATATAGCCTTAGGCCTTGTTCAATACCAAGAGCCAAAACCATAGAAATCCAATACCATCAACTTCAAAACTAGGGATCAACACGTCCGCCGAGACGCCAAGGTCCAAAACCATAGGCACAACTTCCAAGGAATAACCGCCATGGACCAAAGGTACTTTTCCACATACACGCGCTTTTGCTGAAGCCAACCTGCGTGTACACGCGACTTGGGCTTAACGAACCTGCGTGTATGAACTTTCTCTTCTTCTTATAGTCTGATCATCAATTCCTTGCTGCTGACCTTCTGTACTATGATTTGTCATCAGTGAGGTTTGCCATCAAGGACAACACTTATCTCATAATGCCAACACCAGGAATGAGGAGATGGGTGGATCTCATTTCCATACATGCAGTTCTGTCATCCATGAGCTTCACACCAGTATTCTTCTGATGGTTGCGCATAAAACTCATTATAATTGAAGACTATCCATATACAGGGATGGATTTCCATGGAGACCCAGAGCTCATGCTTCATGATGGCGAGAAATTGGGTGTCATAGGTAAAACAAAAATATTTTGATTATTTTTTTTTAGTTTTAAGTTTCACAATTTTTTTTTCAATGTATCCGAGATAAACTACCGATTTTTACATTGAGACATTGGACCTATTTGACCTATGGGTTCTTTCTATCTTTAGCATGTAGGGGACCCATAATAGGCACCAGTTGGAGTACATGTAGCTACAGGGGGACAAGAGGTATTACAAGATCTTAATGTGGCCGAGACTCTTACATAGGTCAAGAGACACGTGGAGGGATTGACCCGGGGCATAATCGAGACTAGGTCGACCAAATCCCTATGAGATTGCAGTGCCATACTATTAGCATTCTTGGTCGTATCAACCACATACTATGCAAGATGGTTGGTGCAATTTCTTGCTATCATGAGCATCATCAAGATTAGTCTACTAGGAGGCTATATAACCGTATTTTGACTTCATGTATATTTTTTGATATGACAGGCTGTGTGGCCATATGTGTCTTGGGCACAAGTTTTTGTAAAATGAAACTTTGATATATATATATATATATATATATATACACCTATCAATGTTTCTTATGCATTCTATTATCTTGTTCGATGTATGTGATGTGAATTGAATTGAATTTACATATGTTGCAAATGTATGTTTAAAACATGATTTGCTAATGCATATGTCAATGTGTTTATACCTCTAGAAATGTTTTGATATTGGATATAATCAAATTATAATTCAAGAAGGTGAACCCTTAAGAACATACAAAGCATAATTTGACTTCTACATGAATAGACATTAGTCAACTGTAGTACTACAAGTTGTGAGTCAAGTTTGATAACTATACGATGGATACCATAAGAAATAACATCGTACACTAGCTTGATCACCGTGTTATACTCAACAACATTATTTGTAGAGTGGTTGATACAAACCCCTTGTAAACTCACTAATTTCTTGGTTGGAGCATATATAGCCCATGTTGTGGAAGAAATGTTCCAAGTACTACAACTAGCACCATCAGCATAACCAACATATGGCTGAAGAAATGTCAACATCTTCAAACCAAATGTAAATAGGATTAACAGGAACCATAAGAAACTATGAAGGGAACACACTACAAACACACTCAACACACCTATATACAACATGTACACAGTGAACTACGCAAAAATAACTTAAGCATAGTATTTTTTAAGGTACAACCTATTTTTAGGCTGCGCCAATGGAACTCCATCAAAATCAACAAGCTTGTAGATCCCTTTAGCAAAAACACATTTAAAAGTGTATGGGCCTAGCCATATTGGCTCGAACTTCCCCGACCCTAGACTTTCATACTCATGATCATACAACAAGACAAGGTCACCTTCTGAGAAGACATAAGTCTTGAGATTCTTATCATATTTTGGTTTAATGTGTTTCTTATGGGCCTCATTAGCCATGGCAACATCACGTCGGGTTTCATCTAAGCATGTAAGATGTAAGAGATGTTCTTCTTCTGTAGAAGTGGTCAGGAGGAGCTCAACAATAAGTTTCAGAGATGGAATTTCACACTCAAATTGGAATGGTGTGAACCTAGTAGCAGTCCGAACAGAGTTTCGATATGCTTACTAGGTTTCATAATGGATAAGATGGAAATCCAATTTGTGGATCCCTATCATTCGTTGAACCATTGTTTTAAGAAGTTTATTAATAGCCTCAACTTTCCCATTCACCTGAGGGTAGTAGGGAGTTGAACTCTCATGGGAGAGGCCCAACTTGGTAGTTAGTTCAAAAATCATGTGGTTATGGAAATGTTTCCCATGGTCTGTAACTATAGCCTGTGGTACACCAAACCTTGCAATGACATGATTGAAAAGGAAGAAAGCAGTTGTTTCATCAATGTTATTGTATGTAGGCATCACCTTGGCCCACTTGGTAAAATAGTCTACCACCACAATGATGTAGCCATGCCCCTTGGCCGAGTGAGGGTTACATGTCATTAATTCAATGCCCCATTTCGTGAAAGGTCCAATGACGATAACAAGGTGAAAAAGAGCGGGTGGATCACAGGTTTTATGATCGTATATTTAGAAGGCATGACACTTTTGGACCGCGATGATGCAGTTGTGAAACATAGTAGGCCAAAAGTAACCAGCACGGAAAATATTTTGTGTAGTGTCATAACATGAAATATGCACACCACATGCCCCAACATGGAATTCATTCAGGGCCTGCTTGGCCTCCTCATGGGAGAGGCAGCTTTAAAAAATCATATTGATACTGCGAAGATTAATGGTGTCGTTGATTATAATGTAATTTTTATCTTGATATCAGATATGTCGTTGGTCAGAGAGAGAGGTATCAAGCCAGAAAGTATGGGGTTGGATATATACGATAATGTCTCCATACCATGGGTCAAGTGACTCAATTAGGAACAATGACTCATCTAGAGTAGAATTGTTAGACTTTGTTTCAACATCGGTGGTGAGAAGATTGCAGATTAGCTCAACAAAAAATAAGGATTTCTTCGACCTGAATTTGATGAAATCCAAATCGAACTCTTGGAGGATGAAAATTCATTTGGAGTACTTTCCCACCAGAAATTGTCATGACAATATGTATGTCATGGGGTTGTAGTCAGAAAAAACCACAATCTTACAAAGCAGGATATAGTGACGAAACTTTTGGACATACTGGACAACAACCAAAGCTAACTTTTCGACATGAGTATACTTGATCTTGGTATTATTTAGATTCTGACTCAAATAATAAATAGGATGTTTGGTCCCTACATCATCCTCTTGGACCAATACCATAGCGATGGTAGTAACTGTAGAGGCAAGGTATAGGAAGTAATCGCGTTGGAATTTCGGGGGATACAACAAGGATGCCCAAATCATAACATATTTCAAGGCATCAAACACCTTTTGAGAAGTGTTGTCCCAATGGAAGGGAACCCTTTTATTTAACAAGTGAGTAAATCCTTTGGTCAGTACAGCGTATTTGAGAATGAATCTTCGTAGAAAGTTATCCTTCCCTTGGAGTCATTGAAGTTAAAGAAGAGAGGAAGGAGCCAACAGATCTAGGATCACATGGAATTTCAATGGGTCAATACAAATTCCATGTTTCGATACAACAAAACCAAGAAGTCAACTGGAGATAACATAAAACACACACTTGTTCTGACTGAGCCTAATGTTATAGTGCCAACACGTAAAAATATCGCCCTAAGATGCATCGAATGATCACCACGACATTTCGAGTGAGCAGGTAGGTCATCCAAATATGGTTGTACAATGTGTTTAATGTCATGGAAGGCATAATTCATTGCCCTCTGAAACATGGCCCCAATATTTTTCAATCCAAAAGGGAGATTTTGATATGAAAATGTGACCCATGGACAAATAAATGCAGTGTTATGTTGGTCCACTGGGAGAATGTTGATCTGATTGTAGCTGGAAAATCAAACCATAAACAAAAATATTTCACATCCAACACAATTTTCAGCAATCTGGTTCGACGAATGGGGTAGGATAATTGTCCTTAGGACACACATGATTAATGTCTTGATAATCGACACACACATAAATTGTTCCCTATTTCTTCATAACAAGAACAACGTTTGACACCCAATCAGTTAGAGGTACTAGGTAGATGGAACCAACGCATAGAATTTTTTCAACTTCGGCTTTAATAGTAGAAGCCTTCTTGGGATGGATCAGACAGGGCTGCTGCCAAACTGGCTTAGCATTAAGATATGTCTTGATTTCATGTACAAATATCTTTGGATCAATACCTGACATCTCTTCATAAGACTAGGAGAAAACGTCTCGAAACTCCTAGAAAAGGGCTTTATAAGTCTTGTTCTCATCAAGAGAGAAATATGCACTGATATGTATGTTCTCGACAATGTCAGTTTTAATTGAAATATTGAGAGGAATCGTCTCTTTAATATTTGACAAATTCATCTCAGGATCAACATCATGGATGGATACAGAATTCACAAACATCTCGAAAACATTGGGCTGTTAAAGTTGGCTAACATTATCCTTAGAGGAATATGACAAGGAGGAATGATGATGATGATCATCCAATGACACATCATCCGACAGTATGATATCCATGATGCTCTCATCATTAGAAAATGTATGAGAGAAGGGATAATAGGATGTGCCATATTATAAGGAACAATCAACCCAATTGATCGAAGAGGAGAGAGTAGAATGTGCCACACATGACGAATAGATGGCTTCATATTCGAGCAAGGAAAATTTTAAGAACCCCCCCTAAATTTATAAATATAATAAATGGGCGAATCTCCATGGTATATAGGAAAAATGGAAGGCGATTTTATCAATAATATAATATGTATATATAATGTTTTGGCGAATCTCTCACCAGGCATGGCGAATATTTCACTCAATTATAAAATCTTGTAAGATCTTGGCGAGTCGTTCACTAAATAATAAAACTTTGTAAAGTCCTAGTGAATAGCATTGTGAACTCTTAGAGAAGAGTAAAAATGGATCTATGATGGTTTAATCCCCCCATTTAAATAGGCCACATTCCAAGTGAATACCATGGGTCAATACCATGTGCCATTTTGGTGAATACCACGTGCCATTTTTATTTTTAATAATTCTAATATTAGGGTTAATAATGGTTTTTGCATGGTATTAATAGCAATCTAGTCCATGGTATTTGTCCCATAGTATTTTTCCCATAGGTTTCACCTAAATATAACCCATTTCTTGAGTGTTCGTAAATATAACGTGAATTATGGAGTAAATATAAAAAAATGTTTTATTTGTTTACCATACCTCTAGTTTGTTTATATTTTTATTAATTTACCGTACCTTTGTTACAAATATGGTATTTGGCCCATAGGATTCACTTAAATAAAACCTCTTTCTTGAGCCTTCATAAATAGAACGAGGGTTATGGACTAAATATAAAAAGAGGTTTTATTTATTTACCATACTTCTAGTTTATTTATATTTTTATTTATTTACCATACCTTTTGAGTAAGTATAAAAATACGTTTTATTTATTTACCATACCTCCACTTTACTTATATTTTTATTTGTTTACACCACGTGACTTATGGAGTAAATATAAAAAATGTTTTATTTATTTACCATACCTCTCATTTATTTATATTTTTATTAATTTACCATACCTCTTTTATAAATATGGTATTTGGCCCATAGGATTCAATTAAATAAAACCTATTCTTGAAAATGGGCGAATGGATTCACTTAAATAAAACCTATTCTTGAAAATGGGCGAATGGAAGGTTGTAACTCCTGATTTCAAGGGCTAAATTTACCTTTTTTACCCTCTCCCTTAAAATAAGGTGGGTTATTTGAGGTGATTTGTAAAAATGTACTATGATACAAAATATTCGCCCACTAAAAATTTAAAACCCCTTAATTTCGCCAAAGGGCGAACATTCGCCCCTAAAATTATCCTTGTATTCGAGCTCAATGGAATTGAGCAACATGGGGTCTCCAAAAGTGTTAATATTAGATTCATCTAGAACTATCCAAGGATTAGATGGGGTAGTACAAGAAGATATTATGTTGACATAGGCGACTAGATTGGAGTTGTTGGGAAAATGAGGAGGAAGAGAAAATTTTCCCATGAAGAAAGAATCCTTAAGCAATCCCACCCCGACACGTTGATATGGATGTGGGTTTTATCCCACATAAGCGGTGCTTCCAGTATCTTGAGAATTGGTGGAAAAGAAAGTGAATTGATCAAGGGCTACTGCACCTCCCTTATGAGGGAAAGAAATCATTTTGAAATATGTTGTAACAACAACAACCATAGCATAAACCCACCTACGATCCAGTAGAAGGTTATAATCTAATTGTCCATCGATAACTTCGACTTCTACTGACACTATCTTGCCACCTAATTCCACTGTAATGAATTCATAATTCCACAAGGCTTGAAGCCTCTTCCATCAAAATCCTTTAGAGTAGTTGGTGACTGATTTAATTGGGGAGAACCAATGGCCTTCTAGCAAGAAAGTGACATGATACAGGTTGAAGCTCCTTCATCCACAATGGAGCAATGGATGTTATTACGGCGAATAGCAACTCTAATCATGAAAGCTAATTGGGCCAAAAGTTGAGGCATATAATTCTCATGGTTAAAAAATACAAGGTTGGAATCTGAGGGATCAATACATCCAATAGCATAAAGAAAAGCCTTCTTTTGGGTGGGACAATTTTTCAACACCTCAAGAGTTGACATAATTGAAGGAGCTTGAGCCAGATCCTCAACTATGTTATAATTTTAAGTAACTCTTGCATGAGGGTTGAATGCAGATTTATGGATAATGCCTTTGGGAGGCTTAATTGTTAATTCGGTAGGAAACACATTTGGATTAGGATCCGATGGAGATTCATTGGAACTAGTAGGTTGATCAATAGCCTGACCATTTGAGGGATTCACATTACTATAGTCTTTATTCCTGGTGGCCACCATAATGTCATTTTTTTGCTTAGTGGAGGAAAATATCATAACCGAGTTAGAGGAAGTGGCATCCTGAGTAACCATATTGGTCTCCTGATTCAGAAGCATATTTGCCAACACGGTGGATGTTATGCAACCAACTCACAAAATAGAATACGAGATAAATCAAGGAATTCAAAATTAGCCTCTTCGAGGGGGAAATATCCTTTACATTACACAAATGAACAATTCTTGGATGATACAAATGACAAGACCTCCTTTATATATATAGGAGTCTTAGGGGTCAAAATATAATCATAGCCTATGTAACAATAATATTTTAAGGGCGAAACAATAACAATAGTGGGCTTCTATGCAACACAATAATAACAATAAGGGTCTACACTAGTAGTCTAGGGACCTAACATGACCCTCTCCTTCAAAAACGTGTTGTCCTCAATGCTTGAGTAGTTCTGGACGCTTTTGTATAAAATTCTCATCCTACCATGTAGATTCTTTAATGGTTAAGTTCTTCCACTTTATGAGATACTCTGAAATTGATCGATTTCATAGCCATCGGGTTCTTATTTCTGTGACTGCTTTAGGTTCCAATATGATATTTCCTTCCTCATCAAGTTCTGACAATATTGTTTGAAATTGGAGCTTTTCACCTATAACCTTCTTTAAGCCTGAAACATAGAAAGTTGGGTGCACATGGGAAGATGCAGGAAGCTCCAATTTGTATGCCATAGTATCAATCTTTTGCAACACCTTGTAAGGACCATATTACTTTGGTGATAATTTATTATCCTTCTTATCTTGCTTGAGGGACATTTGTTTGTATGATTGTAACCGTAAAAATACCTAGTCGGCTACATCAAAACTTCTTTCACTGTAATGTTTATCTACCTGTTGCTTCATTTGATTCTACACCAAAGGGAGGTTATCCTTTAAGAGTTAGAGAAATTGTTGTTGATGCTCGATGTGATATTCCACTACTTGAATCTTATAATGATTGTCCAAGAATTTTTGAAGATCTGTAGAAATTGATGATTTCGTTGTTGGAACCTCTAGTGAACATAATTGTGTAATTACGCCCCATCGTTCTTTCTTTAGAATCTTTTCCATGCCATTAGATTTGATTATCTTTCCTAGTTTCCCTGCAATACCCCTTAAATCAACTTCCTTTCCTTCCAAAAAAAAATTCAAGAATTGAAAACTAAAATCTATTATACCTAAAGATTGTAACCATTGGACTCCTAGTACAACATCAACACCACCCATTGGAATGGAAAACATTGGAATAATAAATACTTATTCTCCCATGGATAGCTTGATATTATGGAACTTTCCAGAGCAATTTATGGTTCCTCCATTTGAAACCATCACTTGACACTCTGGTGCTAGATATAGGAAGCAATTCAATTCCTTGGCTATCTTACAATGAATAAAATTATGGGTACTACCTGAATCAATCAACACTTTTACATTTTTCTTCTTGATATGTCCTTCTATATTGAGAGTGTGAGGAGTGATAATTCCATTCAATGCATTACAAGATATGGTTGGATTCATTTCATCTTTCTCTGGGGTTGGTTCCTGGTGTATATCCTCTTCTTTTGACGTTTCTTGTTCCTTTTCTTCCTTCTCTTCCCAATCTATGTAAATTAATTTCTTCTCATCACACTTATGACCTTTAGTGTATTTTCTATCACAATTTTAATAGATACCTTTTTCTCTTTTCTCTTCCAATTTTTGTGGTGTCAACCTTATAGTTTTTGGAAGGATAAGAGCAAAAACACTTCCATCTTTACAGTTGTGAGTGGTAGGATTCCTTGTTGCCATAATTTTGCTTTCAATTTTTCTTGTCAACTTGAATTCCTTCTCCAATGAATCAAGTTCCCAAAGAAGAACCTCATGTTAGATGTTATCCTTTAAATTTCATATGAAGAAATCAATCATATGCTCCTCTGGAATATCCTTTACCCTTATATTCAATTTTTGGAAGTCCTCAATGTGCTCCACCATTGAACCCTTTTGTTTGAGATTTATCAATTGGCTAAAGAAGGTGTTTCTCTTTGTATCCTCATAATGTGCTATCATTTCCTCCATAAAAATTGACCAAGTGACAATTTTTTTATGAGAGAAAATCCATCGATACCATACAAACTGATTGGGTTCTAAATATAAAGTTGCAATCTGTACCTTTTGTGTGTTTTGCACATTATGGAGATCAAAACATTGCTCCATTTGTAGTATCCATGTTACAGGATCCTTGTCATCAAAATTCCTCATATCGATATACGGAATATGTTGGGTCTTCAATCCTACATTAGAGTCTATGAAATTATGATTAACATTTATTTTGTTCTCATCATGGGTTTCCTCTACTACCTTTTCATCATTAGGAAGCATTTCTTGTAACAACTTTGTCAAACCTCCCTTCAAACCTTCTATGTCTTTCTTCAAATATTCAATGTTTCCTTTCAGTTTTACATCTAAACCATCCATCTTAGCTTCCTTTCCATTCTTCAAACCATCCATCTTATCTTTTGTTACTTTTTGTGAGAATGAAATTTGTTTCACTTGGTCTCACAATTTTGATATATCATGTTGCATTTCTTCCTCTTCTTCATGAGTCATAGTAGATATTTTGGGTCACTTACTAAGTGTTTAATTTTATTTATTTGGGGAATCAATTAATGATAATTATGCTTCACTATGCCCTTTGAATCACTTCAACTAATTTTTCAAACAAAACTTATGCAATTAAAAAAAAAACTACACACTTTTTTTCACTTTGTAGGAGCTCGATATTGAATCTGTTGTGTCTCTGTAATTTCAGATCTCCAAGGTATGAAATTTCTTCCTATGGTATCATTCTAAGTCCACTTTCAAACCCTAGAAGTCTGATCGAAATTGGATTCTCCAAGAAATAGTTATGCCCAATCTCCCACGATGACATGATTATAGACTGGTTCAATAGAGCAAACTTGTACGACATTCCATTTGTCCCTGTTTCGACCTTCGACCTTAAAAAACATAATCAACAAACTATAGACTATCCTCTTTTTGTCACTTTTTATGAAATTTAAATCTGATGCTCAAAGAGAAATGTATGACAATTTTCCCAATATCACATGTTTGAGATGGAATTCGGGAGCCTATAAAAACCCTAACTTCCTTAGATCATATCTCTGAAAATATAGCGAGACAAGATCTGATTCATATACAAGGTTCATCACAATTTCTACTCAAATGGGTTGTAATTTCAGCTTCTGAAACTATGTAGAAAAAAATGTTATAGAAAAAATTACACAATGACTTGTTTGAAGCAGTGAAACCCTATAATCCAAAGCTCTGATACCAAATGTTATGCAACCAGCTCACAATATAGAAGAAGATATAGATAACCGACTTCAAAATTAGCCTCTTCAATGGGGAAACATCCTTTACATTACATAAATGAACAATTCTTGGTTGATACAAATGACAAGGCCTCCTTTCTATATATAGGAGTCTTAGGGTCACACTATAATTAGAGCCTACATAGCAATAATATTGTTAGGGAACAACAATAACAATAGTGGGCTTCTATGGGGCATAATAATAATAATAATAATAATATAATAAGGGGGCTGTAATAATAACAATAAGGGTCTACACTAGTAGTATATGTCCCTAACAATGGGTGTCGAAGATGACCTAAGGAATTGATTTACTTCCACCCAGTGTGGACAGTCTCGAGTGAAATGCTCCTCATTACAAATTAAGCATTGATAATGAGGTTTCCATTTTTCTTCAGAAGACTAAATTTTGTCTATCATGTGGAGGATTATCTTTCTTCTTTTTACCTTTTCTTTTCTTCTTACTTCCTAGTTGTTGATATTTGCCTTTGGAGGATTGAACGACATTGATCTCAGAAGTAGAAGCCACAAGAGTAGTGGAAGGATGGTTTTTGGAAGCCATAGCAAGATTCGAACAAGATGGTTTACTCAGCAAATCCTGGCTGGTAGAACCAATCACACCATCGATGAAATGTGATTCTTTACTAGGAGGTTGAGGAACAATATTGGAAGGTCACAGAGAATTTGGTATTTTATCATAGAGCATGCCAGATTGGGTATAAATAAGATCCAAATACTGGGCACGAGAAATTACCTACTCTTCAGTCACAACTCCGCCTTTAGTGACGTCTTCTATTATGGATGGTAACAAAGACTTAATAAAGAATTCAACTAACAACTAATTAGGAACAAAAATTTTAACCAAACGACAATGACATCGCCACTCATGAATGTGATTAGAAATGTGAGTGGAATTAGTTTGTTTGAAATTGGTTAAAAGTTCAATTCCAGTCTCATATTGAATGGGTAACTAAAAATGTGTTAAGAATGTGGTAGCTAAGGCACTAAAATTATCGAACGAAGTTCGTGGTAGTTCAATATACTATTTCTTTCGCCGTACCGATAAGTGCACACTAGAAAATACATAATTGAATAGAGTCATCAGTAAGAGAGTTCAAAGAAAACCACAAATGATAAGTAATAACGTGTGTAGATGGGTTTTATCCAATATTTCCATTGAAATTAGGTATATCACTGGGAAATTTTGTGGGAAAAACTGGCCATCAAAGAGAATGGGCAATAGGATCATTAGTAAGCCTAGTTCGATCTAGAAATTCAAGAGTTGCTACAAATGGAAATTGTCTATTGAGGTCCGGTGGAGGATACCCTAGGTAAGACAGGATGACCTGAGAAATAAGTATATGTGCTCTGGGACAGTGAGGATTCTGATAACCGAGATACACATAACCTTACTGCCTAGCTCCAAGATAACCTTGTAAAGGTTGAAACAACTGAGTTTGGATTTCATGACCTTGGTAAGGCATCTGAGGTATACCTTGATATGGTTGATACGGTTTCCCTATGGTATTTTGCATCATCCCAACATAATTTTGGTTAGGTTTTTCCCGTGTCATACTATATACATTATAACCCACTTAAATTTTAGGAATGACCTTGAAGAGGCTGGGTAAATGAGGCTTGAGAGGCACCAGATACCTGTAGAATAGGTTGAGTTAAAGATGCAGCCTATGAAGGTTGGCTTACATTCACTTGAGCTTGAATAGGCTAGGGTACAGGTTGATGAGTAGGAATCTAAGATGCATATGGAACAGGTTGAGAGATTAGAGATGAAGCCACAACTGAATCAGGTTGTACGAGTAATGTAGGTTGCCAAACATTGTTATACATTCCTAGATGTGGAGGACTCGAATAAGGATGAGCACTAACCTGTGATATTTGATGAGGAGATGGAAATATTCCACAACGAGTTCCCCCTTGTCGAAAGAGGAGGGGAATATGGAGGAAACTACCCCCTGAGAAGAGGGTTCCCAATAGGAAGTGGATTTGGTTGTTGTAGATGTCCATACCCACTTACATAAGGACTAGTCTTTTGTTGAATTATAGTTTTAGATGGAGAGTAAAGAGAAGAATATGTAGTGCCCATCAAATAAGTGCTAGATAGGATTCCAGAAGAGGATGACATGGGAGAAGTTTATGGATCGGATGTTGCATCAAAAAGGGTACCAGACAATGATTGGTAACTAGGTGGGGTGGACAAGACACCATACAAATGTGTCTATGGTGATGTTACAAAAATAAATGAAGTTTCAACATGCGTCGTCTCAGTCATAGTTGTAAATAATAGCTGATAAACCATAGCATCTTCAGTCATGGTTAACTGTCCCAAAGAGGATTGTCGAGGGAAACTCAAGCGTGAGTTGAAAGGAAGTGAACTAGACAAAGGCACTTGAGATGGAGTATGAGGAGAAGTAAAAGGATGAGCCTGATAAAAATGAGTCCCTCCCAAGTGGATACAAGAGGAGAGTCAAGGCTATTCTTGAGGAATACCTTTAATACTCACAAGACCAGGTGGAAGCAGTTCACCGTCGGGTCCAAGATATATAGGTTGTGGTTGGGTCTGAGACAAAGGAAGAGAAGACGAAGGTCCTAAAGTAATAGGTGTAGATATTTGAGGTGCCTCAGGTTGTATAACTATAGGTTGTGTTGTATCTGATTCAATATAGTTAGGTTTAATAACATCCGGTAATGAAATATCATGTGCTTTTGTTTTGACTGTGTCGAACTCACCAGCAAATGAAGAAGTAATCTTGGGTTCAGTATTCATAGGAAGGGATAATTCCAGTGGATCTATTTCAGGTGGAGGACTAGAAGTAGTAGCTCTTGAAGTATTAGATTTGATAGCCTATTTCTTTTTTTTCTTCTGACGATGACCAGGAGTTTCCTCAGGTGGAAGAGGAGGCTTGTTTTACATTCTACGTGAACAACAAAGTGGAGGGTATTGTTCTTCCACATTGGTTTGATAAATTTTAAAAATTAACAAAAAATAAATCAAAAAGGGTAATCTAGGCATAAAGGTTTACCAAGCAATTGTTAACTATAATATACCACCTTAGAGAACCAAGGATTTACATACGGGTAGGAAATCTCCCCGAAGGTTGTGTTCGGTGTATCATAGTATACAAGGTGGTAGACTCAATTATCTAAGGTGAGGATCATAACCTATGGTGGACTTCCAAAATATACTCGACAGTACATGGAAGTGCAATCCATGTTAGTATTTTTTAATGCATAACCGTATGATGAGAGTGTTCCCATATAATTTTCATGCATGGAGCACCATCTAATATACTCGAAGGTACGTGGAGAATGATCTAATACACTTGTGTACGTGGAACACGATATCACCCTCGGAATGTAACGTTGGAAAAAAAACAACAACTCCTATGTTTATAGACGCTGAAACACATCTCTAGCTTAGACCTCTAGATGTTTGCGTTAACATTTCAAATGCTACTTAAGATTGATTCAATAAATTTTAAAGTTTATCTTGAATTATGTTTCAATTTTCAAGGCTCACTGTGAACTTCACCAAAATATCATAAATATGCAATATAGCATGAAAAAATGAAATTTTATTTTCAATGAAAATATACGTACGGAAGGGAAGAGAAAAAAGAGTAATGCAACATACAAGATGCACCAAACAATTTTTTTAAAGTCAATTCCCCTAATGCAACTATTCCAATTTCAAATTTCACACACAAAACCCTAAATGAAATGCAAAATGCAAAATGATGATATTTTTCTTTTCAATCCACTTAATTTCCAAATGAAATGAAAACTAAGATGTTTTCTAAATCATTGATAAAATAAAGTATACATAATGAGGACTATAATATCAATTATTTCAAACAGTGAATGATAAAGCAACAATTTTCTAATGACCTAACTGAAGATAACAAAGAAAAATCCAAACAAATTCTTATCAAAGGCTTCTAAAACCGAAAGAAAACAAAGTGAAGGCTTTTCAGAGATCAAGGTACACTCAAGGACAGAAGGAAAACATGTTGGAACAAAGAAGATCAGAGAGCAAGGCATAACAACCAATTTTTTACATCTAACATGGGTCAGCACAGGTGCAGAAAGGGTACCAGTTCTCTGTAGTGTAGGTTCAGAGAAGGCTAGAGTGCGCTAAAGCACTCTGTCTCCAGACTAAGGAGAGCGCTGATGTAGATCTAGCCAAATTACGACACAAAAAATCAAATCAAGCTAATAAAGTGTCTTCCTAGGGTCAATCCAAATATGAATGAGCTAATGAAGGTTAGTTCAAGATATGAAATAGGTGCTAAAGTCAAGGAAACTACTAAGGGAGAGAAATGATCCCTAGTGGAGTAACCAATTTGTTATGAGAAATTTACAATTGCATATAAAAGTATCTTCCCTAGACATAGTGGACTAGTCTAGAAAAACATAAAGAAAAGAATATAGAGTTTTCCTTAGATAAATTGAAGAATGGAAAGAGGCTTACTTGGAATCTATTGCAAGATTTACTTTCCTCCTGGATTGGAAGCTCCAATTGCTATAATTAGAACCTGCACATACAACCAAACAAATCCAAGGATCCACAACATCTACGTAGCATAATTCAATTACTCTATATTCAACGAGGCATTGAAATACATGAATGTAAATGTAACACATCACATATAGGAAAATAATATACTCTTTGTATTAATAGAAATAGGAGAGAGTTTACAACCAAGAATAGTAGCTGATCTTGTAGAGATATCCCCAAGTTGACTTTTCCTTGTCACAAAGCACACCTCAATGTCAACCTAATGCATGAAGATGATGAAACTCTTAGATTCAAGGTAGCAACGTGAGGGCATGATCAGTCTCCAAAAGCCAACCTTGATGTTGTAGATGACAGTAAATTTATTGGAGAGTGTGGTAGCTTAGGAATTCTTATCCATTTACCAATCTAGGCTTGAGATCCACTTAAGATGGGAGGATGAGCTCAAGGGATAAGAGGTGAAGTCTCCAAGGTAGTATTAGATAGGACATGAGCTTCTTATCTAAGGAAAATGGTTACAACAACCCCTGGAAGTTTCTAGAAGAGGAAGGTTCAGAAATATTTTTAATTTCCCTAAATTTATTGAATCAATGCACCCCTAGCAAGGAGCAAGTTGTTGCTGACTAGTGATGGTGTAGAAGGAAGCAACCAATGTTGAACGCGGGTCTCTAAAGGGGTATGGTGCACTGGGGCTTAAAAGCTTGATTTTGAGCAATTAGACCCAGAAACTCAGACATTTTGGAATGGTCATGCTTAGGGCTTTATGTAGGGATGATGACAACATGTTCACGGATGTAGATTGATCCGATTTGTAGGCCTATTGACCAGATGCGAAAAAATGGCTTATAATACTTTAGTTTCCATATTACTCATTGGTGTAATGTAATTTTGATATGCATGGTGGATCAAGGATTCCCTAGTGGGAGTCTTAGCTATTGAATCCTTGAGTTATAGTAGTCTTTAATAGGATATAACCTTTTCACTTACCACCTTCATTGAGCCATATGAGAATGATAGTGGAATTTAATAGATTACAACTAGTTTGAAAGATATTCCATAGGAAATATTTCACATGATACAATATTAAGGTGTTGGAATTATGATACAAGTATTGACCTTGATGGAAACTCTATAGGTCAACTCAGTTTTGATAAGAGGCTAATAGAAATATTCAGAGGCAATAGGGCAGTGGTACAGAGGATCAGGAAGATGGAACTAAGGTCTATTGATCATAATAAAGAAGTTGAAGGAAGAAGATGATGTAAGAGTAGTTTAAGAGATACGCGCAGGTTCACTTAGTCCAAGTAGCGTATACACGCAGGTACTTAGAACAGAAATAGCGTATAACGTACACACGCACTCCCACGGAAGGAAAAATGTGTGCATGTTGAAAACCATGGTTTTGGTCTGAGGTATTTGGTCCAAGGTATCTTTGGACCATGATATTGACCCTAGATATTTAGTACGAGGTATTCAGTCCATGGTATTTGATCCAAGGTATTGGTCCTAAGTGGATTCGGTCCATGGTATTGAGAAAGGCCAAAAACTATATAAAGAAGAGAGGATCATAAGGCCAAATGTGCAAGTGAATAAGATTCTAAGGAAAACTTCTATTTGAAGTATATTTTATGTTGCAGGGTTATGTTTGGGACTAGATCCAAAATATTTATGTGCACCTTGAGTTCAATATTGGACCAAGATCATGAGACCTGAAATGACTTATTCTTGAATGATCTGATATTGGTTGAGGCTAGATCTAATGTTTTGTGCCTGTTTTATTCATTATCTATCATGATTTGGGTTTTTCTAAAGTCTGGAATTCTAGAAAAGTTCTGAGTCAATATTTGTAGATCTATACATAGGTTTGTTTCGACAAAAGAGCGTATACACGCAGGTTTTGTTCTTTCAAGTAGTGTATACAAAAGAAAGGCTTGATGTTCAGAGATGACTAATCTATCAGATCAGTATTGCTGATTTATTGCTGCTGCTATTTTACTATTGTCTGTCAATGAAGTCTTCTTAGATCTGAATGCATAAGGAGGTTGATATTTGATTGATTGTATAAGTGAGAAGAAGTGTTTTTTGTTGCCTGCCTGTGTAAAGTTTTGTAAGTTGACAGTAGATGTTCAGTACACTACTAGTTGGTACAGTTTGTGATTCAGAGATTTTATGATTCAGAATCTTTAGAGGTATACGCAGGTTGGGCTGAAGGAAGTAGTGTATACATGCAGGTTTTCTTCATTGAAGTAGCATATACAGTCTGACACATGAATTTTTGAGGTTTCAATTGGTTCTGAATGTTGATACAGGTTTTTGGGTTTAGCATAGTGTTCTGATGATAGTGATCTGATTGTTTCAGATTAACTGCATGTTGGTTGATGAAGTTTGAGTTTCTAAATTTCTGATGGGTTATTGATGAGTCAAGGTCTTCATATGTCTTGATATGTTCCAGGAGCATCCAGTCTGAAAATTCATGAAACATGGTCCCTGGTGGAAGAGTGGAGTTTTTTGTAGGCTGGCACCTACGTACTAGTAAACATATTGGCTAGTAAAAGAGCTAGGGGGTTGTAGCTCCCTTCCAGTATAAGCTAGTATGAGAGAAGGTTTTAACCTTCTGCAGGTATAATCCTGCGTACTGGTATGAGTCTGCACTAGTACAAGATTGTAAACATATTTTCTTATTATTAAAAGAAGACAGAGATGACAGCAGCAGGTGGTTTTCACCCACATTGGGTTTCCACCTTAAATCTTGGTGTTCATGTGTGTTTCTTATGTGTAATGGTTTATTATGTTTATACTACACATGGTTACTATTTAATGATTGATGAAGTATTGATGCACTGATTAAAGATCAACATATGATGAATTAACTAAATCATAAGTTTACTACATAAACGTTGGTTGCCTTAAAGACAGTTGCATGTACACGCTAGTTCCCCTCTTTGAAGTAGCGTATATAAATCTAATTATGAAAAATAAAAATTCTTGATCTGAAAATACTGATTCGCTCCCCCTCTTGGTATTATTTCCAAAAATTGGTATCAGAGCCAAGTTCTTCAGAAGAAGCTTGATCTCTTAAAGGAAGATCCATCAAGATGAATAATCACGAAAGCATGGGATCCCTCAGACCGCCAATCTTTGATGGGAGCAACTTTGTTTAGTGGAAAATAAGAACCACAACCTATCTACAATCTCTTGGAACAGATGCTTGGGAAATTGTGGAAGGAGGATATAAATTTCCAATAGAAATTCCTACAAACACGGCAGGTAAAAAGCAATATGAAACCAATGCCAAAGTTGTCAATATTTTATTGGGAAGTTTGTTACAATCAAAGTTTGCAAAAGTCATGCAGCTCAAATCAGCCAAACAGATATGGGACAAAATCGTTTAGAGCTACGAAGGAGAGTCTCAGGTAAAATTTGTTAAGCTTCAAACTCTTAGAATTCAGTATGAAACCCTTAAGATGCATAGTGATGAGAATATAGCTAGTTACTTCTTACATATAGATGAGGTTGTTAATTGTATGAAGAATTTGGGTGAAGAAATAAAGGAAGTTACCTTAGTTGAGAAAATTTTGAGATCCTTGTCTGCTAAATTTGAATCAAAAGTGTTTTCCATAGAAGAAAAATAGGATCTGCAGAATATCACTATGACATAGCTTCACGAAATCCTAACTGCTTTTGAGATGAGAAAAGGAGGTCCATCAGATATGAGAGAAGCCGCATTTAAAGCTTCAACAAATGGAAAAGAAAAGGAAGAACACAATGAATCAGGACACATTTCAGAAGAAGAATATGAGGTAAATTTTGTCAAGAAGCTTCAACGGGGTTTCGGAAGGTTCAGAGGTAAGCTACTTTTCAAATGCTTTGCTTGTGGTAGAGTAAGTAATTATGCTTCCAGATGTCCTCATAAAGATAAATATGAAAAGGAAAGGAATATGCAAAAGGGAATAGGAAACAAGTTGTGAATAGAAGGAGTTACTATACTCATGAAGATAGTGATGGTTTATCTAATAGTGATGAAGATGAAACTGGTCAACATTACAGACTTCTCATGGCTTATGATAGCGATGATTTTTGGGATAGGTTAGAAGAGGATAGTGATGGTTTATCTAATAGTGATGGTTTATATAATAGTGATTATTATAGACTTCTCATGGCTTATGAAAATGATGATTTTTGGGATGCTTTAGAAGAGGAAAAATTTCATGAAGAAATATCTAAACTCAAAATCTATTTAGAAGAAAAGAATATGATCATAGATACCTTGACATACCAACTTGTTGAAAAAGAAAAACACAATGAAAAACTAGAATGTGAAATTGTGGGTCTAAGAAAAGATCTTGAGAAAACAAAATATCTCAATCTTAGATTTGCTAAAGGATCAGAAAATTTAAATGAAATTATCAAAGTTCAGCGTTCTCCTCTGATAAAGACAAGTCTTGGATATACTAAAGAAGCATCTCAATAACAGAAGTCGTCAACCTCCACCAAAAGCTATCTTGATGCAGTAAAGACTAGTGAACGGTATGAAAATCGTCAACAAAGGCATAAAGCTGATCACCGGATAAATCATATTCAATTTTCTCCAAGGATGAATATCAATATAATCCACAACCAACCTTAGGCAAATCATACTCAATTTTCTCCAAATATGAATATCAATAGAAACTACGATCAACAAGTAAATATATTCAATAGTCGCATAAATTTTTTTAATGGGTAATGTTTTTCATGTCATAATTTTGGGCACAAAGCTGCTTAATGCATTGCCTACAAAACCATCATGACTAGAGAAGCACGAAATCAAAGGAATGTAACAGGGATCAAGAGAATTTCCTATAATAACTTTTCTCCTCTTGAAAATGAAATAGAGTGCTCAATTTGTAGCAACTTTGGTCATGAAGGATCTGAATGTAGGAGCAAATTTCGGCAAACACCTCAAAAGGAGAAAACACCATTACATCCCAAGATGTGGAGAAGGAAAGAATCTCAAATAGAAAGATGTGGTATAGCCTTGTATGCAGAAGGACAAGAAAATCAGTGGTACATCGACAGTGGATGCTCCAAACATATGACAGGTGACAAAGAGAAACTTCACTCATATAATGCCTTAGAAAAGGAAAAGAATGTCTCATTTGGAAATGACACTCCAGTTGTCATAAAAGGTAAAGGTTTTGTTTTCTTGAAAGAAAAGGTTAAAGCTAGAAATGTTATGTATGTAGATGGTTTAAAGAATAACCTGTTGAGTTTCAGTCAAATGTGTGATCAAGGAAATGAAGTGGTGTTTCAATCAAACGGATGTGTTGTTTTTGAACTTGATACAGAAGAGACCATGATCAAAGGTAAAAGAACTCCAAAAATCGTATACATACTCAAAGGAGGACAACAACAATGCTATCTAAGAAAAAATGATGAAAATTGGCTGTGGCATAGAAGAATGGGACATCTAAACTTTTCTCAAATAAGAAAAGCATGCAGACTCAAGGTTGTTCGTGATCTTCTAGACATCAACATCCCAGAAAATAGAATATGCAAACCATGTCAAATCGGTAAGCAAACCATAGTTCACTTCATGGAAAAAGAAGGGTCAACTAGTAAGCCTCTTGAACTTATCCATACTAATTTCCGTGGACCAACAAGGAAAAAGTCACCTCATGGAGAAGAATAATTTATTTTGTTCATTGATGATTTTTCCATAATGTGTTGGATAGGTCTTCTAAAGCATAAATATGAAGCACTTGAAAAGTTCTAAGCCTTCAACGCTTTGGTTGAAAATGAATCAGAGCGAAAAATCAAATGCCTCAGATCTGATCGAGGAGGGGCATTTATATCGAATGAATACTTTGACTTTTGTGAACAAGATGGTATAAAAATGGAATTCTCCACTGCAAGAACACCTCAGCAAAATGGTGTAGTAGAAAGGATGAAAAAAACAGTTCAGCAAATAGCTCAAGCCATGCTAGATGAATCTAGAACTCCTGCAACCTTCTGGGGTGAAGCTGCATTCGCTGCCGTGACTATTCTCAACAAAGCAAATGTTCGGGTAAATAGCACTCAAACTCCACATGAACTTTGGTATGTTAAGGCTCCTACTGTAAAATACTTTAAAGTTTTTGGAATCAAATGTTTTATCAAAAGGACTAATGAAAAACTTGGTAAGTTTGAACCCAGAGCAGATGAAGGGATTCTTCTTGGTGTTGGAAATAATACTGAAAGTGGGGGTGAATCAGCATTATTAGATCAATAATTTAATTTTCAAAAACTGATTTGTATACACTAATTCAACTCAGTGAACTAGCGTGTATATGCAACTGTACTTAATGCAACCAGCGTATATGCAGAGATCTTTAGATTTACCTAAATTATCATGTATTGAACTTTAATCAGTATATTGGGAATTCATTAGACAGTGCAGTAAAAGAAGAATAAAGCATCACACATAAGCAACACACAAGAACACCAAGATATAAGGTGGAAACCCAATGTGGGTAAAAACCACCTGCTGTTATCGTCTCTGTCTTCTTTAATAATAAGAAAATTATGTTTACAATTTTTGTACTGGTGCAATCTTATACCAGTATGCAGGCTTCTACCTGCAGAAGACTACAACCTTCTCTCATTCTCCAGCTTCTACTGGAAGGTAGATACAACCCCGTGGCTCTTGTACTAGCTGATATGTTTACTAGTATGTAGTTGCCAACCTATGGAAGGCTACAACCTTCTCTTTTCTACCAGGGACCATGTTTCATAAATTTTCAAACTGGATCCATCAACCACATCATTCAATCATCAAATATATCTACATCAACTAGTCTCCTTTTGAACTAACCACAACCGAATCAATCAATAACTTTGACATCCCATCAATATGATCATTCAGAATGTTGTCACCAGAATACAATAACCAGAACCCAGAACACTGCAATAGCAAACAGAAGCAAATAAAACATATTTTATAAGGTATACGCTACTTCCATGGCTCGAACTTGAGTGCATACGTGCTTTCCTCAAGGCGAACCAACATACAGATCTACAAATCAAATTTATGATGTATACGCTGCTTTGATATGCAGAACCAGCGTGTATACGCTCCTTTCCTAAAGTGAACCTGCGTACAGATCTGTAAATGATGATTTAAACATTACAACTATTCCAGACTTCAGTCATACCCAGATCATCATATTTACAAACTACAACATGCGCCAGTTATTCAGATACATGATCAAACCACATAAAGATAATTCACTTCAAGCCTTAAGATCTCGATACATCATTAGATCTTATCCTTCATCAAACGCTAAGGTTCATGCTTGGTTCAGATCAAGCACAACACCATAAGTCAATAACTTGCATATTAGATCTCACACTTCATCAGATATTCGATACTTGCACACCTTGGCCTAATGATCTTCTCCTCCTTTTATATTTTTAGGCCTTTCTCAATACCATGGACCAAAACCACCTAGGACCAATACCTAGGGTCAATACCTCAGACCAGATACCTTGGACCAATACCATGGATCAAAATACCATGTACCAAATACTTCGGACCAAAAATTTAGTTTTCCAAGGTATACGCGCTTTTCCTTCTGTGAAAGTGCGTGTGTACGTATATGCGACTTGTATACAGTGAACCTACGTGTATATGCGGCTTAGTCAATGGTGAACCTTTGTATACCTCTCTTTCTTCATTTTGTGAATACTGATCTGCCATTCTTTGTTTTTACCTGCTATACTGTGATCTTTCATCTAAGTGAGTTGCCTTCTAAACTGATTCCTTGAAGCTGCCCTGCATTTCATCACATCTGTAAACACTACTGTCATGCATTCTGTCACATCTGATATCTCTTATGTAGATTCATCTAGTTACCATATACAAGTGAGTTGTTTTGCTACAAGTGGGTTTCCATCAAGTACAACACATACATCATAATGCCAACAATCTCCCCCTTTGGACTTGATGGCAACAACAACCACACCAAGTCACTCTCCCCCTTTGACATCAAGGGAAAAGGGTCATGCTCCCCCTGAGTGCATGCTAAATTCTCTGATATGCTGAAGTGTGTTGATTGAGCTCCCATGATCGAGTCCATGCTCCCCCTGAGCATAAGCAAAGTCTGCAAAAATATGTTCTAAAAGAAGAACATGACTCTATACATACATCACAAATGACCTTCCTATCACCAATGACTCATACATACATCCATCTCCCAACCAAGTGGGGATATACCAATTGTTTATACATGTCAAAACAAGAAACATTACATCATCCATCCCATGCATAGTGGGGTTACAAATTAGGTCTTTTCATGACCTTTACATTAAAAGATATACATGACATATATAACAGAGACCAAATAAGACCATGATATTCATCAGCAACTATTATATGATTTGCACCATCAGCAGCATTTGTCAATTGACATTTAGACTAGCAACCTATATATGTCCATCATTAGTTCCCAAACTATCATCAACCATGTTCTCCCCCTAAACCTGTTCCACCTATTCACTGTAAAATCTGATCATTGCATATGTTAGTAAGAGATATCAAAGCATCATCATCAAACAGATATATATCAGGTTATCAACAACTTTATGAGGACCAATATATTTCCATATGCTATCAGCAGAGTGAAACCATCATCAAATAGAGCAGAACCATAGCAGACCCCTTTTTCCTCAGTCTGGACCACTGCTTTCCTTCAAACCAACATATACGTGATTGTGCCCATAGAAACCCACGTATGTATGCAACTACACTTTATGAAACTTGTGTATAACCACCTTTCTTTGAAGAAAATAGGATTTAACAGTAGGATGATGCAGCAACTACTCCCATATTTTGTCTAAGATATTCAAATGTCTCTCTGGGCAGTGGTTTAGTGAATATATCAGCAACCTGTTATTTGGAGGGAACATACTCCAGTTTAACCTTTTGTTCAAGCACTTGATCATGTAGAAAATGATATTTTATGGGTATGTGCTTGGTCTTGAAGTGCATGACTGGCTTATTTAAAATATTGATGGCACTTGTGTTATCACATAGAATGGAGATGGGTGGAGTACATGTGATCTAAATGTCTTGCAAGGTTTGCATCATCCAAAGTAGTTGTGTGCAGCAAGATACAACAACCATGTATTTTGCTTCAACTGTAGATAATGCAATTGAACTTTGTTCCTTGTTGAACCAAGCCACTAACCTGGAACCCATATAGGATGCTCCACCACTAGTACTTTTTCTGTCATCAACACTTCCTGCCCAATCTGCATCTGTATATGCATGAAGTGTAAGATTTGTATCTCTAGGATACCATAAACCAAAGTTCTGTGTTCCTTGAAGATATTTGAAAATCCTTTTGACTGCCTGAAGGTGTGTTTCCTTAGGATTTGCTTGGAATCTTCCAACTATTCCCATTGCATGCATGATGTCTGGTGGGGTACCTGTTAGATAAAGTAGACTACCAATCATGGATTTGTAAGTTGGTTGATGTACTGTTGTTGATTCATCATTTGAGCTAAGACTGCATCCTGTTACCATTGGGGTACATACTGGTTTAGAATCTTCCATGCTGTACCTTTTCAGGATCTGTTTGAGATATTTGGTTTGTGAGAGAAAAATACCATCTTTATTTTGTTGAACTTGTAGACCAAGAAAGTAGGTAAGCTCACCAAGCAAGGACATTTCAAATTCTTTTTGCATTACTGAGGCAAAATTCTGACTCATGGATTCTTCATTGCTACCAAAAATGATATCATCAACATACACAACAATTGTTAACAATTTATGAGTGTCCATCTTTGTATATAGATTGCTATCTGCTAACCCCATTGAAAAACCCTGTTGGTGGAGATATTTGTCAAGACAGTAATACCATGCCCTTGGAGCCTGTTTTAGACCATAGAGAGCTTTTCTAAGTTTGCATACAAGTTTTGCATCATTTCCAAGTATGAATCCTTCTGGTTGTTCAATACAGACTTCTTCTTCTAAGTTTCCATTAAGAAACGCAGATTTTACATCCATTTGGTATACTTTGAATTTATGAAAACTAGAAAGGGAAAGAAACATTCTTATGGCTTCAAGTCTAGCAACAGGTGCAAACAAGTCTGGCCTTGTTTCTAATAACTTCTCCATTTTCGTTCAACGTTTTTTTGAATATCCATTTAGTTCCTATGATATTCTTATCATGAGGTCTAGGAACTAATTCCAAAGTATTATTCTTTTCAATTTGCTCAAGTTCTTCATTCATGGCCTTGACCCAACATTCATCTTTGCATGCTTCATTTACATTTTGAGGTTCGGTGGAAGATAGTAATGCTAGATAGCTTGAGGCTTCAGCAATGGTTCTTCTTGTCTGCGCACCTGCTCCTTTTTCCCCTAAAATTTGAGTTTCCGGATTATTTTTCTGAACATACCTGGACGGAGTCTTTTCTTCTATCTTTATCTCTTCTTCTGGTGCTTCATTGGTTTCTTCTTCAAAATCAGTGTGATTTGATGTGGGAAAATGATCCTCATCTTATTCATTGTCCTAACCTTCGGTTTTTATCTGTTTTGGATTTTTGCATGCTTCATCAACTACAACATCAATACTTTCAATAATTTTCCCGTCTTTTATTATGACATTTATGTCCTTTACTTCAGGAAGATTAGCCAAGAAGAATACCTTCATCTGCTCCGGGTTCAAACTTACCAAGTTTTTCATCAGTCCTTTTGATGTAACATTTGCTTCCAAAAACTTTGAAGTATTTTACAGTAGGAGTCTTACCATACCAAAGTTCATGAGGAGTTTGAGTGTTGTTTACCCGAACATTTTCTTGGTTGAGAATAGTTATGGCGGCGAATGAAACTTCACCCCATAAGGTTGCAGGAGTTCCAGATTCATCTAGCATAACACGAGCCATTTGTTGAACAGTTCTATTTATCCTTTCTACCACTCCATTTTGTTGAGGATTCCTTGCAGTGGATAACTGCCTTTTTATTCCAGGTTGTTCACAAAAGTCAAAGAATTCATCTGAGGTAAATTCCCCTCCTCGATCAGATCTGAGGCATTTGATTTTGCGATCTGATTCATTTTCAACCAAAGCTTTGAAGGCTTTGAAATTTTCAAATGCTTCATATGTTGGCATTATGGTTCAAGTGTTGTCCTTGATGGCAACTCACTCAGTGGATGGTACAGGTGCTCAAAGGTTAGTACAGGTGATGGCAACTTAATCAGAAGACAGATCTCAGTACAGCATGGCAAGAAAGCTCATACACGCTGTTTCGTTAAGCCCAAGTCGCGTGTACACGCAAGTTCGATTCATAAAAAGCGCGTGTATGTGGAAAGGTTCCTTTGGTTCATGGTGGTTAGACCTTGGAAGTTGTGCCTATGATTTCGGACCATTATGTCTCGACGGGCGTGTCGATCCCTAGTTTTACAGTTGATGGTATTGTGTTACTATGGTTTTGGCTCTTGGTATTGAGAAAGGCCTAAGGCTATATAAGGAGAAGAAGATCATTAGGCAAAGATCATCTTTTGACAAGGCATGAATATCTAAGAGAGAAAGAGATCTGATATGCAGGTTCTGAGTTGGTTGATCTGAGCTAAGGAGAGATCTCATCGGTTGATGGAGAACTAGATCTAAGGAGAGATCGGGATCAAATGGTTTGAAATGCACTATCATGTTATGGTTGATTATGCGTATTTCTAGATCTGCATATTGTCGCAATGTTACGTTCTGAGTCTAACTAATATCTGGTACAGCTGCAAGTTGAGAAAGTTTATTTTTAGATCTGTACGCAGGTTGGCTTCGGTAAAAGCGCGTGTATACGCGGTTTCTGCTCATTAAAGTAGCGTATATCTTTTGAAGCTTGATTTGGGTTTACAGTGGGATCTGACTGTTATTACAGAGTTCTGTAGTCTGCTCTGTGTTCTGGTAACTGGTGATTGACAGGGTTCAGTGGTTCAGTGATTCAAAGTTGGTTGTTTTATGCTTCAATGATCTGTTGTGAAATTGAATGAATTGTGGTCTTCAGATTGTAATATCCAAGTCTGAAAATGTATGAAAAGTGATACCTGGAAGAAGGAAGATTGTAGGTCAGCACCTACGTACTAGTATCTTGGCTAGTACAAAAGCAAAAGGGGGTTGGAGCTCCCTTCCAAGGAAGTTTGGAGAACGAGAGAAGGTTGAAGCCTTCTGCAGGTTGTAGCCTGCGTACTGGTATAAGGCTGCACCAGTACAAAAGATTGTAAACTGAAGTTTCATATTAAGAAAGATAGAGACAACTTGCAGCAGGTGGTTTTCACCCACATTGGGTTTCCACCTTATATCTTGGTGTTCATGTGTGTGGCTTTTTATCTGTTCTGTTATACTGCACATGTTTACTGTTAATATGATGAATAATGTCCTGATGCACTTAATTGAAGAATAAGCCAACTAAATTGTGAGTTTTCTGCTTATACGCTGTTTTACTTCGTCACAGTAGCGTGTACACGCTGGTTCACTTAACTGAAGTAGCGTATATGTTTTGGGCATTTGAAAAGTTTGATTAATCTGATAATACTGATTCACCCCCCCTCTCAGTATTATTTCCAACAATTGGTATCAGAGCAGGTCCTTCAGAGAAGCTTGATCGCTTGAAGGAAGATCATTCATCATGAGCAACTACGAGAAAGAAGCATCAATCAGGCCACCGGTTTTTGATGGAACAAATTTCAATTATTGGAAGGTAAGAGTTACTGCATATCTTCAATCTCTTGGTACAGAAGTTTGGGACATTGTAGAAAAAGGCTATGCTTTTCCTTCAGCTACTCCTACAGATCCAGATGAAAAAAAGGCATATGAAACAAATGCAAAAGCAGTCGCTACCCTATTAGGAAGTATATCTCAAACAGAATTCATGAAGGTCATGCACTTCAAATCAGCAAAAGAAATATGGGACAAAATGATCACTAGCTATGAAGGAGATGAACAGGTAAAGGAAGCTAAACTTCAAACACTCAGGATTCAATATGAGACTCTCAGGATGTATAATGATGAAAGTGTGGCTAATTATTTTCTCCGGGTAGATGAGATTGTTAATTGTATGAAAAACTTGGGTGAAGAAATAAGAGAAACTATAGTAGTTCAAAAGGTTCTAAGATCTTTATCCCCCAAGTTTGAATCTAAAGTATCTGCAATAGAAGAAAAAGAAAATCTCCGTGTTCTCACTATGTCTCAGCTACATGGAATTCTAACCGCTTATGAAATGAGAAAGGGAGGTCCATCTGACAGAAGGGAAGCTGCTTTTAAGGCATCAGGAAAAGAAGATTACTATGAAGCAAGCCATGTTCCAGAAGAAGAGGAAGAAGAATCAAATTTTGTCAGAAATCTTCAAAGGGGTTCTGGAAGGTTCAGAGGTAAGCTACCTTTCAAATGTTTTGCTTGTGGGAAAGTAGGTCATTATGCTGCAAAATGTCCTTATAAGGATAAAGGAAAAGAACCTGCTAGATGGAACAAGAAACAAAGTGCAAATAGGAAAAGCTACTACACCCATGAAGATAGTGATGGCTTATCAAACAGTGATGAAGATGAACAAGGTAATAAATATAAGCTGTTAATGGCATTTGAAGATGATGATTATGAGGATGCTATAGATGTGGATAATCTCTATAATGAAATCACTAGACTCAAGAGAAGCATAGAAGAAAGGAATGTGATTATTGATACTTTGCAATTTCAAATTGATGAAAAGGAAAAACATCTTGAAAAACTAGAAGGTGAAATTGTTGGTCTCAGAAAAGAAATTGAGAAAACAAAAACTATTAATCTTAAATTTGTCAAAGGATCTGAAACCTTGGATGAGATTATTAGTGTGCAGCGGTCTCCTCTAAACAAAACAGGTTTGGGCTATAATGGAGAAACCTCTCAAGCATCCACCTCAAAAAGTTATCTTGATGCAGCAAGAGGAAATGAGCGGAAGAACAATGAAGATAATCAGGTAAAGCAGGGACGAGTTACAAACAGAAACTATCAGGGACAATCCTCCTTAAGGATGAACAAAAGCTACAACCAACCACAGGTAAAATCTTCTCAGTTTGGCTCAAGAATAGATGAAAATAGAAATTACAATCAGTTGGCTGGTAGATTCAATAACCGCAGAAGCTTCTTCAATGGACAATGCTTTTCTTGCCACAACTTTGGTCACAGAGCAGCTCAATGTGTTGCATATAAAACAATCATGACTAGGGAAGCTCAAAAACAAAGAAGTATGACAGGGATTACAAAAAGGACCTATAACAACTTTTCGGTGCTTGAAAATGAAGTTGAATGTTCTATTTGCAATAATTTTGGTCATAAAGACTCTGAATGCAGGAGCAGGTTTCAGGAGAAAAAGGAACAAGCCACAAGCACCAAAACATGGAGAATAAAGGAACCTCAAACAGAAAGATGTGGGATAGCATTTTATGCAGAAGGACAGGAAAATCTATGGTACATTGACAGTGGATGTTCGAAACATATGACAGGTGATAAAGAAAAACTTGAATCTTATTCTACTTTAGAAAAGGGAAAGAAAGTCTCTTTTGGAAATGATACTCCTGCTACTATAAAAGGAAAAGGTATTGCTCCTTTAAAAGAAAAGGTCAAGGCTGGAAATGTTTTGTATGTTGATGGATTGAAACATAATCTTCTAAGTGTCAGCCAGATGTGTGATCAAAAAACAGAGGTTATTTTCAGATCGAATGGATGTCTTGTTCGTGATCTTGATACAGGTAAAACAGTTCTCAAAGGCAAAAGAACTCCAAATAATCTGTACATATTTGAAGAAGAACAACAACAATGCTATCTTAGCAAGGATGAAGAGCACTGGTTATGGCATCGAAGGTTGGGACATCTAAGCTTCTCACAAATAAGGAAAGCATGCAAATATCAGGCAGTTCGCGATCTTCCAGATATCAAAATTCCAGACAACACCATATGCAAATCTTGTCAGTTTGGAAAGCAGACCAGAACTAACTTTCCAGAGAAGGAAGGGTCAGCTAGCTTGCCTCTTGAGCTAGTCCATACAGATGTATGTGGTCCATTTAGGAAAAGGTCACCTCGAGGAGAAGAATATCTGATATTATTCATTGATGATTTCTCAAGGTTTGTTTGGTTAGGGCTTATGAAGCACAAAGATGAAGCATTCGAAAAATTCAAATCCTTCAAAGCATTGGCCGAAAATGAATCAGGACACAAAATCAAGTGCCTCAGATCTGACAGAGGTGGGGAGTTCACATCAAATGAATTTTTTGATTTCTGCGATGAACATGGGATAAGAAGAGAATTCTCTACAGCTAGAACTCCTCAGCAAAATGGGGTTGTGGAAAGAATGAACAGAACTATTCAACAAATGGCTCGTGCTATGCTCGATGAATCAGGTACTCCTGCAACCTTCTGGGGAGAAGCCGCACATGCTGCTGTTATCATTCTTAACAAAACAAATGTCCGAGTAAACAGCACTCAAACACCTCATGAGCTTTGGAGTGGTAAAACTCCTTCCGTGTAAAGCATTTCAAAATCTTTGGGAGCAAATGTTATATTAAGAACACTGATGAGCAACTTGGCAAACTTGAACCTAGAGCAGATGAGGGCATTCTTCTTGGTTATTCTCCACATAGCAAAGCATACAAGTGCTACAATAAAAGACTTGGCAGAATTGTTGACAGTATTGATATAGTGGTTGATGAGAAGGGATATATTCCTAGGCAAGTTCATCATGAAGAAGATGAAGGTTACTCTCAAAGGCGAAATGATGAAGAAGAAGAACCTCAAGAAGAAGAAGAATCTCAAGAAGAACCAGAGGAGCAGACAAGAATAGAAGAGAAGACTCCATCCAGATATGTCCAAAAGAATCATCCAGAAACTCAGATTGTGGGGCAGAAAGAAGCAGGAGTACAAACAAGAAGGACACTTGCAGAAGCTTCAAGCTACTTGGCTCTACTCTCCTCCATTGAACCACAAAATGTGAAAGAAGCATGCAAAGATGAATGTTGGGTCAAAGCAATGGATGAAGAACTTGAGCAAATCGAAAGGAACAACACTTGGGAATTGGTTCCTAGACCAAAAGATAAGAATGTAATAGGAACAAAATGGGTCTTCAAGAATAAGTTAAATGAAAATGGAGAAGTAATTAGAAACAAGGCCAGACTTGTTTGTAAAGGGTATGCACAGCAAGAAGGAATAGATTTTGAAGAGACCTTTGCTCCTGTGGCAAGACTAGAGGCCATCCGAATGTTCCTTGCTCTCTCAAGCTTTCAAAACTTCAAGGTATTTCAAATGGACGTGAAATCAGCCTTCCTGAATGGAGACTTAGAAGAAGAAGTATATATTGAGCAGCCAGATGGGTTCATTCTTGGGAATGATCCAAACCTTGTATGCAGATTGAAAAAGGCTCTCTATGGGCTCAAACAAGCCCCAAGGGCTTGGTACTATCGGTTGGACAAATATCTTCACCAACAAGGCTTTTCAAAAGGATCAGCAGATAGCAATCTCTATATAAAAGTTGAAAATAACAAATTGCTAATTCTTGTTGTTTATGTAGATGATATTATTTTTGGCAGCAATGAAGAAACTATGAGTCAAAACTTTGCCTTGGTTATGCAGAAAGAATTCGAAATGTCACTTCTTGGAGAATTGACATATTTTCTTGGATTGCAAATCCAACAAAATGAAGGAGGTATCTTCTTGTCTCAAACCAAATACCTCAAGCAGATCTTGAAGAAGTATGGCATGGAAGAGTCAAAACCAGTATGTACACCCATGGTTACAGGATGCAGCCTCAGTGCAAATGATGAATCAGCAGCAGTTCACCAACCCACTTATAGATCCATGATTGGGAGTTTGCTTTATTTGGCAGGTACTCGACCAGATATTACACATGCAGTAGGGATGGTTGGAAGATTTCAAGCCAACCCAAAGGAAACCCATCTTCAGGCAGTCAAAAGAATCTTCAAATATCTTCAAGGGACCCAAAACTATGGCTTATGGTATCCTAGAAATACAGATCTCACTCTTCATGCTTACACAGATGCAGATTGGGCTGGAAGTGTGGATGATAGGAAAAGCACAAGTGGAGGTGCTTTCTTCATGGGTTCCAGATTAGTGTCTTGGTTCAGCAAGAAGCAAAGTTCGATTGCCTTATCTACAGCTGAAGCAGAATATGTGGCTGCAGCATCTTGTTGCACACAACTTCTTTGGATGATGCAGACCTTGCAGGACTTTCAAATCACTTGCACTCCACCTGTCTCTATCTTATGTGATAATACAAGTGCAATCAGCATTTCAAAGAATCCAGTCATGCACTCAAAGACCAAGCACATACCAATCAAGTACCATTTTCTTCGGGAACAAGTGCTTGAGCAGAAGGTCAAATTGGAGTATGTTCCTTCTAAGGAGCAAGTTGCTGATATTCTCACAAAACCACTGCCCAGGGAAACTTTTGAATATCTCAGACAAAAGCTGGGAGTAGTTGATGCTTCATCCTGTTGTTGAAATTTGTTTGTTCTACAGAAAAGTTGGTATACGCAGGTTACGGAAGGGATATGAGCGTATACACGCGGATTTATGTTGAGTAAGTCGCGTGTATGCTGGACGCTTGTTGCAGAAAGAATATCCGCGTACATACGCTGCTTTATACAGGATAAAACGCGTATATGAAGTTCTGAACAGCAAAGGAAAACTCTGAAGTTCTGAACAGCAATAGGAATGTCAGAAGTATTCAGGCACAGTTTCAGGGAGTGCAACAGGCACAGGTTCAGGGGGAGCAGCTCAAAAGTCTCATAAAGCATTGTTGGCATTCAGATGTTTTGGTTGATTGGTTTAAGAAGGAGCTCAGAAAGAAATTCTCGTTGCTGATCTAACAAGATGTTTATCAGATGCTGCTGGTGTCTTTCCTAAGTCTTGGTCTAGATCTGTTGTCTCTATGTCATGTATCTCTCTTGTCTCTTTTATGGTGTCAAGGTCATGTAACGGCCTTTGTTGGTTTCCCCACTATGCCTGGGATGAATGATGAAATGTTCATGTATTATCATGGTTAGGTGGATGAGTCAATATTGATGTATCCCCACTTGGTTGGGTGGATGAGTCATTTTTTTGTATATCCTCACTTAGTTGAGAAATGGATGTATGTATGAGTCTTTGGTTATAGGAAGGTCTTTTATGATGTATAGAGTCATGTTCTTCTTGAAGAACATCTTTTGCAGATCTTGCCTACAGTCAAGGGGAGCATGAACAGCACTTGGTGAGCAGGATGGATAGACTGGTACTCTTTGGCATTCACAAAGGGGGAGCACACTTGGAGATTTCAGCATGTACTCAGGGGGAGTATGGACAGCAGTATGGACAGCAGAAGGATTAAGAATATCTTGGTCCTCCCTTTGCCCTTGATGTCAAAGGGGGAGAGTGACTTGGTGTGGTGGTTGCCATCAAGTCCAAAGGGGGAGATTGTTGGCATTATGGTTCAAGTGTTGTCCTTGATGGCAACTCACTCAGTGGATGGTACAGGTGCTCAAAGGTTAGTACAGGTGATGGCAACTTAATCAGAAGACAGATCTCAGTACAGCATGGCAAGAAAGCTCATACACGCTGTTTCGTTAAGCCCAAGTCGCGTGTACACGCAAGTTCGATTCATAAAAAGCGCGTGTATGTGGAAAGGTTCCTTTGGTTCATGGTGGTTAGACCTTGGAAGTTGTGCCTATGATTTCGGACCATTATGTCTCGACGGGCGTGTCGATCCCTAGTTTTACAGTTGATGGTATTGTGTTACTATGGTTTTGGCTCTTGGTATTGAGAAAGGCCTAAGGCTATATAAGGAGAAGAAGATCATTAGGCAAAGATCATCTTTTGACAAGGCATGAATATCTAAGAGAGAAAGAGATCTGATATGCAGGTTCTGAGTTGGTTGATCTGAGCTAAGGAGAGATCTCATCGGTTGATGGAGAACTAGATCTAAGGAGAGATCGGGATCAAATGGTTTGAAATGCACTATCATGTTATGGTTGATTATGCGTATTTCTAGATCTGCATATTGTCGCAATGTTACGTTCTGAGTCTAACTAATATCTGGTACAGCTGCAAGTTGAGAAAGTTTATTTTTAGATCTGTACGCAGGTTGGCTTCGGTAAAAGCGCGTGTATACGCGGTTTCTGCTCATTAAAGTAGCGTATATCTTTTGAAGCTTGATTTGGGTTTACAGTGGGATCTGACTGTTATTACAGAGTTCTGTAGTCTGCTCTGTGTTCTGGTAACTGGTGATTGACAGGGTTCAGTGGTTCAGTGATTCAAAGTTGGTTGTTTTATGCTTCAATGATCTGTTGTGAAATTGAATGAATTGTGGTCTTCAGATTGTAATATCCAAGTCTGAAAATGTATGAAAAGTGATACCTGGAAGAAGGAAGATTGTAGGTCAGCACCTACGTACTAGTATCTTGGCTAGTACAAAAGCAAAAGGGGGTTGGAGCTCCCTTCCAAGGAAGTTTGGAGAACGAGAGAAGGTTGAAGCCTTCTGCAGGTTGTAGCCTGCGTACTGGTATAAGGCTGCACCAGTACAAAAGATTGTAAACTGAAGTTTCATATTAAGAAAGATAGAGACAACTTGCAGCAGGTGGTTTTCACCCACATTGGGTTTCCACCTTATATCTTGGTGTTCATGTGTGTGGCTTTTTATCTGTTCTGTTATACTGCACATGTTTACTGTTAATATGATGAATAATGTCCTGATGCACTTAATTGAAGAATAAGCCAACTAAATTGTGAGTTTTCTGCTTATACGCTGTTTTACTTCGTCACAGTAGCGTGTACACGCTGGTTCACTTAACTGAAGTAGCGTATATGTTTTGGGCATTTGAAAAGTTTGATTAATCTGATAATACTGATTCACCCCCCCTCTCAGTATTATTTCCAACATCATATTTATGATTTAGAAGACCTATCCAACACATTCTGTAAATATCATCAATGAATAATATGAAGTATTCTTCTCCACGAGGTGACTTTTCCTTGATGGTCCACATAAATCTGTATGAACAAGTTCAAGAGGCTTATTAGCTGACCCTTCCTTTTCAATGAAGTGAGATCTGGTTTTCTTACCAAATTGCATGATTTTCATATAGTATTTTCAGGAATTTCGATATCTGGAAGATCATGAATAGCCTGGAACCTGCATGCTTTTCTTATTTGAGAAAATCTTAGATGTCCCAATCTTTTGTGCCATAGCCAGTTTTCATCATTTTTTCTTAGATAGCATTGTTGTTGTCCTCCCTTGAGTATGTATAGGTTGTTTGGAGTTCTTGTACCTTTGATCACGGTTTCTTCTATATCAAGCTCATGAACAAAACATCCATTTGATCGAAACACTACTTCATTTCCTTGATCACACACTTGACTCACACTCAACAGGTTATTCTTTAAGCCATCAACATACATAACATTCCCAGCTTTAACTTTTTATTTCAAGAAAACAGAGCCTTTCCCTTTTATGACAATAGGAGTGTCATTTCCAAATGAGACACTCTTTTCCTTTTCTAAGGCATTATATGAGTGTAGTTTTTCTTTGTCACCTGTCGTGTGTTTTGAGCATCCACTGTCGATGTACCACTAGTTCTCTTGTTCTTCTGCATACAAGGCTATACCACATCTTTCTGTTCATGGTTCTTTCTTTCTCCATATTTTGTGATTTAATGGAGTTTGCTCCTTTTGAGATATTTGCCGAAATTTACTCCTGCATTCAGATTCTTCATGGCCAAAGTTGTTACAGATTGAGCATTCTATTTCATTTTCAACAAGAGAAAAGTTATTATAGGAACTTTTCTTGATCCCTGTCACATTCCTTTGATTTTGTGCTTCTCTAGTCATGATGGTTTTGTAAGCAACACATTGAGTAGCTTTGTGTCCAAAATTATGACATGAGAAACATTGACCATTAAAGAAGTTCCTGCGATTATCGAATCTACTGACCTGGTGATTGTAGTTTTTATTGATATTTGTCTTTGAAGCAAATTGAGTACGATTTACCTGAGGTTGATTGTGTATTTTGTTCATCCTTGAAGTAAATTGAGCCTAATTTACTTGGTGATCTACTCTATGCCTTTGTTGACGATTGTCAAACTGTTCACTACTCTTTGTTGCATCAAGATAGCTTTTGGTGGAGGTTGACGACTTTTTTGATTGAGATGCTTCTTCAGTATATCCAAGACATGTCTTTATCAAAGGAGAACCCTGCACTTTGATAATTTCATTTAAGATTTCTGATCCTTTAGCAAATCTAAGATTGAGAGCTTTTGTTTTCTCAAGATCCTTTCTTAAACCCACAATTTCACGTTCTAGTTTTTCATTGTGTTTTTCTCTTTCAGCTAGTTGGTATGTCAAGGTATCTATAATCATGTTCTTTTCTTCTAAACAGATTTTGAGTTTAGAGATTTCTTTATAAAGGTCATCTTCATCTAAAGCATCCAAAAAGTCATCATCTTCATAAGCCATCAGAAGTCTATAGTCATTACTATTTTCATCTTCATCATTATTTGATAAACCATCGCTATCTTCATGAGTATAGTAGCTCTTTTTACTTACACTTTGTTTTCTATTCCATTTTGCAGATTCCTTCCCTTTATCATATTTATCTTTATGAGGAAATTTGGCAGCATAATGACCAACTCTACCACAGGGAAAACATTTGAAAGGTAGTTTACCTCTGAATATTCCGGAACCCCGTTGAAGCTTCTTGATAAAGTTTACTTCCTCTTCTTCTTCTGAAATATGTCCTGATTCATTGAGTTCTTCTTTTCCTTTTCCTGAAGCTTTAAATGCGGCTTCTCTCATATCTGATGGACCTCCTTTTCTCATCTCAAAGGCAGTTAAGATTCCGTGAAGCTGTGTCATAGTAATATTCTGTAGATCCTGCTTTTCTTCTATGGAAAATACTTTTGATTCAAATTTAGAAGATAAGGATATTAAAACTTTTTCAACTAAGGTAACTTCCTTTATCTCTTCACCCAGATTCTCCATGCAATTAACAACCTCATCTATACGTAAGAAGTAACTAGCTATACTTTCATCATTATGCATCTTGAGAGTTTCATATTGAATTCTAAGAGCTTTCAGTTTAGCACGTTTTACCTGAGAGTCTCCTTTGTAGCTTAGAATGATTTTGTCCCATATTTCTTTGGCCGATTTGATCTGCATAACTTTGACAAACTCTGATTGTGATAGACTTCCCAATAATGTATTAACAGCCTTGGCAATGGTTTCATATTTCTTTTTACCTGTCGTATCTATAGGAATTGTTGATGGAAATGTATATCCTCCTTCCACAATTTCCCATACATCTGTTCCAAGAGATTGAAGATAGGTTGTGGTTCTTACCTTCCAATAAACAAAGTTGCTCCCATCAAAGATTGGCGGTTTGATGGATCCCCACTTTCTTGATTGCTCATGATGATGGATCTTCCCTCAAACGATCAAGCTTCTTTTGAAGGATCTGCTCTAAAACCAATTATTGGAAATAATACTGAGAGGGGGGGTGAATCAGTATTATCAGATCAATAATTTAATTTTCAAAAACTGATTTGTATATGCTACTTCAGCTCAATGAACTAGCGTGTATACGCAACTGTACTTAATGCAACCAGCATATATGTAGAGATCTTTAGATTTACCCAAATTATCATGTATTGAACTTTAATCAACATATCAAGAATTCATTGGACAGTGCAATAAAAGTAGAATAAAGCATCACACATGAGCAACACACAAGAACACCAAGATATAAGGTGGAAACCCAATGTGGGTAAAAACCACCTGCTGTTGTCGTCTCTATCTTCTTTAATAATAAGAAAATTCTGTTTACAATTTTTGTACTGGTGCAGTCTTATACTAGTACGCAGGCTTATACCTGCAGAAGGTTACAACCTTCTCTCATTCTCTAGCTTCTACTGGAAGGGAGCTACAACCCCCTATCTCTTGTACTAGTTGATATGTTTACTAGTACGTAGGTGCCAGCCTACCGAAGGCTACAACTTTCTCATTTCCACCAGGGACCACATTTCATAAATTTTCAGACTGGATCCATCAACCACATCATTCAATCATCAAATATATCTTCATCAACCTATCTCCTTTTGAACCAACCACAACTGAATCAATCAATCACTTTGACAACCCATCAATCTGATCATTCAGAATGTTGTCACCAGAATCCAGTAACTAGAACCCAAGCCAGAACCCAGAACACTATAACAGCAAACAAATGCAAATAAAACATATTTAATAAGGTATACACTACTTCCATGTGTCGAACCTGCATGCATACGCGCTTTCCTCAAGGCGAACTAGCGTTTAGATCTGCAAATCAAATTTATGATGTATACGTTGCTTTGATATCCAGAACCAGTGTGTATATGCTCCTTTCCTAAAGTGAACCTGCGTACAGATCTATAAATGATGATTTAAACATTACAACTATTCTAGACTTCAGCCATACCCAGATCATCATTTTTATAGACTACAACATGCGCCAATTATTCAAATACATGATCAAACCACATAAAGATAATTCACTTCAAGCCTTAAAATCTTGATACATCATTAGATCTTATCCTTTATCAAACGCTAAGGTTCATCCTTGGTTCAGATCAAGCACAACACCATAATTCAATAACCTGCATATTAGACCTCACACTTCATCAGATATTCGATACTTGCACACCTTGGCCTAATGATCTTCTCCTCCTTTTATAGTTTTAGGCCTTTCTCAATACCATGGACCAAAACCACCTAGGACCAATACCTTGGACCAAATATCTAGGGTCAATACCTTGGACCAGATACCTTAGACCAATACCATGGATCAAAATACCATGGACCAAATACTTCGAACCAAAATTTTATTTTTCCAAGGTATACGTGCTTTTCCTTCTGTGAAAGTGCGTGTGTACGTATACGTAACTTGTATATAGTGAACCTGCATGTATACGCAGCTTGGTCAATGGTGAACCTGCGTATACTTCTCTTTCTTCATTCTATGAAGACTGATCTGCCATTCTTTGTTGTTTACCTGCTATAGTGTGTTCTTTCATCTGAGCGAGTTGCCTTCTGAACTGATTCCTTGAAGCTGCCCTACATTTCATCACATCTGTAAACACTACTGTAATGCATTCTGTCTCATCTGATATCTCTTATGTAGATTCATCTATTGACCATATACAAGTGAATTGTTCTGCTACAAGTGTGTTGCCATCAAGTACAACACATACATCATAATGCCAATAATTGGTTTTCCTTCTAGAAGTAAAGGATATAAATGTTTTGGGAAAATTTTTGAAAGCATTGATGTTGTAGTTGATGAAGCATGCAGAAATCCAAAACAGATAAAATCAACAGAATATTATGACAATGAGGAAGATGGGGATTACTTTCCCACATAAAATCAAAATTATATTGAAGAAGAAACCAATGAAGCACTAGAAGAAGATATAATGGTAGAAGAAAAGAATCCGTCCAGGTATGTTCAGAAAAATCATCCAGAAGCTCAAATTTTAGGAGAAAGGGAGGCTGGTGTATAGACAAGAAGAACTATTACAGGGACCTCAAGCTATCTAGAATTACTATCCTCCACTGAACCTCAAAATGTAAATGAAGCATGCAAATATGAATGTTGGGTCAAGGCCATGGATGAAGAACTTGAGTAAATGGAAAAGAATGACACTTGGGAATTAGTACCTAGACCTCATGATAAAAATATTATAGGAACTAAATGGATATTTAAGAAGAAGTTGAATGAAAATGGAGAAGTCATTAGAAACAAGGCCAGACTTGTTTGTAAAGGGTATGCTCAACAAGAAGGTATAGATTTTGAAGAAACTTTTGCACCTGTTGCCAGACTTGAAGCCATAAGAATGTTTCTTGCTCTTTCCAATTTTCAGAAATTCAAAGTATACCAAATGGATGTAAAATCATCCTTCCTTAATGGATATTTAGAAGAAGAAGTTTATATTGAACAACCAGAAGGATTCATTCTTGGAAATGATGCAAAACTTGTATGCAGACTCAAAAAGGCTCTCTATGGTCTAAAACAGGCTCCAAGGGCTTGGTATTACCGCCTTGACAAATATCTACACCAACAAGGTTTTACAAAAGGTTATGCAAATAGCAATTTATATACAAAGATTGAAAATGATAAATTGCTAATTATTATTGTTTATGTTGATGATATCATTTTTGGTAGCAATGAAGAATCCATGAGTCAGAATTTTGCTTCAGTAATGCAGTAAGAATTTGAAATGTCCTTGCTTGGTGAACTTACCTATTTTCTTGGTCTACAAGTTTAGCAAAATAAATATGGTATTTTTATTTCACAAACCAAATATCTCAAGCAGATCTTGAAAAAGTATGGAATGGAAGATTCTAAACTTGTATGTACTCCAATGGTAACAGGATGTAGTCTCAGCTCAAATGATGAATTAGCAACAGTACATCAACCAACTTACATATCCATGATTGGCAGTCTGCTTTATCTAATAGGTACCCGACCTGACATCATGCATGCAGTAGGAATAGTTGGAAGATTCCAAGCAAATCCAAAGGAATCACACCTTTAGGCAATCAAAATAATTTTCAAATATCTTCAAGGAACTCAGGACTTTGGACTATGGTATCCTAGAGATGCAGATCTTACTCTTCATGCATATACAGATGCAGATTGGGCAGGAAGTGTTGATGATAGAAAAAGCACTAGTGGTGGTGCATTCTATATGGGTTCCAGGTTAGTGTCTTGGTTTAGCAAGAAACAAAGTTCAATTGCTTTCTCTACGGCTAAAGCAGAATATGTGGCTATTGCATCTTGTTGAACACAACTACTTTGGATGATGCAAACTTTGCAAGACATTCAGATCACATGTACTCCACCCATATACATTCTATGTGATAATACAAGTGCCATCAATATTTCAAAGAATCCAGTCATGCACTCCAAGACCAAGCACATACCCATCAAGTATCATATTCTACGAGAACAAGTGCTTGAAAAAAAGGTCAAATTGGAGTATGTCCCCTCCCAAGAATAGGTTGTTGATATATTCACTAAACCACCGCCTAGAGAAACGTTTGAATATCTCAAACAAAAGATGGAAGTTGTCTTTGCATCATCCTACTGTTAAATCCAGTTTTCAGAGGAAGTTTACTACAAGCTGGTTTCATGTAGTATATGCGCGGGTACACGTGGGTTGCCTTGGCTGAAAGCACGTATATGTTTTTCTAACAAAAATAACAGTGGTATCACAGGTTCAGGGGGAGAATTCACATTCCACATTGTTGACATTATGGTTGTTGAACTCAGCTATTTCTTAGTTGCATCAGTCATTAGTGTGATATAACTTCTTCTGTCATGGTCTATATTTCAATGAGTTCTATTTGTCATATGATGTAATTTATTTCCCCAATATCCTTGGGATGGATGATGTAATAATTGTTGTATTTCTTTCATCTATAAACTTTGGTATATCTCCACTTGGTTGGCCAGGTGATTCAAATATGGTGTATCCCCACTTGGTTGGGTGATTGATGTATGTATCAGTTCGTGGTCATATGGAGGTCATACTCACTTTGTTGGGTTATAGTGTCATGTTATTATATTGAATCATCTCTCTGCAGACTCAGCATGTACTCAGGGGGAGCATGGATAGCATCATGCAAAGGAGGAGAGTAGAGTGGTCTGCCCTTTGCCCTTGATGTCAAAGGGGGAGAGTATTTTGGTATTTTGGTGTTGTATGGTATCTCTAACAGTCTTTACAGCTTGCAGTAGTCAACACCATCATGGTTTCCATCAAGTCCAAAGGGGGAGATTGTTGGCATTATGATACAAGTATTGTCCTTGATGGCAACTCTACAGGTCAACTCAGTTTTGATAAGAGGCTAACAGGAATATTCAAAGGCAATAAGGCAGTGGTACAGAGGATCAGGAAGATGGAACTAAGGTCTATTGATTAGAATAAAGAATTGAAGGAAGAAGATGATGTAAGAGTAGTTTAAGAGATACACGCAGGTTCACTTACTCCAAGCAGCGTATACACGTAGGTACTCAGAAAAAATAGCGTATAATGTACACATGCACTCCAACAGAAGGCAAAGCGTGTACATGTTGAAAACCATGGTTTTGGTCTGAGGTATTTGGTCCAAGGTATCTTTGGACCATGATATTGACCCTAGGTATTTAGTCCGAGGTATTTGGTCCGTGGTATTTGATCCAAGGTATTGGTCCTAAGTCGATTGGGTCCATGGTGTTGAGAAAGGCGAAAAACTATATAAAGAAGAGAGGATCATAAGGCTAGATGTGCAAGTGAATAAGATTCTAAGAATACTTCTATCTAAAGTATATTTTATGTTGCAGGGTTATGTTTGGGACTAGATTTGAAATATTTATGTGCACCTTGAGTTCAATATTGGATCAAGATCATGAGACCTAAAATGATTTATTCTTGAATGATCTGATATTGGTTGAGGCTAGATCTGATGTTTTGTATCTGTTTTGTTTGTTATCTATCATGATCTGGGTTTGTTTGAAGTCTAGAATTACAACAAAGTTTTGAGTCAATATTTATAGATACATACACAAGTTCGTCTCGGCAAAAGAGCATATACACGCAGGTTCTGTTCTTTCAAGTAGTGTATACAAAAGAAAGGCTTGATGTTTAGAGATGATTGATCTATTGTATCAGTATTGCTAATTTATTGTTGATGCTATTTTACGATTGTCTGTCAATGAAGTCTTCTTAGATCTAAATGTAATCTAAATGCATAAGGAGGTTGATATTTGATTGATTGTATAAGTGAGAAGAAGTGTTTTCTGTTGCTTGCCTGTGTAAAATTCTGTAAGTTGACAGTAGATGTTCAGTACACTGTTGGTTGGTACAGTTTCTGATTCGGAGATTTTATGATTCAGAATCTTTAGAGGTATACGCAGGTTGGGCTGAAGGAAGTAGCATATACACGTAGGTTTTCTTCATTGAAATAGCGTATACAGTCTGACACATGAATTTTTGAGGTTTCAATTGGTTCTGAATGTTGATACAGGTTTCTAGGTTCAACAAAGTGTTCTGATGACAGTGATCTGATTTTTTCAAATTAACTGCATGTTGGTTGATGAAGTTTGAGTTTCTAAATTTCTGATGGGTTATTGATGATTCAAGGTCTTGATATGTGCCAGGGGCATCCAGTCTGAAAATTCGTGAAACGTGATTCTTGGTGGAAGAGTGGAGTTTTCTGTAGGCTGACACCTACGTACTAGTAAACATATTGGCTAGTACAAGAGCTAGGGGGTTGTAGCTCCCTTCCAATAGAAGCTGGAGAACGAGAGAAGGTTATAACCTTCTACAGGTAGAAGCCTGCGTACTGGTATGAGTCTGCATCAGTACAAGATTGTAAACAGATTTTCTTATTATTAAAAGAGGACAAAGACGACAACAACAGGTGGTTTTCACCCACATTGGGTTTCCACCTTAAATCTTAGTGTTCACATGTGTTTCTTATGTGTAATGGTTTATTATGTTTATACTGCACATGGTTACTGTTTAATGATTGATGAAGTATCGATGCACTGATTAAAGATCAAGATATGATGAATTAACTGAATCATAAGTTTACTGCATAAAAGTTGGTTGCCTTAAATACAGTTGCGTGTACACGCTAGTTCCCCTCTCTGAAGTAGTGTATATAACTCTGATTATGAAAAAGAAAAATTCTTGATCTGATAATACTGATTCACCCCCCCTCTCAGTATTATTTCCAACATAAGGTAATGAATTAAGTAATCCCTGTAATACAAGGGTAGGAAATGACACTTGGATAATTCAAGTAACATGATATCAAGGTACAGGTGGATATGGTTCACATAATACAATATCAAGACCCTTGTTCCACCTCGAGTATTGGAATTCCTTAAATGAGCTTTCAATTAACCTTGAAAGGAGAAAAGCACTGATTTTCACTAATTATAGAAGGGAAGTGGAAAGGTAAGTTATGGAATGTGGTGAAAAATATGGATGTGTGAAAAATTGTTGTGTAGAGAACTAAATGTGGGGGAATAATGATGTTCATGATACTATGCATGCAAAAGGATGGATGTACAAAATAATGGTTGATGAATCATTCTACACACAAAGGAAAATGACTATGTATCAGAAGTGTGGAAACCATATTGCAGTTGTGGAAGTGTGCAAAGTGCAGAGTGAAGAATATTTATGCACATTTGTCTTGAAAAACAACTAAGTCAAGAAAGAATTGGGGATGGGAAAAATACAATAGGAGTGAAAAAATACATCAAAATCCCCTAGGAGATCCTTGTAAGCATTTTACAACAAACACTAGAACTAGATGGAGAGATAATATCACTTCATGTATTCCCAATGCAACCCCATTCTTGTTTCCTATGTTATGGATCTTCCTAATAAGTCATCTATGTAAAAATGGATTTTATTAAATCTAATAGTGATATCTTGTCCCAATTTTATGGCCTTTGATAGTTAATTCTCCAATCCTAATCGAAGGCCCAATACCCTAGTCTAGTATTTGTTAGAAAATGGAAAACGTGTAGAAACATATAAAAATAGAAACAAAACATAATTTTACTAATCTAACCTCCAATCCAACATAAAAACATTTAATCAAAAGAAGAAACGAGACAAAATGAAGAGAACACACTACATTTATGTGGTAAAACCCCAATTGCGAAACATCCACGAGAATTTAATAGTGTCTTTACTATAGTTATGAATCTCCAATATTGTAAATAGCACCACCACAAATTCTTCACCACTTTAGAATAATAAGAATACAAATACTTTTTGTATGTGACTTATGGGATTCCCTCAGCTCTATTGTATACCAAAAGGTATTAAAAAATTACATTCCCATACTACATGTGGGATAATGTAATTTCACATCTTTATAAAATAAATTATTACAAGAGTATTTTATTCTACAGAGGTATTTTACTCCATGATGAATGTGGGATATACCTAGTTTACATGAAATTGGAGTTAATTCCAACGTAACCCAAACATTATTACCTTCCAAAGTGACATATATTTTTTTTTCTCGTTAAGACTAATTCTATTAAGCAGTAAAATATTGTACAAGAGGATACATTCCAGAGAAGCAAGAAACCGGCCACCGGAAATGATAGGACTATCAACCTCGGTTCCGGGAAAAGAGTGAGGCAAGCAGGGAGCTACAACTAGACACTAAAGCATGAGAAGCAATGAGTGCTATCCTAAAAGAGTAGGGGTTTCAACACGAAGCTTTTTCCCTTTCCTTTTTTTAACTTCAACCCAGCCACTTTGGGGTGGATGGGCGATTACAACTTGCAGATTGGGGTCCTCCACGGGGGGGCTCTCCTTTTCTGAGTCCGAGGAAGAGGACAAATGGACACGTTTCTGAGCAATAGCTGTATCAGGAGAAGGTTCCCGGCCATCGGTGGAAGGGGCCACAGAGTGAGGGGCCTGAAACAATTCTTCATCGCTATCTTCATCTTCAGAACTGGAGGAAGCAGAATCCCCGACTGGAGGGGGAGAGCATGGAGCCCATCATTTGGACTTGGGCTTGGATTCGTTGGCCTTGTTCTTTTTTGCCGGGCGAGATGGACAAGTATTCTGCAAATGCCCAGATTGTTGGCAATGTCTACACCGAAATGCAGTGTTCTCGTAATCCAGCGTCTGGGTCCAGACAAAGTCATTTATCTTGAGATTGATTTGTTCTGGAAGACCTTTGCTCAGGTCTAACTCCACACACACTCTAGCAAATGAGTAGAGACCTTTGGATTGCCGCCACAAATCTCCATGGATGAAGCTGCCCAATGTGTCTCTGATAGCTCTGAAGACACGAGTATTCCATAGATGAGCAGGTAAGTTTGGAAGCCGAATCCATACCGGTGTCTTGGTAATGACCGCCGTGGCTGGATCAAAATCTGGGAACCAGGGAGTCAAAAAAAGCCCTGCAGTTCCCATGAACCAAGGACCCTCTTCTAAAGCCTTTTCATAGTGCTTAATGTTATCAAAGAGAACAATGAAATAACCCTTAGAGCAAAAAAAGATCTTATAATGATGTGTCCAGTTTGCATGGATCCATGCATAGAGATCCTGAGATCGAGGCCACAGACCATTAAATCTGCAAATGATGGCTCTTTCTGCAAAATCTTGATGCTGGGAAGCCAGCTCTTCATGCATGAGTTCAACAGAGGGAACTTCTTCAGCTCTTTCAACCAAGAAGGCCTTAGATTTAAGGGCTTCCGGGGGTTTGGGAATCTCGGAGTGGACTGCGTCCTTGTATGAGAAAGGCTTAGTGGAAGAAGATTGTCCCGCAGCACCTCCTCTCAAATGAAGGGTAGCCACCACCGAGCTGTTCCTGGATATGCTGTAAGCAGAGAGGGGTAGAGGGTTTTCAAGTTGTTTACCTTGAAAGATAAGCCGCAGAAGGCTAGAAGGGATCCCTATTCTTCTCTCTAAATTTAGAATGAGGTCCTGCACCAGGTCTGAAGGGCGAACCCAATGCATGATGGTCCTGCCTGCAGGCTGCGTTATCTGGATCTGAAAGGATTCAGATAAGGGCTTTGACCCCATGCGAAGCTCTGGATCTGGCCACAGCACAGGATCTTTTGCTTTCTGTATTATTAGATCTGGCAGATCTGATTCCGATCTGAAACAGAGACTGCGATTCAGATAGCTTAAGGGTTCTGCATGGTCATCCTTGGCCGCTGCGCCGTCATTCTGAAGAGGGCCATAGAAGCTCGTTGTGGAAGCAGGGGGTTGAGGCCCTGCTACCCTAGATTTCGCGGCAAAGAGATCTGCATACGCCTTCGTTTCTGCGGCGCCGACGTTCATGGTGTGGCCCTTTTGCGAACCTGCATAGGGGTGAAAGCTCCCTATCCCTCGCCTGAAACTCTCGAACCCATCCGCTGCAGGAACGCGCAAAGACCTGACAACGGCCGAGGGCATGGATGCGGCAGAGCTAGGGTTCATCGTGCTCCTCCTCCTTCCAAAGTGACATATTACAACACTCTCCCTTAATAATTACTAGGGATATGGAACACTTATGGAGGAATATTTAATTACACCAAGGCTCCCCCTTGATGAGAAATTCCCACATTCCCAACGATTATCAAATTCATACAAACTTTTCCTCCATCATGGATTTGGTGAATATATCGACTGCTTATTGTTGTGTGGGATAATACTCCAAATAAATAACATCATTCACAACAAGATGTTGAATATAGTGAGAATTGCAGTTAATGTGTTTGGTTTTGGAGTGATACACTCGATTATATGAAATATGAATGTCACTTTGAATGTCACATCTTAACTTTGTAGCTAATTTTTTATATAGGCCAATCTTGATAAGAACATGCCACAACCAATCTACTTCTTTAGCTACTTCGTTAGCTTCCATGTACTCAACTTCATAAGAAGAGAGAGAGAAAGAGTTCTCAACTTCTTTTTGGACCATGAAGTGAAACCTGACCAAACTAAAATATGTACCTTGTAGTAGGCCATCTATATAAATTTCCATCTACCTAATCAAAATATGTATAACCAAGAAGAAAAATTGTAGCCCTACTTAAATATAAAACACCTTAATTCTTCATCGCTTGTAAATATCTAAGAATTACAATTGTTACATGCCAATGAATTTCATAAGGCTTGTGCATAAACTTTGAAACCATATTGAAGAAAAAATAGATATCAAACCTACTTTGTTTTAAATAAATCAAACTGCCCACAAGCTAGTGGTAAATAGTAGCATCAACAAGAGGAGTATTACAATCAACAAATAATTTTACACCAGATTGAAATGGCTTTGGTGAAGGGTTATAATCACTCGTATGGAACTGAGTAATTAAATATATCGCATATTTGGGCTGTGAAAGAAATATACCATTAGACATATGCCAAATTTGAAGACCCAGAAAATAGTGCAAGATGCCTAAATATGTCATTTCAAATTCATTTTGAAGTTGATTCTTCAATTCATGTATAGATGCAAGCTAGCTACTAGTAATAATAAGATCATCCACATATAATACAATAATGAGGATTTCATCATCAAAGTTCTTTACATATAGATTCAGATAAAATCTACACCTTTTGAAACCATTCTTCAAGAAATAAGTATCAATTTTCTCATACCAAGCCCTAGGTGCTTGCTTAAGACCATATAAAGACTTGTTTAATTTGCATACCAAACTTGAAGTGTTAGCAGTGATAAAACCAGGTGGTTGTTGCATATAAATGTCTTCATGAATATCACCATTCAAAAAAACACTCTTGACATCCATTTGGTGTAGTTCCCATTAATAAGATGCAACAAGAGAAAGTGTAGTTCTTGTAGTGTTGATTTTAGCACCCAAAGAAAATTTTCCATTATAATCAATACCTTCTTGTTAATTAAAACCTTTTCCACTAACCAATCTTTATGTTTCTCAATTTATCCTTCTGCAATGAACTTTATCTTATATACCCATTTATAACTAATTAAATTCTATTTAAGAGGAAGGGGAACAAGAGTCCAAGTTTTGTTCTTCAATAACAATTCATAATTTGTAGTCATTTATTTTATCCGTTTAGGTTTCTCCTTAGCTTGAGAATAAGTGGAAGGGTCATTTTTGGAAAAATATTTAGTGATAAGAGAAAAATTAGATATATTTCTATGAGTATAAGAAGGAATACCAATCTCAAAACCTACATATTCAAGAATTTTCTGGACCCAAATAAGAAGAGGGTGAGTGGTAGGAACCATTCTATTATCTTCGAAACATTTTTGAGGATCACTTGAAGAGGTAGGTGAACTTGTTTGTAAGCTTCCATGGATATTCCACTAGACTGTTCATCCCAATAGATCTGATAAAATTGTACTTAAAAATAAAAATTCTACACCATGAGGTTTTATTTCTCCTTATACTTACAGATATGTAAATTACTTTTAATTGCATATGCATGAAAATTATAAGTATGAATAAAAACAAAGAACAATGGAATAAAAAATCACAAACCGCAATTGACACACGATATACCTTAGGAAACCCTTTGTGTAGAAAACCCAACTGGAAGGTGAGATCACTTTCATCTCTTTCTTTGAATAGAAAATGGCTACGAGTATAAAGAATTAAGGCCTATGGCCCTTGGGATACTATAGTGTACAAATTCTCTCTATACACTCCCTATCCCTCTTAGCTACTGTGCTCGTCTATGGAAAAAAATGCACTTGAAAAGAATGTAACCCCTTTTCCTCTTAGTGGCCCAGTTATAACAAAGCTCGATAGCCTCCGAGTGGTTAGGTTTGACTCCTTCAACTCTTAGATTGACTTACAACATGGAATGTTATATAGTATTCTTCATCATGATCATGTGGCTAGTCCCTTTCCCATGAGTATTCGGGGCTAACACGACATTCTCTTGAATTATGGTGGAAAAAACAAGATGGTCAACTTTTGAATGACATTACTTCTGCATACAGACTTTGATTGAGATGATTCTTGTTTCATTGGAAAGGTAGACTAGGAAAAAAAAAACACACACACTAAAGTGGCAAAGTTTTTCCCCCCTAAACACCATTCGATTCCTCAAAAATGCTCCTAAAAGGTTTTAGACCCTAGTTTTCCAAACTGGGTCCCACTAGTAAAAATGGTCTTGTGAGCTTTTTCCTCCACCTTTTCCAGTCTAAAAGCATCAATATGGATGAAAAACATATAGGATCCAATATGGGTCATGAACTAGGATCAGTATTAGGCACAGAGCTATAATAAGGGGTAACTGAAACTGAGATGGAAGCAACAAGAGAGGAAGGCAAAGTCAAGGGACATTAGGTTTTGAAGACTTAGGGGAAGAAGAAAGTTCATTAAACTAAAAATATCCCCGAATGATTACATCTTGGGTAGATGTATCAAACAACCTACAAGATTTAGGATCCTCACTATAACCAATGAAAATATATTTGTGAAGCTTAGACTCTAACTTTTCCCATTTTTCGTTAGGAATACAAGCCCAAAATTCACTGCCAAATATCCTAAAGCTACTTATGGTACATTTTCTTTCATTCCACTTTTCTTTTGTAGTAAGCTTCACAAATATCTTAGTAGGAACTTGATTTATAATGTATTTAGCACAACAAATAACTTCAACACAAAAAATATGTAATCCTTTGGAATAAAACATACATCTAACCATTTCAACCAGAGTCCTATTCTTCCCTTCAACTACCCCATTTTATTGATGTATATAAGGAATAGTCTTTTGATGTTGAATATCATGCTTAGTTAAGTATGTAGTGAATTCCCCCCCATTATCAATTCTCAATGTGTTAATACTTTTACCAGATTCTTTTTAAACCATGGGTTTAAATTCTTGAAATTCAACAAAAGTTTCACTTTTATGTTTTAAAAAATAAACCCAAGTTTCGTTGCTATAATCATCAACAAAAGTAAGGAACTATATAACATGAGATAGAGAAGAAATTTTAAGTGGACCACATATATAACTATGAATTAGTTTCAATTTTTCTATAGAATGCCAAGGTTTACCTTTATCAAATACTTCCATATGATGTTTACCGAGTACACAACCCTCATAAACACCTTTGGTGGAAGAAACGGGGGGTAAGCCAAGTACCATTTTAAATAATAGTTTCAATTTACCATAATTTAAGTGACATAAAATTTCATCCCATAGTTTACTTTATTCATCAACATGAACAACATATGGATTAAATGGTTGATTGTTAGTTGAATAAAAAGAAATAACTTATATAAACCAAAATCATGATCAATAGGACCTAAAGGAACTACCTTGAAGTTATGTTCAATATTTTTAAGAACTTGCGTATCTAGCCATGTTTCAAACATATAATCTTTTTGACATGCATGATAAATTGAAAGTAAATTGACAACCATTCCTTGAACATGACAAAAATATTCCAAAATACTATTAGGAACTCTAATATTACCAAAAACTACTACTGAAAGTTTTTTACCATCACCAATAAAAACTTTTTGTGATGTGTACTTGTCAGTGTCATGAGAGGAAAATAAAGAAGCAGTACTAGGCATATTTTTAGAGGCAACATAATCAATAATCCATTCCATTGGGGAATATTATTTTCTTGGTTCAACTAAATAATCACAAAAAGCAACTTTTTTTCATAGGAAGATTTATTCTTACCTTAGCAAGATCATATTTTTGTTTCAAGTACATCTTTCATGGTGGTTGGTTTTTCCACAATAATTACAAGGATTAAACATTTTTTTGTAATAACATCATTAGAAGAGTGTTCGGGAGATCATTAAGTCTGTTATTTAGGAGATTTATTAACAAAATTCATAGTATTAGTTTCAGTATGTTCCATTAGAAGATTTATTAGAGGTTAACTATCTTGAAGCAATTAACCTTTCTTGCTCATTAATCAAATATTTATAGAAATATTAAAAGTTAGCTTTCGTAGATCCTTTAAACATTTCAGCCACTCCATTCCTAGTTTGGATGAACATATCAAAAGAAGAAGGAAATTTATTTTATACAACAATTATTATAGTTGTTTAAGTCTTCTTGTAATATATGCCACAATTATTAAGTTTTTTATTGAGTTTTTAGTTAAAAAAGGGTTTTATCTTATCAAAATATTTAGGATATAACTTATGGATTTTATTTTCTAGGTAATAAGGAAATATATCATCAAATTTATCAAACAAAGAAGCTAAAAATTTCCACACCTAAATTGGTCTATCTTTAACCTCAACATGTACCTGAGGACTATCTAAAACCATTTTACCAATGAGTCCTCTTGCTTGATCATATTGTTCTTCCCATATACAAAAGTGTTTATCATTGGTAGTTTTCTTGTGCCCACCATTAATCAACCACCATAGGTTTTTACTCTTAATAACATCAACCATCTTTCTCTTCTATGGAATAGAGTTAGATCTTTATTAACAAAATTCTTAGGATTCTTTTCATTATGTGCAATTAGAGATTTGTTAGGGTTTATTTGTCATGAAGAATTAACCTTTATTACTCATTAATCAAACCTTTACAAAAATCTTAAAATTCAAGTGTCATAGATCCTGTATACATTTCAATTGCTCTATTCCTAGTTTGGATGGACATATCAAAAGAAAATGACAATTTATGTTCTACAACAATTATGAGGTTTGTACCCATTTTCTTGTAATATTTTCCATAATTATTATTTTTTTCATTCAAATTTTTCGGTTTAGAAAGAAAGAATTCTATCACATTAAAATATTTAGGATCTAACTCGTGGTTTTTATTTTCTAGGTAATAAGAGGATACATCATCATATTTTTTGAATTGAGAAATATATGAGGAGAATTGATTTGATTATCATCTTCCAGGTCCATCACATAATAAAAAAAAAAGTGACATTTCGAACCATCAAGTGTGGTTCATCTTTAGGACAGATTTATGATGAAAATCTAATCAAACCCATGGAATAAATAAGTGAGGAACCCTAAGATAAAAATATAAGAATATAGTCATTAAAGTTAAAATTTCAAACCAATCTAGTCATTAGAGGAGAATGCTCAAAAATTAAAGATTGATATATAAATAATGATTGATTAATTAAAAAAGACTAACTAAAAAAATTAATAATAAGGAGGGAAATCATGAATATTAGTACAATAACCTAAGAAATATAGGAGGTTTTTATTAAAATAGTAATGGATATATATTAAATTATAGTCAAAGATTTCATTTATAATAATAATAAAGAAAGAAAGAAAAAGTGAGGGATTCCTATTACTAAGGGGAGTATTAGTAAAGAATATTAATAAATAGTACCTATTCATATTACTATCAGTAAGAGGAATATTAATTCAAAAAATAACAAGGAGTGATTATCCAAATAAAAAAGTTAAATATACAAATAAGATATTCCTAAAAAAGGGGGCAGGGGTGGAATTATTATTACTGAGGGGTTACTACTATTGTTTGAATAAATAATATACATACTAATAAAAAATTCCTAATTAATAAAGGTACTTCAGAATATATATGGTCAATCTAGATATTAATAATATGTTAAAGATTAAAACAATGTATTAGAATTTTAAATTGAATTAAAAAAAGACTATTGAAAGGAAGATCAAAAAAGAAAAGGAGAGATCAATTTAATTGATTACAAAGAAGAAAAATAAGCAACAAAAAGATGGAAACCAAAAGGGGAATACCTGATATCGGAAAAAGGGGATATCAAGAAGAAGCAAACCCAGAGGCAAGATTTGGAATCCAATTTTCACTAATTTTCCAACCATCATTCCTATTTAGGTTGTTGGCTTGTTTCTCAATATCAATAGCTTCTCTAAACTTTTTGTGGTGAAGGTGACCAATTTTAGCAAGGACCCAAGAATATTTGATGCAAATGTGAGCTTTGGGTTTTCCAGACTTTTCATCTAGGGCTAAGGAGTGAGAATGATTACTTTTGTATTAACATAATTCTCTTAAATTCTAATCTTAATAGAATGACTACTCTCACCCACAAAGCTTCCCACAAGAATAGGGTATCATATAAACACATTTCGCATTTGATGGTTCAGTGGGGTTTTTGATAGACTTGAGGGAGGATCACATGGTGTTGAGAGGTTTGAAGGTAACAATGGTGTTATTCTTTCTTAAGATACGAGAAATCTTGTCATGTGTTTCTTGAATGAAAGGAAGTTGAACCTTGGTGATAGGAATGTTGGATTTTGCTTTAGCTTTAGGTCCTTTAATATCTTTTTGGAAGGATTTGAGGCTTTGATGTACTTTGTACCCATTATCTTTGAACTCCTTCAAAAGATGAACTTTATACACATCAAGGTGATTATTATCAGAAATTCTTAAGGCACGAGTGGCCAATGTATTTAAAACACCCAAATTTTGGGTCAAATCATGATGGGAATTGACGTGCATATACTACTTAGTGTGAGCCTTTTTACAGAAAACCTGATGGGACAAAGAGCATCCTCATTCTTGGAAATGAGGACATCAAGGAAATGAATTCGACCATCAACTTCAACTTCCATAGTGAGTTGGATGAACTCAAACTGATTATTAAAATGCTACTTGAAAATTTCCAACTTTTCATGGCCATTAGGCCAGATGATAAAGGTGTAATAAACATACCTTTTCCAATTGTTATGACGGAAAAGGAACAAATCCAAGACTTTACTCTCAAAATCCTCCATGAATAGATTAGCCACAATTGCGGAGAGAGGGGAGCCCATGGTGACCCCAGACGTTTTCTCATAAATTTCATCTTAACAGCGAAAAGACATGGATTTTAAGAAAATTCCAACTATTTTGGTATTAACAAGGTCTATAATACAATTAATAATATCAATAGCTCCATAAATGGGGATCCTCGTAAAGAGAGAAATACAATCAAAACTAACCAAAATATCATTCAGTTCTAAAATACAACCTTTAATTTCATTTATGAAAGGGATTCTTTGATGAAAGAGTTAGACTTACTGACAAGGGGTGTAAGCTTATGGGGTAAGTTCTTAGCTAAAAGATAGATGGGCCCACCAATAGTGTTAACAATGGGTATAAGGGGACAACTATCCTTATGGATCTTGGGGAGGCTATGTATTCTAGGGGTGAGAGGATTTCTCACAATCTCCCTCCTCGTTATTAATTTTTATGTTTATTCTTTTTGAATTAGTCAATCCTTATTTATATATTAATCTTTAATTTTCAATCATTCTCCTCCAATAACTAGATTGATTTGACTTTTTGACTTCAAGTATTTTTTCCTTTAATGACTATATTATTGAACTTTTTGATATCATGGTCCCTCCCCTATTTATTCCATAGGTTTGATTAGATTTTCTTCATGAATTTGTCCTAAATATGAACCACACTTGATGGTTCAAAATGTCGACAGGAAAAATTTCTATGTGACAGATCTGGAAGATGATACTCAAATCATCAGATTTATCAAACAAATAAGCTAAAGTTTTCCATACCTCAACCGAGTTATTTTTAGCCTCAATATGTACTTGAAGACTATATGAAATTGTTTGACCAATGAGTCCTCTTGCCTAATCATATCATTCTTCCCATATAGTTGTCTTTAGCATTGATAGGTTTCTTCTACTCACCATTAACCAATCGCCATAGGTTCTTACTCCTAAGAACATCAACCATCTTTCTCTTCCATGGAATATAGTTAGATCCTACTAACATAGGAGTGAAAACTACATATGACATCGTAATGGTGAATAAAAAAGGAAACTAAAACTTTGCAAGTAAAGAGTAGGAGGCTAGAAGACAAATAAACTGAAATACATTTGTAACTATGATAAGCTCACCAATCAAAGTTCACCAAATCAATATTAAAAAACTTCAATAACTCTTGTTATCATTGGTTTTTTAATTAATATGTTTGCAATTAAAAAAGAAAAACATTCCTATGAGAAGATTATAGATGGCTAAGTTTATTATAAAATTACTTAATAAAAGTAATACTTAATCAAAAGCAAATTTTAAATATAAAAAACCGATAATACATGATTATAATGTATTTATTATAATAATGAAATTTTTATTATTATGCTACATAAATATTTTATTACCTATAAAGTCTCATACTTTATTCTTACAATAAGTATTTTAGAAAATGAAAAATTTTATACGAATTTTATTAGCACTTGATTTTATGGTTGTTGTTACTCAAGGTTATAGAGTGAAGCTATAATGAAATGTATATGACTCTTTCACAATCCAAAATTATAGATGCAATATTCAAGTTCAAAGAAAAATATCTATATAAGGGTAAGAGAGACCTATTCATTACTCAACAACAATCTAAAGGCCTCACACTCTCTTAATTAACAATCCAAATCAAAAAAGTATTTGATATACAAATATGATCTAATATTCACATATGAAAACCAAAAATACCAATGAATTCACAAGGAATAGCACTCAAAAGTAATAACCAAAAGTTTCAAAATGAAATGTCAAGATTTACCTATCTAATGAGGAAAATAAGAACACACACATAGCTAGCAAATAAATTTTAAGGTTGTGAAACAATGGAGGAAGCCAGGAATCCAAAAGCCTCTAATGTCACTTCAAGGGAATACACCCAAACCAAAGATGAAATATCTAGCTAAGTGTTGTAGTAGCTGCAACACCCTCCAAAATTTTGGCATGCATCCAAATTTCGTAGCCTTCCTTGGTTTTCCCCTTGATGGTTACAAACACTCAGGCTCATCCCATGAGCTCTCGTCGAGTCTTTACACCCTTTCTTCTTGATTGAATACTGATCGTCTTTTGGCATGTTGATTTCTATTTCATGCTTGCGAGGTTGTTCTAGTGATTTTAAAGGTTTGTCTTTGAGTGTATTAGTTTTTTTTGCCCTGTGAACATCAGTCGTACTCACACACAATTTTGTAAACATTGTCGCACAAGTGTCATCACGGTCATTCAAAGATCTATCTCAAGTGTCACACTTATCACTCTTAACCTTTGAGTTGGTCTCACTGGGCACATGCTCGTCTTGTTGGTTTGAGGTGTCTTTTCATCGAGTCGTGATAAGTGTGTGATCACAATGTCATGTATGCACAAGTCCACTTGCTTTCACACTTAGTCATTTTTCCTGAAAAATATGTCGATTGGACAACGCTCCTTCAAATAAACCCCAATATTAGTGACCTTTCTTTGCTACCTAGAACTACGCAGAGCTTGAGGTTTTCCTTCAGGGTAGCCTGCACTGTGAAATCTTAGAAGTGAGCCAACTGACTGTCTCCCAGAACTACGCCGAAGCTATCCCCAACTATGATCCTCTCCATGCTTCACGTAACACCTCTTATCTAGCCTCCCTCTGGTCTTTCAGAAAATCTAAACTGCACTATCACCAGCGGTTGCTCTAATCCCAAAAACTACAAAAAGGTTTCCCATCTGCCTACCTTGCACTGTCTATAGAAATTTCACAAAGCTTGTGAGTTAGTCCTCTGCTGTCTGTCACTACATTGTTCCTAAGAATTGTGCATATTTGATTCGCATACCCCCTGTTGGATTGCTCTGATCTCCGTTTGAAAATTACATAGTTTTGGTTTCCAACCTCTATGTTTCCTTGCTCTTCACCCATCCTAGAAACTACGCAAAACTAACTGCTTAACATTGTCTCTCAGAAATGTGCAATTTTGACCAGTAGCTCCCCGTAGCCCAATCCAGCCCTGCCCTCGAAAACTACGTAGAAATATCTGTCAGCGCCTCCCTGCTGCCCACTCTGTCCTCCTCAAAGAAACTGTGAAGATCCCGAGCTGGAACTTCGGATGACCTGCCCATTCCTCCCCTTGAAAAATGTGCAGAATTGCTGAGAAGTTCCCCAACACCCTGCCTGGTCTTCCTCCCGAAAACTATGCAATTCTGCCTCCCAGCTAGGTCCTGCCTTGCACCTATCACTATTGTCCCGGACTATGAAAATATGCCTCCCATTGACATCTGAACATTTTTTCCTAACAGTACTCCAAAGCCTCGCATCCTGGCCTGAGTTGTGCTCTGCACAGTTTCAATGCCTTTTCCCTCTCCCAGTCACCTGCACTGTAACAAAAAACAATGCATCATGTTAGACTAAGAGAATTTTGGATTTGATTTCATCTCATCATGAGTGATTGTAGGAACAAGTAAATTGATTAAACATGGTGCGACGATGAATGGATTAATAAGGATCGCATGCTAGAAGTCTTGCTCACAGTTGAACGAACGCATGAAGCACATTGAGCAGCGAGCGAATGGACACATACACATGCACCATCAAGAAAATACCAAGACCATCGAAGAGCCCACACACTTTGCATGCAAAGGTGAAGACATGTTACACCGAGATCACACCATCACTCAGCAGCACAACAACTCGACAGGGACACCACAGTCATCCAATACATGTCAGCAGTGTCATGTATATTTTTGTCAAGGGTTGTCTTGGCCACATCACTACTATGGTCTATACTTGTTGTAATCAAATGTAATGTAATGTGAAAGTCCAAGAGACGCACATATGAAGTTAAAGAGTCATGTAAGTCGAAAAGTCATAGGAAGTCAAAGAGTAACAAGGGTCATTTATCCCCCCTTGGCTATATATACCCCCTCATTGTATGAGCAAAGGACTTTTCACCTTCGCTCCTCCCACATACCCTTGAGAGTCTATAGTTTGTTCTTTGAGGAGCAAGGAGTGGCTCCAATGTCCCACTACTAGGACTAGTGATTTATGGTGTACAGATGTGTCTTGGAACTTTTGCTTAATTCAGAAGCTTGTCTTCGGCCAGCACATTTTCACGCATGTTTTGTATCCCTTTGTACGACTATTATTTAAACATTTGTAATACATGTTTGCTTAATCTGTACTAAAATAGTTGAACTACTTTAGTTATTTTAGTACTTACATTGTTGAATATGTGTTGTAATGTTTATCATTGTTGTCTCACCCATGTGGACTAATCTGCCAGACACTAGACACACCATCTTTATCTTTTCTTGGTTTTAACGATCGTCATCCCTGTGTGGACTACTCCACTGGACGACATATGTGTTTTCCCCTAAACTTTGGTTTTCACGACTGTCGCATCCGTCGTGGACTATTTCGTTGGATGCTGGACAAACCCTTATTGTTGTTCATGTGTGTTTCTTCCTAGGTTGGGACTATTCCGTCTCACCAAGAGGCTCACTTCACTCCCCCCTTTGACAGTAATAGAACCTGGACACATAGTTACATTACACATTCATCAAGCACACTCACCTCGCTTTCTTGAAGTTACAAGCATAACACTTTCATGTGTTGGATAACAAGAGCTAAGGAAAATCTCTAAGATAATGGCAACAGGTCCATTGTACCGGATGGGACTCCTACACCAAATGGTGTGAGGTCTAGTTGGGACTTCATACTAGGGAGATCCCCTGAATGTTGGCGAGTCCAACACCGTCAACATTTTTGGTGATAGAAAGAGGACTGCCAGTATTTTATGGCTGAATGTGCTCTCAACTCCACACATCCATCATCTGGTCAAGGCAGTAACACAAACTCCCTCTCTCCCACGTGAAACTTTGAAGTTGGTTACTCCTCACCTCCCAGATTCAAACAAGAAATTTCATATCACCACCTTCTCATTTTCCATCCCATCACCCATCATTTTTCCAAAGTTGTTGGACTAATTCTAGTAGTACAAAATATTCCCTTTATGCAGAGGAGGAAAAAGACTACACCCACTGGAGTGGTAGTCTCATTTGTTGAAGAAGTAATCCTTGCCACTGTTGAAGACCTGGTAGAAGCTTTTGAGAATGAAAAGGAACCTCCTGTTTTCCTAGAAGGAGAAGAAGTTAACAACATACTCTTGAGCTCAGGTTCCAGCAGAGGCAGTGGAAGGGAAGGCAGCAGAGGAGGTAAAGGCGGAGATGAACCAACAGATTCGGAGGTTGAACTATCTGATTCAAAAGAAGAGGAGGAGTATGAAGAAGAGGACAATATGGCTGATAAAAATTTCGAATGGATGACACAGGTTCCATTGGAACTCCAAGATGTCTTGCACAAGATGCCAAGACATGTAGATAAGTTTTTAGCGAAGTATGACCCTGACAGAGCAGTTAATGTAGAAGACTATCTAGACACGTTCTACGTACATTTGTAGACACTCGAGGTACGTTATGATGATGTTTCATGTAGACTGTTTCCATGTACCTTGGATGGTAGAGAAGTTGTATGGTACCATAGCCTTCCTGTCAACTCCATTCAGAACTGGGGGATGTTCAAGAGAATTTTCCTTGAGAATTTTGCTGATGCAAAAACCCCCGCCATGTTGTTGAAAGAATTGGGTAGTCTTAAGATGGAGCAAAAAGAAAAGGTGAAGGATTTTAACCAGTGGTTTAACTATATTTTGAATAAGTTCACCGTAGACACTAAACCTCATGACTCCATCACAGTAAACTACTACACGTTTGCATTGCCAACCAGCATTGCGCAGTTCGTCAAATGAGCTATGAAACCAACACTTTCAAAAAATTTCCAAGAAGCAATTGATGTGGAGAAAGACCTGCACGCGATTGGAGTCATTGTAGATGATGAACCAGCTAAGGACTCCAAAGATATGGGTAGGAGGTCTTAGACTATTGTGAGTAAGGTAAAGGAAAAATAAACAAGTGAAATTGAGACCCTTACTCGTCTCCTCAAGTCCTTGACAACTGAAGTAGCAAAACTCAAGCAATGGAAAATTGAGACAATAGTGAGCAGCATACCTCTCGGTTTTACGCAAAGGAAGAATGTGGCATCAAGTAGCAGCAGTGGTCACCCAACTAAATATGCACATAGCTCCAATGTTGTGTTCCAAGTGGACCAATTTGTGAAGGATAACTTCTGCGTGATCCACGAAGAACGACATTCAGAGAAGACCTGTCCAGATTGGAACTAAATTATGGGCACCATGGCTTCAAGGATGAATGATCATTTTAACGCCAGTGAGCAAGTTCAGCTGGAAGATGAAGATGATGAAGAGGATGTTGCATCTGATGAAGCTCCAAGTTCTGGGCACATAGTTAACATGTATCAATGTCTTAATGCTGCCCAGAAGAAAACAACCAGCAAGAAGGAGCCCCTAAAACAAAGCAGTAGATACAACTTGAGAAGCCAAGGGGCTCCAGTTGTGAAAGAGAAGTTTAAAAACTGCTCAGAACGGTTGATCCACCAGCATCCTCAACACAGAAGCCATAAAGAAAGTCGGGGAAGACAGCTACAATGAAAGATATGTCCATGAGCAACAAACTCCAAAACACTCCACCGGACAGTACAAACACTAGTCTTCCCCCAGAAAACTCAGTAAGTCTCCCCACTTTATATTACAATATTGTTGAAGACATGAAGAAGACCTGTGCAAACATCTCTCTATACGAGATAACCAAGCTCACGGGTCAGCAGGATATTATTTTGTGCGCACTAGGGAAAACCTCCACAGACAATGTTGCCTCTTCTAGCAAGGGACCAAGCAAGTCTCCCGGATCACTTGCATCTATACTCAACATGCTCCATATTGAAGAAGATAACTCACTTTGTCCATCATTCTTGTTATCATTTGAAATATTCAACTTCAATGTTCACAATTGTTTGGTTGGCTCTGGTGGCGCACAATTAATGTCATGCCACTCTCCATTTCTAAATAGATCAATGTGCAATGGAGCAATACAGCTATGCAGATCATCCAACTTGACCAAACATGTGTACTAGCCATTGGTGAAATCCAGGATGTCATCATCTGGTTATCGTCTAACGGATGAGTTCACCAGTGCATCAACATTGTGATCGTGGAGGTCCAACAAGCTGCAAGGATATTTTTCTATAGACAACACTTATGGGTTTCGTACCAGGGCAAAAACAACCAGATTCAAGTGTTTCCATAGAGATACATGATACACAACGTTACTCCCTTGAATGGTCAGAATGAACCATTGGCTTTCGAATAATTTTTGTTTGGCAATTTCTTTCTGGAAACACAACTAGGGTGTTATCTTGCACAGCTGAGCCCCACCCCACCAGATACACAGTTGGGTTCCTTGCCTAACTGGTGGAAATTAAACTTGTACATTACTTTATAATAATAGTAGCAGTAGTGTTAGCAGTACTAGCATGGCAAGCGGTCCTTGTACAGATGACTTGTGGACATTGTATTTTGATGGATCCAAAACACACGATGGCTATAGAGCCGGGTGTGTTTTGATCGACCCAAGGAAAAGAAAAGATTTAGTCTCAAGTCGCTTGGAGTTCGAGTGCATGAAAAATACTTACTAATATGAAGCACTTGTCTTCGGTTTACATAAATCCCTCGGCCTCAACGTTGTTATGCTCAAAGTGGTAGGTGATTTAGAGATTGTGGTACAACAAGTACGTAACACCATACATTGTGTCTCACCTCCTCGTAAGAGTTACCAACAAGAGGTATGATCCAAGTGGATATTGGTGGCCACCCAGCTATTCCACTTGGACCCCCACCATTGTTTCTTTTAGTTTTTCAGTTTCCTTATTTGTAACACAATTTTACTATTTTTGGCAGTTTTTCAGGTCCTGAACTTCCAAAGTCATTTTGAAGCCCTAAACGACATTTTTTGGGAAAACAGGGGTTAACATGGGCCATAAATTGATGTTGGCCATTCAAAAGTTGTATTCCTTGGATATATATTTCTAACGAGGTATTGTGTGCATCAAATGGAGATCGTATGCCATAGTTACAACCCCGGGAAGTTGATGTACCAATTTACCCAAACGAGGCCCATAGTTTGGCACTTCATCTCCTAGGGTTAGGTTTTTGGATGTTTAGGGTTTTCCATTGTTTCTCAATAATAAATAGGCCTTCGAGCCTCATTGTAACATAGTTCATAGGCCTGCAGCCACCACATCTCTTCTTAGAGATAAGCTACCATTGCCCGAGATAGTCTTATTTTCATTCTGTTTGTAAGCATATTTTAGTATTTGATATTAATGAAATGAAGTTTTATTTTGCTTCATCTCTATGTTTATGGTTAGATCTATAATTTTGTGCATTCCTTTTTAAATCTGGATCAGTGGTATCAAAGTAGTCTACTCTTTCTTTGTTTTTCTCTGCATGTCCCCAAGGAGGTCAGGATATAAGGACTTAAGGCTCGATTTGGTTGAACCTTTGCAAGATCAGCCCCACAAACCGCGACGACCACCCATGGGGCAAGAAATGAAAGATGAGGGAGTAGGATATCCTATCAAAATATTGGTTGAGGAGGCCCTTGAGAAACAAAAGAATGCGATGATGCATAACTTTGCCCAAATCCTTCAACGGTTGCCCACTAGCGACACATCCACATCCAACAACCACTCTGGAGGATCCACTCCTTTTAAGGTACAATTAAATTTTTACATTCCCATATTTGAGGGCCAAATAGATGTAGACATCATAGATAAATGGTTAAATCTACTTGAAGGATATTTTTATGTTCATTATTTTTCTATTCGGAAAATATTACTTTTTCTCTTCTCAAAGTTTCCCCCCACGTCAAGGACTAATGGGAAACCTACTATGAGTAAAAGGCTGAAAGTATGACCTCATTGTTTTCAGCTGCACCCACTTGGAATTCATTCCGGGATGCCATCAAGGAGCAATACTACCCCGTCGGGAGCTATGACAATAAATACATAAAGTGGACCACACTGTGGCAGGGAAGGGACCAAGATGTGATGGATTTTACCAATGTCTTCATACCCTTCGCACGAAGTTGGGTATCAAGGATTATGAGAAAAATTTGGTACTCAAGTACTGCAGCTCCCTATACAAGTACATCCAGAATGACATGGAGTTCCTGGACATCTCCTCGCTCAGCATGATGTACCGATATGCCGTCAAGATCGAGTAAAAGTTTAAATAGAAGAAGTGAGACTTTGGATCCGTGAATCTGAAGCAAGGGAAAGGTGACCCCAAACCACATAACAAATGACAAATCCAAGGTGGGGCAGCCCAGGACAACCCACCAAAGCTACAATCAAAGAAAAACACTGCGAAGTTGAAGGACACTGGAAAGTGGTGTGAGTTCCATAAGAGCTCCACTCACAACACAAGTGAGTGTCAGGCCAAGCAGTCACTAGTGGCCAATGATAGGCCTCTAAATTAGACATAAATTAAGGCCCATGCCTCTAAATTAAACATAAATTAATGCCTATGACCATCCTTTAGCACATTAAACCTCTCTTTTTGCATTAGATAATGTATTTTTAACTTTAATATATTCATTAGGAAGGTTTATGAATAATTGCATATTTGTGCCTAATATTATTTATTTTTGTAGAATATTATGAGAATATTGGACAGATTATGAAGATTTGGAGGAGGAGATAATTTAGGGACTGGCTCCCGACTATAGGAGGATCACTAGTAAATAATAAATCAACAAGATATTATGGAATTATGGCACACATTTTGAAACTCCAATTATCGAGAAAATCTAGGACTGTATTCCCTACCATTTAATGAAGATTCCTAATATTGGGAACCAGATCCACTAATCAAGGGATTTTGGTGGGGAAAGCTTCCTCCATTCATGGGGAATGATTCATAATCATTTTGTATAAATACCAAGTTGAATTTGCCTCTAGGGAGGGATTTCCATTAGTGTTATTGTGGAGAGAACTCGTATTTCTGTTGATGAGCCCCAGAAATGGGTAATTATATGGGCTCATTTTGCCTCTAATTTCGACTTAATCCACCATTCTCATTATTTTATTGCATTTTTTTGTATATATTTATGCTAATAGAGTGAATTGGGTTAGTCATTTTGCCATGTAGTCTAATGTGTGCTTTATGCAGATCTTTTTTTCAATTTTAGACAAAGTCAAGGGATTTATGAGAAAATGGCAGCCAAAACTCGAGGAAAATAGGGCAGAGTATTTGTAGGGGGGTGTCTCCTTCATTTATGACCCCTTTCCTTGAATCCTCCATCAGCAACTCAAAGCACAAAGGTCCACATTGTTGCATCCAAGGGACAGCTAAGCAAGTAAAGTAGGACTGTTGTTTATCTCCAGTTCTAGGAAGCCAAGTTCCTTGATTTTAGGAGGATTGTTGGAGGACTCCATTTGTATAAATAAGGGGGCTTAGAGCCTCAATAGGTTAGCCAGTGATTAGTAGAATTTTCACACTTTTGTGCAGCACATTGTTCAGCTTATTTTCGAGTTCCTTTTGAGAACAGTTCATGTAATGTGACTATTATTTTTGATAATGAAGATGAAATATTTTTTGAACCAGTACTAATCTCTTTCAGAGCGCTAAAGATGTTGGGTTAGGGCCCAAACCAAGCTTCCCAACACCTCTTACTTTGTACTTTTTTTTTTCTTCAGTTCATGAGTAAATTTCTGTTACATAGATTCATTTTACTTTGTTAGAATAGGTTGCTTTTGATGGTTTGCGTAGTTGTTTTTTTTTCAGTTGCTCAAGTAGGTTACTGCAATGACAAAATAAAATTTAAAAAGGCCAACAATAGGCCTTGATCTCCTTTCTCCCTTCTGGGACTATGATTTGAGGTCAAGGCACTACTGCTGCCACCAAAAACACAGTTTTTGCTCTTCCATGCAACTGCTAGTGTGATACTTTGATTTAGAAAGATTGATATTGATTCAGATTTAGTTGCCTAGATCATTTCCTGTTCTTTTACCATAACTCTCTTTGCATACTTTTCTGTTAAAAGGTTATTGTTCAGCATTTTCTGTTTGTAGGTCAGAAATTAAGTCAAGCTAGAGAAAGTTCTATTTTCATGGCATAGTTAGTCCTTTCTTTGATCGGTTTTCGTAAGTAGATGTTGTTGGGTCCCTATAATACTAGTGATTACCCCATTACTATTGTATTTATACCCCTTATTTATATTGTTGTGCCCCTATTACCCCCATATTGTTATTTTTGTGCCCCATAGAATCCCTCTATTGTTATTTTTGTGGCTTTATATTATTATTGTGAGGTCGGCTAGATTATATTGTGACTCCTTAGACTCCTATATATAGAAAGGAGGTTTTTTCATTTGTATCATCCAATAATTGTTCATTTATGTTATGTAAAGGAGGTTGCCCCCTCAAAGAGGTTGAATTCTAAGGCGTTGATCTATCTTTTCTATCTTTTCTTGAGCTAGTTTCATAACATCTGGTATCAGAGCTTTGGATTCTAGGGTTTCGCTGCTCCAAATAGGTCATCATGGCATTTTCGCTATAACTTGTTTTCTGTGACGTTTCAAAAGTTGCAAAGAAAACCCATTTGAGAAGAAATCGCGTTGAACCTTGGGTCCAAATTTTAGAGCTTTTCGCTGGATATTTGCGGAGATATGATCTGAGGAAGTTGGTCTTTTTGCAGACTCCTGAACTACATTCAAAACAGGTGACCTGGGGAAAATCGTCATAACTTTCTCTCTGGGAATCAGATTGAAATTTTGTAAGAAGTTACAAAAAGAGGACGGACTTTAGTTTCTTGTATATATTTTTCAGAACCAAAGATCGAAAATTGTACACGTGGCACTTCATATAAGTTCGCTCTTCTGGAAAGGTCTATAATCAGGTCATCTTGGGAGATTGTGCATAACTCTTTCTTGGAGAATCCAATTTGGATCAGACTAGTGGCATTGGAAATAGGATAGAGAGAAGTACTACAGGTCACAAATTCAGAACTAGATGATTGGAAAGTACAGAGATACATCAGAGGCAATATCAAGCTCCTACAAAGTGAAAAAAGGTGTGTAGATTTTTTTAAATTTTTGCTTAAGCTTGGTTTGAAAATTTATTTTGAAGAAATTCAAAGGGAATAGTAGAGCATTATTATCGGTAACTGATGCCCCAAGGAAAGAAAATGTAAACACCTAGTAAGGAACCTGAAATCTCTAGCATGACTCATGAAGAAGAGGAAGAAATGCTACATGATATATCAAAATTACAAGAACAAGTGCAACAAATGTCACGCTCACAAAAGTTAACAGAAGCTAAGATAAATGGCGTGGAAGCTAAGATGAATGGCATGGAAGCTAAGATGGACAATTTGAAGATAGATTTGAACACAAATTTGAAGATGGGCATGGCAGATTTGAAGACAAATTTGACAAATTTTCTACAAGAAATACTTACTAATGGTGAAAAGGTAGTAAAGGAAACTCATGATGAGAAAAAAAGAAATGTTTATCATGATTCCATAGATGCTAATGTTGGATCGAAGAATCACCATATTCCAAAAATCGATATGAGGAAGTTTGATGGCAAGGATCCCGCCACATGGATATTACAGATGGAGCAATTCTTCGATCTCAATAATGTGAAAAATGCACAAAAGGTACGTATGGCAACTGTATATTTGGAACCAAATCAGTTTGTATGGTATCAATGGCTTTGTTCTCGTAAACAATTTATCACTTGGGCAATTTTTATGGAAGAATTGATAGCACATTATGAGGATACAAAAAGCAACACTTTTTTTAGCCAATTGATAAGTCTCAAACAAAAGGGTTCAATAATGGAGCACATTGAGGAGTTCCAAAAATTGAACATAAGGGTAAAAGATATTCCAGAGGAGCATAGGATTGATGTGTTCATAGGGTCTTTAAAGGATAATATCCAACATGATGTTTGCCTTTGGGAACCTGATTCATTAGAGAAGGCATTCAGGTTAGCAAGAAAAATGGAAAGAAAAATTATGGCAACTAGGAAGCATACCATTCACAACTATAAAGACGGAAGTGTTGTTGCCCCTAGTCTTCCACAACCTACAAGGTTGACACCACAACAATTGGAAGAAAAAAGAGCAAAAGGGCTTTGTTACAATTGTGATAGCAAATACACAAAAGGTCATAAGTGTGCTGAGAAGAAATTATTCTACATAGATTGTGAAGAGGAAGAAGAAAAGGAGCAAGAAAGGTCAAAAGAAGAGGATATACTCCAGGAACAAAGCCTAGATGAAGAACAAATAAATCCGACCATATCTTGTAATGCATTGGAAGGAATTACCACTCCTCAAACCATCAAGATAGAAGGACAAATCAAGAAGAAAAAGGTAATAGTGTTGATTGATTCAGGAAGCACCCACAATTTTATTCATTGTAGGGTAGCAAAAGAATTGAATTGCTTCCTATATCCAGCACCAGAGTGTCAAGTGATGATTGCAAATGGAGGAACAATAAATTGCTTTGGAAAGTGCCATAATATCAAGCTATCCATGGGAGAATATGTATTGACTAGCCCAATGCTTTCCATTCCAATGGGAGGTGTTGATGTTGTACTAGGAGTCCAATGGCTACAATCCTTGGGTACAATAGCTTTTAATTTTCAAGAACTTTTCATCAAATTTTCTATGGAAGGAAAGGAAGTTGAATTAAGGGGTATTGCAGGGAAACCAGGAAAGATAATCAGCTCTAATGGCATGAAAAAGCTTCTAAAAAAGGAGCAAAGAGGTGTAATTGCACAATTATGTTCGCTAGATGTTTCCACATTGGAATCATCTATTTCCCCAGATCTCCAAAAAGTCCTGGACAATCATTCCAAGGTATTTGAGACTCCCAAAGGTCTCCCACCTATGCGTGATCATGATCATGCTATTCATCTGATTCCAGGAAGTGTTCCTCCAAACATCAGGCCGTACAGATATCCCTATGTCCAAAAAAGTGAAATTGAACGTATGGTTGCAGAAATGCTAGAGGCTGGTATAATTCAACCGAGTCAAAGTTCTTTCTCAGCTCTAGTAGTATTGGTGCACAAGAAGGATGGATCATGGCGCATGTGTCCAGATTATAGGGAGCTCAACAAGCTCACTATTAAAGATAAGTTCCCCATTCCTGTCATTGATGAATTACTGGATGAATTGCATGGATCAATTTACTTCACCAAGTTGGATCTTCGTTCGGGATATCATCAAATCAGAATGAAGATTGAAGACATTCCAAAAATGGCATTTAGAACTCATGAGGGTCATTATGAATTTTTGGTCAAACCATTCCTTAGAAAATTTGTGTTAGTATTTTTTGATGATATACTAATCTACAGCAAGTCTTGGAAGGATCATGTTGAACATGTTGACAGGGTGCTACAACTATTGGAGGAGAAACAATTATATGCAAAAAGATCCAAATGTTTCTTTGGAGTCCAGGAGGTGGAATATTTGGGTCATATTGTATCTCATGAAGGAGTTAAGGTAGACCCTAGCAAAATTAAAGCCATTAAGGAATGGAAAATCCCCACATCCATAAAGCATCTGCGAGGATTTCTTGGGTTGACAGGGTATTATCGCAAGTTTTTTAAGAATTATGGGAGAATAGCAGCACCTCTAACAACATTATTGAAGAAAGATTCATTTTCATGGACTCCGGAAGCAACAAAGGCCTTTGAACATCTTAAAGAGGCAATGTGCCAAGCACCGGTCTTAGCTACACCGGACTTCACAAAAATATTTATTGTGGAATGTGATGCTTCAGGAAATGGAATTGGTGTTGTTCTAATGCAAGATGAAAGACCCATTGCTTTTGAAAGTCGTCCAATCAAGGGAAAGTTTTTAAGCAAAGCTATTTATGAGAAGGAAATGTTGGCAATACTCCATGCACTTAAGAAATGGCGACCCTACCTAATGGGAAGACACTTCAAGGTAAAAATGGATCATGATAGCCTTAAATACTTTTTAGAACAAAGATTATCCTCTGAAGAGCAACAAAAGTGGGTCACAAAGATGTTGGGTTATGACTTTGAAATCATCTACAAAAAAGGGAAGCAAAATGTGGTGGCAGATGCACTCTCAAGAAAGGATGAGGATGTGGAAGCATTATTGTTTTCCATTTCTATTATCCAACCAGATTGGATAAACAAAGCAAGGGAGGAATGGAAGAATGACGAAGAAGTGTGGGCACTTATTCGAAAGCTACAACAAGATTCCAATACTTCTGATACATTTAGCTGGCAAAATGATTCGTTATGGTACAAAGATCGCTTATACCTCTGTAAGAATTCCCAGCTAAAACAAAAGATTCTTATGGAATTGCACACTTCTCCCTTAGGAGGGCACTCAGGATTTTTAAAAACTTACCACAGGGTTAAGAAGGAATTTTTTTGGGATGGCCTTAAATCAGATATTCAAAAGTTTGTGGCGGAATGTTTGGTTTGCCAACAAAATAAAGTTGAAACAATTAAGACATCGGGTCTATTACAACCTTTATCCATTCCAAGCCAACGTTGGGAGGAGGTTTCAATGGATTTTATCACAGGTTTACCAAAGTCTGAGGGAAAGAGTGTCATCATGGTGGTAGTTGACAGACTTACCACGTATGCACACTTTTGTGCATTATCACATCCATTTAAATCCAGTACAGTTTCTACTGCATTTATGGAAACAGTTCAAAAGCTACATGGAAACCCAAAGATTATTGTAAGTGACATAGATCCCATTTTCACTGGAAATTTTTGGACAGAATTATTTTCTTGTCTTGGTACTCAGTTAGCTCATAGCTCATCTTATCATCCTTAATCTGATGGGCAAACTGAGATAGTAAACAAATGTTTGGAAGGATATCTTCGTTGCTTTGTATCTGATAAACAGACGCAATGGGTCAAATGGTTGCCTCTGGCTGAATGGTGGTATAACACTTCCTTCCATACAGCAACAAAAACGACCCCATTTATGGAACTTTATGGTTATCAACCACCATCCATCACATCATATTTAAGAGAAAATTATAAGATTCAGGCAGTGGAACATCACATCAAACATCAAAAACAAGTCCTCCAACTCTTAAAGGATAACCTCGTGTTGGCACAAAATAGAATGAAACAACAAGCAGATCAACATCGCAGTGAAAGAAGTTTTGATGTAGGTGATTGGGTATTCCTACGGCTACAACCATATAAGAAAATGTCCCTAAAGCAAGCTAAGAAGGATAATAGATTATCACCAAAGTATTATGGTCCGTACAAGGTGTTGCAAAAGATTGGTACCATGGCATACAAATTGGAGCTTCCTGCGGCTTCTTGATTGCACCCAGTTTTCCATGTTTCATGTTTAAAGAAGGTTATAGGCGACAAGCTCCCAATTCAAACAATATTGCCAGAACTTGATGAGGAAGGAAAAATTATATTGGAACTGGAAGCAGTCACAGAAACAAGAACTCGATAGCTATGAAATCGATCAATTTCAGAGTATCTTATCAAGTGGAAGAACTTATTCGCTGAAGATTCCACATGGGAGGATGAGAATTTTATGCAGAAGTATCCAGAACTACTCAAGCGTTGAGGACAACACTTTTTTGAAGGAGAGGGGCATGTTGGGTCCCTATAATACTAGTGATTACCCCATTACTATTGTAGTTATACCCCTTATTTATATTGTTGTGCCCCTATTACCCCCATATTGTTATTTCTGTGCCCCATAGAATCCCTCTATTGTTATTTTTGTGGCTTTATATTATTATTGTTAGGTCGGCTGGATTATATTGTGACTCCTTAGACTCCTATATATAGAAAGGAGGTTTTGTCATTTGTATTGTTATCTCAAAATCAGGCCCTGGAAGGCTGCAGACCAGGAAGACTTCAAGTAACTATTTCAAACCAACTTTTGGCTGAGGCTTAGCCTCCTCAACCTGAGAGGGCTCTCTCAAAGGTTTAAGATTTTGATAAAGATTAGATGGCTAACTCTATGAAACAAGTATGAAAAATATGAATGGTGGAAACACATTAAACAAAACTATCCATTGGGCTTATGGAGTCAACAACACCTCAATATAACAATGAACTCAACCTTACATGGAAGTCAGGGCATTCAGCGTTTAAATATTCAGAACATAAACTCATATGAGACACACAGTTTATGCATGTATACAGGAAGTCAGAGCACATTCAGTGAATTCTGAGTGATTATACATCCATACCACTGTAAGAATTAAGAAAAGGACAACATCACATATTCTGAACATGAAAAACCCTTCATGAATCCTGAGAAGCAAAGTCAAGCATCTATTATTGAAAATGAGTCATACATATGCCAAATACAAGTTTTTCCATAAAGATTTCCCTCCTCAGAACGAATTTGAAGAAGCTGAAAGAGGTTTTTGTATTTTGGTATGTTAGGAAGAAAAACCTCTTTTAGTTTTCAAAATTCAGTTCTCAGCTGCTCAGGACCCCTTCTAGAAGTTGACTAGTAAAAGCAGAAAACAGAGTTTTTTATGCTAAAACAGGCTGCTACAGGGGTTTCGTAGCGCGCTACGAAAACTCCTAGTTCAGTGATTTCGTAGCTACTTTCAAAATTTCTCCAAAATGATGTGAGATATGACTTATAAACACCTGGCAAGACTTCTAAAACATGGAATGAGGCTGTCAAACATTATTCGGAAAAGAGATATGATCTTAAAAGACTTCTAACCTTATGACCTAACCCTTAAAGCATGAAATGACCTAGAGACCCTTTAACACCATGACTAGAAGAAGGGTTTGTAAATGAGAATGACACTAATTGTGATGAGATGACTCAAAAATTATAAGACTATGACTAGAAACAAGGCAACTTTCCAAAGCTTAGAGACAAAGATTTTAGGGTGATAACAGTGGCTCCACTAGGGATAGTGTGCCCTTGTGGTATACTAAGAACTTGTAGCTCCAGTGCCACTATCCATCCTCTAGAATAAAACTCTGAACCTCTGCCCAATTTTCTCCCCAAGCCTTTAATGATTTCTGAATGAAGAATTCAAACTGCACCTACTGAAACAGATGCTCAGTCAACCTACCCTGAGCTTATTTGCACATTCCTACCTACCCTATCAGCTGCAATCTCCACTTGTAGCTCAAGGAACATGAAACTTCCAATGAAGCCAGTCATCGATCTGATCTAACACTTGAATCCTTTGACTGTGCTTGAAACAAAAATAAACCAGATACTGAAATAACCAAGGCAGCATGAGGTGTAACTGTTCTTCAAGATGAAAATATAACTGGAAGCCTGAACAGTAAATCTTTTCCATGTATTCAGCTATAGGGTCAAAAAACACATGGTTAGTTTGATGATTCTCAAAACTTTCTATATCTTTAGACAACTGATCCTTAGCCACACAAAATTCCTTTGATGTGCTATCCAACTTCCTTTCTGCATGATTCCCATAGACAATGTAATTTTCCTCACTATTGTGATCATTCTTTGATGTAAGCTGCTGCAAGGAATCACAAAAATGAACAACCTTTTCTTCTGCCTGAGGGCTGTAAAAGCTATTTTCCAGTACTTCTTCTTGCTGTTTGCAATCAATTTCATATTCTTTATGATCAAAAGACTGACAAATCTGCTACATCTTTTCATTCATGTCAAAGGATGAAACATGGTTTTCACAAATGAACCCCTGCTGATCTTCATGCTGCGTTTCATGAGATGTTATACTTTCTTCTTGATGCTGAAATGCATTGTTATGAAGAGCCTCTAAAATTTCTTCATCCATAAATTCATCATCATCATAACAATCCTCCAAGTACTGAATAAAAATCGTAGAATGTTTACAACAATCTTTGACCAGCAATAAGGAGGGATGACACTCTTTATACATGTCATAGAACACATCATGGAAATTAGCAAGAGAATATAATGAACCATTTTCCAAACTTTTATACCAAGACCATGCCTTTCCTTCTAAAGTGGTCATAAACATCCTCATGAGACAATCCTCAGGAAAGTGAACCTTAAGACTGCGTACATGCATATGAAACCTAACCAAATGAAGAGCAGCATTGTCTTTCTTTTCATCTTTGAATATCGGAAGATCCTCTAACCAATCAACCTTTGGCATAGGATTTGGAAAACCAGGGATATGAGAGCGATTCATAGGAGCATACCTGGCATTCATTCTTGCAGTGGAACTCATCTTGGAAATTCATCAAGCTACTGATCTTCTAGCAGTGGAGTCACCTTCCAATTTCTTATTCGATGTGTGGAGTCGCCAAGGTAGTTTTGCAGCCTCAAAATGATGTCTGAGCTCCTGCTACCTTCAGAAGTTCAGTCTCTTGATTTCGGGAATGAATAGTCTTCAGGCTCCCGGCAGACGCACCAAAATGTTATCTCAAAATCAGGCCCTGGAAGGCTGCAGACCAGGAATACTTCAAGTAACTATTTCAAACCAACTTTTGGCTGAGGCTTAGCCTCCTCAACCTGAGAGGGCTCTCTCAAAGGTTTATGATTTTGATAAAGATTAGATGGCTAACTCTATGAAACAAGTATGAAAAATATGAATGATGGAAACACATTAAACAAAACTATCCATTGGGCTTATGGAGTCAACAACACCTCAATATAACAATGAACTCAACCTTACATGGAAGTCAGGGCATTCAGCGTTTAAATATTCAGAACATAAACTCATATGGGACACACAGTTTATGCATGTATACAGGAAGTCAAAGCACATTCAGTGAATTCTGAGTGATTATACATCCATACCACTGTAAGAATTAAGAAAAAGGACAACATCACATATTCTGAACATGAAAAACCCTTCATGAATCCTGAGAAGCAAAGTCAAGCATCTATTATTGAAAATGAGTCATACATATGCCAAATACAAGTTTTTCCATAAAGATTTCCCTCCTCAGAACGAATTTGAAGAAACTGAAAGAGGTTTTTGTAGTTTGGTATGTTAGGAAGAAAAACCTCTTTTATTTTTCAAAATTCAGTTCTCAGCTGCTCAGGACCCCTTCTAGAAGTTGACTAGTAAAAGCAGAAAACAGAGTTTTTTATGCTAAAACAGGCTGCTACAGGGGTTTCGTAGCGCGCTATGAAAACTCCTAGTTCAGTGATTTCGTAGCTACTTTCAAAATTTCTCCAAAATGATGTGAGATATGACTTATAAACACCTGGCAAGACTTCTAAAACATGGAATGAGGCTGTCAAACATTATTTGGAAAAGAGATATGATCTTAAAAGACTTCTAACCTTATGACCTAACCCTTAAAACATGAAATGACCTAGAGACCCTTTAACACCATGACTAGAAGAAGGGTTTGTAAATGAGAATGACACTAATTGTGGTGAGATGACTCAAAAATTATAAGACTATGACTAGAAACAAGGCAACTTTCCAAAGCTTAGAGACAAAGATTTTAGGGTGATAACATGTATCATCCAAGAATTGTTCATTTATGTTATGTAAAGGAGGTTGCCCCCTCGAAGAGGCTGAATTCTAAGGCGTTGATCTATCTTTTCTATCTTTTCTTGAGCTGGTTTCATAACAGATGTGCAGATCTCTTACAGCACACCTCAATTCACCACACATCCATAAAATAGCCAGCACCAGCTCACTTCTGATAGATTTCCCAAGTCATTCGTAACATTTCACCAATCTGTCCTAATTTCTGCATTTTTCTCCATAAGCTTCTTTCTTGCCATTTGAACAAATCCAACCATTTTGTTCTTTCTTGGTCTTCCTTGACCAACTCCAAACACCTCAACACCTTCATCTAGCCTTCAGTTACCCTTTCCCATCACTTTTCCACCTTCAAGACTCCAAAAATAGCTCTCGACCTCCTCCTGTAGATCCTCCTGTAGAACCTCCTGTAGATCCCCTACAGCCTCCTGTAGAATTTCCTGTGAGTGATTTTTCGAAGTCTGATCACAATGGAAATATTCATAAGGGTACTAGGGGCTTCTTAGGACCTCTCCACACCTCCCTCCACCTCTGTAAAAGAAAACTCCACCTTCCTTCGCCACCAAACCTCTGCACAATCACAACCAGATAAACCACAAGCATAATAATTTCACATAAAAACACTCAAAAGCACAAAAAGATGTTTTCTTCTCATTTCTTTTCAGAAGTAGCTTGAATAAATGCAATTTACCTTTTCAATAGTCAATGGCCCTCATTTCATCAGCTTTCATCTCTTTTCTTGCAAAAGTAGGGTTAATAGGTAAATTAGGGTTTGCTAGAGTTTGCATTACATTTCAGTTTTCCTTCTCTTTATACAAGTAGAATAGCCTCTGTAGAGTTAGCTTTCTTTCATCACAGTTAAAAGCTTCTTCTGAGAATTCATAGAAGTTGGCTTAAGCTCCTAGCGAACTTGCGCCAGCTGACCAAGTGATAGCCTACAATAAGAGCTAGTACTTGTGCATACAACACTGTCGCTTCCAAGTTTGTTACGAACTACCGGGTTGACAAAAGTAAAGTAGGAAGCCCCGGGAGTTGCAGCATTATTGCTGCAATACTAGTGTTCACCATCTTTTTGGCGTCGTTGCTGGGGAAGCGTTAGAGTATGTTGTGATTACTACTTTTCTTCTATTTTCTACTGCAACATTCTGCTAAGTAGTTTATTTCAGCAAAAGTAGAGTAGTTGTTTCACTTCAATTCTGCAAAAGTAGATAGGCATTTCCAGCTTTCATTTCAATTCTACAATTTCCATTTCAGCAAACATAGATTAGGCATTTCCTACTTTCGTTTCAATTCTGCAATTTCCATTCAGTAAACATAGATTATTTATTTCCTGCTTTCATTTCAATTCTGCAATTTCCATTTCAACAAAAGTAGATTAGTCATTTCCTGCTTTCATTTCAATTCTGAAATTTCCATTCTAGCAAAGTAGATTAGTCATTTCCTTGCTTTCATTTTAGTTCTGCAATTTCATTTCAACAAGTTCATTTCAGTTAGTTGCAATTTGTTGATCAATCCATTTCAATTTTGCAGGTACAAGAAGAAAACAAAACAAAAAAAAACAAAAAACAAAAATCACCCAAAAAGATATTTCCTTTCATGCCTCGTAGGAACAAAGATAATTCAGGAAAATTCCTACCCAACACCCCCACCACATCACTAAGTCACCCTTCTCTCTTCTTCAGTGGCAATGATCCAGAAGAACCTATAGGTGAACCCCAAGAGATATACGAAGAACCTATAGCAGAAGAAGAGAAAGAAACCATTCCTCCTAAGACCATGGCTGAAAGCAGAAACGTTAGAGGAAATGGGGAAATAGTAGAGGGTACCTTTCCTATCTGAGAGACCAATGGGGAAACTAAAATCAAGAATATAAGTCCCTCAACCTTACCTCACTTCCATGGGTTGACTACCGAAGATCCTGATACCTTCTTGTTTAAATTTGTTGTTATCTGTCAAACCTATGACTATGCAGAAGATGAGAAGAAGTTGAAACTGTTTCCTTCTATCCTCAAGGATGCAGCATTGCACTGGTTCATGGGGTTACCTGGCAGTAGCATCACAACTTGGGCTCAGATGCAGCAAGCCTTTAACAACAAATACCAGGACTATTGTAGGTCAAAGGATACGAAGGAAGAAATCTTCCGAATGACCATGAGAAGCGATGAATCCTTAGAAGAATATGAAGAGAGGTTTTAGCTGAGTTATAAAATGGGCAGGTGCACACTTGACCCCTAATCGCTAAAGTTGGTCCTGCTCAGAGGGGTCCCGTAAGACCTTCTAGATACCCTCCATTTGCTAGCTAGGGGAGACATCTACCAACTACCTTATGATGACATAAAGACTATGTTTAGAAACCTTTCTATGGAAGCCAAAAAGAGAGGTAAGGGAAGTCAACCTTTTAGCTAGTACATCCTCATCCAGTTCATCTCTTAGAGGTGAATTTGAGAATCTGCTAGAAGATTTCAAGAGTGAGATGTGGCAGACTCTTACCATGCAAATGGATACCTTGCATATCAAAATAAAACAAGAGGAAGCAGAGAGGGATTTTGCCATCTTTTGTCCTAGGTGCACTAGAAGGCATCCTAGGAACAAATATCCATTGAACTCTATAGAAGTGTGTTCGGTTTGTGAAGAAGACCATTCTATGAATCAATGCCCTCCCTTGCCCAGACTTAACGTTGCACACCAAGGGGATGAAGGAGCCACTGAACCACTCTATTTCATGAACCAAAGGAGGCCACATGGGCCCAGACCTTACCAACAGGGAATGCAAGGGACATCCCAGACATATTACAACCCCAATCAAGCCACTTCCATGCCTTCTTGGGGTCCCCCTGCTCATCCTTCCTGGTCCACACCCCCTCCTTGGTCATATCCATCTCAATACCATGCTCAACCAGCTGCTCATTCATTTCACTCTTATGCTCAGCCACAGCCTCAGTGGAATGCACCTCATCAGGGGTGGAGGCCCCAGTACAACTCTCCTCCCACTCTTTTGCCTCCACCACCTGCTCAACCGCAACCATTACCTCCTACTCCACCATGGCAACCCAAAATACCTGTTCAACCGAACCAAACCCGAATAACAGATAGGCCCAGCAAGTATATAGTGGAGAAACATCATGCCCGACCTATGCTGTGGAGATTCCTGAGATTAATCTACGATCTGGGAAGGTCCTCCCAAATAACCAACCTCCTCCTAAGGAGGATGAGGAATAAAAAGAGGAATGTGAACCAAAATCCATTCCACCCTTTCCCGAGAGATTATCTGGAACAACATAGCCTACCCCTTAAGAAACTAATCTTCTAGGAGAATTGAAACAATCATGTGTAAAGATACTACTTCTCCAAGCCATAAAGGATGTGCCTATATACAACAAGATGATCAAGGAGAAGTGCTTCAGGCACCCAGGTAAGCAAAAGAGAGATCCTCCAACTATCAATGTCATAGGACAACTGTCCAACCTGATGTTGGGGTAGGTAATCTGTCCGAAATATCTAGACCCTAGAATTCCTGTAGCCGATGTCCAAATCAATGGCACCATAATCCCCCATACCCTGATTGATCTAGGGGCTACCATTAATGTGATGACCAAGGACACTATGCTCAAGCTCAACCTTCAGGGCTCCATGAGAAAGACCACAACAATACTTCATTTAGCAGACCGCTCCACCGTGACCCCTGAAGGGATTATGGAAGATGTAATGGTCTCCATCGATTCTTGGGAGTATGTTGTTGATTTCTTGGTTCTCAAACCAAAGGCAAAGCTCACTGGGTATCCTCTCATCCTGGGAAGACCCTGGTTGGCTACTGCATATGCCTACATCAGTTGTCGAGCTGGGAACATGACAATCAAGAATGGGCATATGTCCAAGCAGCTAATCCTATATCCTCCTGCCCAACCTTTGTTAGAACATGATTTACCTCTCTAGTTGGAGGACGAAGATGAGGATGAAGACTATTCCGCACCACTATGTGCAGTAGAAGATACCATGGGGGGCCCACAAACCGGGGATGATCTTATTGAAAACTTGATTCAGAATCCACCCCCCAATGTTTTTCCATTAGAAGAGCTAGTGGAAGAAGCCCAAGCCAATCCTTTAGTTGATCTCTCTGTGGCTAATCTGACTTCTCTTCAAGTTAAGAATGTTGAATTCAGCCCAGAAAGAACCTTGAAGATCAACTCATCCCTATCCACCTCTCAAGAGAAAGAACTGTGTAGCTTATTGAGAAACCACTTGGATGCTTTTTCTTGGAGATATAATGAGATGAAAGGAGTGCACCCTTCAGTCTGTAGTCATCACATTTACATTAAGGAAGATTGCAAACCAATCAGGCAACCTCAGAGGAGGATGAATCCAACCCTTAAGGACATTGTCAAAGAAGAACTGCAAAAGTTACTGGATGCAGGATTCATCTACCCTATCTCTGACAGTGAATGGTTCTCTCCTTTGGTGCTAGTGCCAAAGAAAAATGGGAAGTGGAGAATCTATGTCAATTATCAGGAACTAAACAAGGCCACCAATAAGGACCATTTTCCTTTGCCTTTCATAGATCAAGTGTTAGATGGTCTGGCGGGGAAGAAGTTTTTCTGCTTCCTAGATGGGTTTAGTGGGTACAACCAAATCCAAATCAGCTCAGAGGACCAAGATAAGATCACTTTCACTTGTCCTTGGGGTACCTTTGCATATCAGTTCCTTCCTTTTGGATTGTGCAATGCTCCCGCCACTTTCCAGAGAGCATCCTTGAGTATATTTGTTGAACTAGTTCATGATGTAGTGGAAATATATATGGATGACTTTACCCCTTATGGTTCTAACTTCCAGGAAGCTTTGTCTAACCTGGGAAAAGTTTTGGACAAATGTATTGAAATGAACCTATCCCTCAGTCCTGAAAAATGTGAATTCCTAATGACTGAAGGGACAATGCTAGGTCATGCAATCTCTCAGCAAGGATTACAGGTGGATCCCAACAAAATTGCCATCATCCAAAGGGTCCCACCGCCTCAAAAGGTAAGAGATGTTCGAAGTTTCCTAGGTTTAGCAGGGTATTATAGAATATTCATTAAGGATTTCAGTAAGCTAGCCTCTCCACTGTTTGGTCTTTTGGGAAAAGATGTTGAGTTCATATGGGCTGACAACTGTCAAGAGGCTCTGGATACCTTGAAAAGTAAACTAGTCACTGCCCCAATTTTGAGAGGTCCAAACTAGGCCCTACTTTTCCACATTCATACAGATGCCTCGAACAAAGTGATAGGAGCAGCCTTAGGGAAAATTGATGAGAAGCTGCCTTATGCCATATATTTTGTAAGTAACAACTTATCGAAGGCAAAATTAAACTACACTGTAACCGAAAAGGAGCTGCTAGCTGTAGTCCATTCCCTAAATAAGTTCAGACACTACATCACCAGCTATAAAAAATTTGTACACACTGATCATGCTGCAATTAGGTATTTAATGAACAAACCAGATGTAAATGCTCGTATTATTAGATGGTTACTTTTATTGCAGCAATTTGATTTAACCATTGTTGATAATCCGGGTAAGGAAAATGTTGTTGTTGATTTTCTATCTATACTACATCTGCCTGCAGGTGAATAAGGAATGGTGGATGATCAAATGCCAGATGAACACCTATTTTCTATCTCAATACTCTCCCCATGGTTTGCCAATGTAGAAAATTACTTGGTTTCATCACAGTTCCCACCACACCTGTCCTCAAAAGAGAAGAGAAAGATCGTGAGGAAAAGTGCCCCTTTCACCTGGATTGGGGGAAATCTCTTCAAACTTGGCCCATATCAGGTTTTGAGGAGATGTGTCAGGGAGGAGGAATTTTTTGACATTCTCCTAACCTGTCATGATTGGCCCTGTGGGAGCCATTTTGTAGCAAAGAGGACTACCTTCAAAATCCTGCAAGCAGGTTACTATTGGCCCACTCTTCATCAACATCTAAGGAGATATATCATCCAATGTGACCGATGTCAAAGGATGGGGAAACCTACTCCAAGGGATGAGATGCCCCTGCAACCTCAGGTGACTTTTGAGCCATTTGAGAAGTGGGGCATGGACTTTGTGGGTCCTGTCAATCCTCCTTCAAAGAAGAAATATTACATCATCGTGTGCACTGATTATCTGACAAAATGGGCAGAAACAAAGGCGATCAAGGCAGCAACAGAAGAAAAAGTAGCAGAGTTTTTGAGAGAGAATATATTCTACAAGTTTGGATATCCAAGAGAATTAGTCACAGATCAAGGGAGTCAGTTTACCTCCAATCTGATTGAAGACCTACTCGCACATCACAAAATTAAGCACAAAACTTCCACCCCTTATCATCCGCAAGCAAATGGACAGGTGGAAGTCACTAATAGAGCTTTGGAAGGAATTTTGACCAAGGTAGTGAGCAGCAGCAGAAAAGATTGGGCAGATCGATTGGTTGAGGCCACCTGGGCCTATAACACCACCTGGAAAACCACCATAGGGTTCACACCCTATGAGCTGGTCTATGGGAAGAAGGCTTTGCTATCAATAGAATTTGAATATAACACACTAAGGATGGCAGCTCAGCTAGACCTAGATCTCAGCCATGCACAAAAGGAAAGGTTACTTCAGCTAAATGGATTGGATGAACAAAGATTGCAAGCCCTTCTCCACTCAGAGGTAGTCTAGCTTCAAAGGAAAATATGGCATGATAGACACCTCAAAGAGAAACAATTCCAGGAAGGAGATTGGGTGCTACCGTGTGATTCAAGGTATAAAGATTTCAAGGTAAAACTGAGGACAAGTTGGTTGGGACCGTACACAGTAGAAAAGTGCAATGACAATGGTTCAGTGCTGATCCGGACCATCGGTGAAGAAGCCATCCCCATGCTTGTTAATGGGCATAGGTTGAAAATCTATAGGAAGCCCCTCTCAAAGCAAGAATTCATTGAGAATCTGAGTAAAACAGTTTTGGTAGTGGGGCAAGTCTTTGACTCCACTCCACCCACACCCTAAAAAAAATAAAAATAAAAATAAAAAAAAAAGAATAAAAGATCCCCGGGTGAAAACCTCCCCTTGGAGGTGCCCAGGGCAGACAGTGAGGGTGAAAACCTCCTAGAGGTGCCCCAACTGTCTCAAAAAAAAAAAAGAAAAAACAGGAACAAGAAATGGTCATACGTGAATGACTTACTTAACGCAGTTGAATCCCAAAAATGATATCTAAGAAAATTAACTTTTCTTTGAATTCTTTGTAGATTGCAGGAGGGCCACAGAAGGAAAAGGGACATGGCCAAGTTGAATACACCCCTGATAGATCATTTCTCCATCACCATTGTCTTTTTCCAATCCCTGGTCTCACTTGTTTTGGAAAATTCTGCATCCTACAGGAGGCTTTGTGCATTCTACAGGAGGCTCCTGTAGAAATCACAGAGAGCTCGAAATCAAGTCCAGAAAAGGATCAAAGGGCTAGAAACTTGTCCAGAAGGCCTGTGGACCCCCCTGCCACCATTCATCCTCCTAATTCTCCATTCCATACCTGCACCCTTGCATTTCCACTCGCTTCTTTCCTCCCTGCACAGAAAATATAGAATCTTGTTTCTTTTGTTTTTCAAAAAAAAATGAAGAATAAAATAGAAGCACTCTTAACTTATCTCTTACCTCGTGCATACCAGTTGTTTTTCCTTTTCCTTCAAAACCTTCCATAGCTATCTCTCCAGACCCTGCTCAAGCCTCAGCCAGAATTTTTAGAGGGAGAAGCAGTTACAGGAAATCCTGCAGGATTCCTGTAACAGCTGATCCCCTTAAAAATCAAGCTCCAGAGGCAAGGTCAGTGCAGCCACAGGTGTATAAAACGTGCAAGGAACCAGTCCTGATTAAAATATCACTAGCCTGAGGTAGCCAAGCCAGAGGTGCCAACAGTAGCAACAGTCCATGAACAGAGTGCCAAAGTCTAAGCATGCAATATCATGGTAGTGACTAACAGGTAAGTGACAAAACCTGTTCCTCTGTTGCATGAGTATAATTTAGAAACTGCATGAACAATTGAGATGGTTGTGATTAAATGAAATCGGTGGCTAGCTAGCTAGCCATCCTCATCCAATTCAAACAGCGCCTCATCCAGTTTAAACAATGCTCAGTGGGTGTAGTCGACACGTGTGTTCAGTCAACTCGGGAAGAAAACTCAAAACAGGTAGTGGTGGCGGCTTATAACGGGAATGATGGAAGTGATTGCAGGCAGGCGGCATGAAGTATCATAATGGCACTAGAGGAGGGACCAACAGTCCGGATGGGGATAACGTACCCTTCCTGCCACCTCACCTTGTCACCGCAGAACATGCCCGTAAGCTTAAGTACGCTGCAATCGATGCCTTCATCACCTTTGTTTTCATTTGCATCGTCGTGCTCTCGACTGTAAAAACTTACCTACCACCTTCAGAACCTTGAAACATTCATTCTCTGTCAGTTTCAAAACCCTTCCGCTTATCAGGCTCTACAGGAGCATTATCGCACTCTACAAGAGCGGAAACACAGTCCTACAGGAGCCTTTCTACAGGAAGGCCAGTGAGCAGCTCCGTAGAGGAAAATTCGGGATTTTATGCCAAATTCGAGCTCGAAAAGGTAGGCTCAGTAAAACCCACTTTGCATTTCATATATCTACAAAAGGTGGTGGGATTCGAAGCGAAGTATTGAGTTGAAAAGAAAGGAAAAGTGAGAACAGAAGTCTGCCTGTGTTTTTTAGAAATATACACAGTTTCTCCATTTACTTTCTGCACTGAAATTCTGTCTCTTTCTCCTCCGTGATACTCTCCTATGTAAAAAGATGATGCAGCTCTAGGAAATTAAGCCTGAAAAAAGTGAATTTGCATTGGGTAGCCTGCTTATTTTGTGAAAGAAAAAAACATTGTCTTGTATACTCTCTGCTTTTTAAGATATTGTTCCCCTCAAACAGACCAAGAAGTAAATTAAGTTTGAGAACAGAGTTTGAAGGGAATGAAAGCTACAATTTGTTTTTGTTAAAAAAAAAGGGAGAACACAAAAAATTATCTCTCTAGTTCCAGCAAGAAAACCTTAGCTATTCTTCTGTTCCTGGGTTTGAAATTTGCTGCCTTCATCCTCACCTGAAACATTCCAGTAGTCTCTGAACATCATGACAGGGGGTTGTATGAGGAAGGAGCCTCTGAATTCAACTAAACTGCATGAACACCCAGAAGTGGTAGCCCTCTTTACCAGGGAAAATTGGATGCCTTTCTTTGAAAAATTTCATGGGTATGATGAGGAAGTCACAGAGCAATTTTATTGTCTTTAAAACCTCACTCAAAGCCCATGCCACAGTCAGTTTGAGGGGTCTAACCATAGAACTTACACCAAGTTTATCAGCAGGATTACAAGCCTCCCACTTGGACTCCCCTAGAGAAAAGAAGAAAAACCACTGGGTCAAGTGGCCAAGGAGACCTTTTTCCAGCCTGATGAACATCTTGTGGAGGATAAGAATGGCATCAGGAGGACAAGTATACCTTATCCATGGGGTGAATTTAGTTATCAGATCATGAAATATATCTCCTGTGAAATAAGATACAGCATAGTCTATGGGTATCATTTCAAACTGTTACATGAACTAAGATATGGCATGGACCTTCCTGCATCCAGAAAACTCAGTCTTCCATAGTTTCTCCTCCAATCCTTAATAGAAACTAGCACCAAACTGAAGGCAGGGGTTCCAGACCAAATGGCCCACCATGGGCTAATTAAATTGCTAGTGGAGGATGCCCTCCACACTTACACAATCCCCATAGCCTGGGAGATTTTCAGGAACATGACTAAAGAGGATGATATCGAAATTCTCACTAATGACCTTAGTCCATCTGGAAGTGAAGAGGAAGAACAGAAAGAGGAACCTGAGAAGGAAATCCATGAAGAAGAACAGAACATTCAATTGGAAGAAGAAAAACAGAGAGGAGAGGAGAAACATGACACCACCACAGATGAGCCTAAAGCAGAGAAGAAGACAGCATCAAAAGCAGAAAAAGGGAACACCATAGTAGAGAAAAAGAAGAGGACAAGAATTGAAAAGAAGAAGCCTAAGACAGCTCAGAAAAAGACTAACTAACAAGCATAGGAGAAAACAGAGTCAGAGACAATAGACACAAAACCAGCAAAAACAGGCAAAACGACAGATGAAGAAGAAGAAACACAGCAAGAAAAAGTGTCTCCTAAGACACTAGAAAGAGAAGCAGTAGTTGTTCTTGCTGCACTTAGTACTCTAGCCAAGCCCAAAGGGAAAAGGAAGAGACAACCATCTATGTACTTCAAGGCTCGAAAGAGCACCAGCATCAAGATGGGAAAGCCTCAACCACCTTCAAAGGAGCTCATCATCATTGAGGATGTCCCTACTACAAAAAGGGAGGAATCTCCCTCCAAAACCCCCATCACTTACGAAAGAGGAAGTCCCAAGACCTCTACTTGGAAAGAAAGGATCAAAATAATGGACTCTAAAACAATCCTACAGGAGGCACAGACCTCTCTACAGGAGACATTGGCAAAGCTCCAAGAAACTGAAAAACTTGAAAAGAAGGCAAAAGAACAGACCAAAGAGGAAGACAAGGCAAAAGAGATACCAGAGCCTGGACCTCAGCCTAACTTAGGCTCTTACTATAACCTTCTGGAAGGTGGGAAGATCATCCCACAAAAGTTTGCAGTCCCTCTTTTCTTCGAGCTGGAAAAGGAAAGAGTCGGGACCCATACATGGATGCAGATTGCAAAATCAAAAAGAGTGGAAGACATTGGGCACATAGAAAACAAGTTGAGAGAGATGGGCAAACAATTGAGCATGGTCAAGCATACAGAAAGCATCAGAAGAGCTCAATTGGAGGAAGAAAATGAAAGGTTGAGGAAGTAGCTGCAAGAAAGGGAACCTTAAGGAGGAAATGAGCTATCAATATTAAAAGGACAGCAATAGAAAGAGGAACCCCAGACAGACGGTGAAACATTGATAAAACAGCAACAGGAAAGGGAATCCCAGGTAGAAAATGAGGTGTTGATTTTGAGAAGGCAGCTACAGGAAAAGGAAGCCCACTTAGCCTGCATGGCCAGCTGGGCTGTGGAGGCATTACAGTGCAGGCAGCCAGCTAAATCATATGAAGTGTACCTCAAGGATCAGTGGCTCCAATTTAATATTAAGACACTGGCCCAGAGGGGCACAATACATTTTTAGGATTATGGCCAATTCATGCGTTTATGTGATCACAATTCATTTGAGGACAAAGAAAAACTAGCAGAGTTTTACTTGCACGGCATGGCACTTACTGACATGAACTTATGGAATCCAAATGTTGCGTTGAGAGACTTGGAGTTGATGGCTATGGCATCGTGGATGAGACATGAAGAGAAAAGGGCAGTGGAAATCCAGAAAATGATGGCAAAAGAACTGAGTGAACCCCTAATGATTAGAGCAGAACCAACAAAACCTATGGCTCTCATCTATGCCCACCAACACCTTGCAGCTAATCCTCAAGTTGTCCCAGACTATGTTGATAAGCAAGCCCAGGCTATTGCTCATTTCGAGGACATGGAGAGATTGTTTGGAGATGACTGCATTCATGCCTGCATGAGAAGGTGGAACACATTGCCACACAGCCTATGAATCAGGGAGTATCACTCCCCAAACAGGATGAGGGAAGCCAGGAGGAGAGTGCCCCTACATAAGTACTCAATGCAAAGTTTGAAGGCCAATTGGATTGGCCTTAAATTCAGTCCTCCACTGTTGCTAGGACTACTGGAAGGAGTAAAAGAGGAAGAAGAACAGAAATAGTGGGAAGAAGAGGATAGGAAGGTAGGTTTCCATGATAAAGAGGAATATATCACATCAGAGGCATGGGATGTTAGGGAATCTGTCAAAGCCATCAAGTATGAAGAGTTAGATTAGTTGCTCAGAGATGAGCAACCCATTCAGTAGGGGGTGATGATGAGCCCCATAAATGGGTAATTATATGGGCTCATTTTGCCTCTCATTTTAACTTAATCCACCATTCTCATTAGTTTATTGCATGTTTTTAAATATATTTATTCTAATAGAGTGAATTGGGTTAGTCATTTTGCCATGTAGTCTAATGTGTGCTTTATGCAGATTTTTTGGTCAGTTTTGGACAAAGTCAAGGGATTTATGAGTAAATGGCAGCAAAAACTCGAGGAAAATGGGGAAGAGGATTTGTAGGGGGTTTCTCCTTCATTTATGACCCCTTTCCTCGAATCCTCCATCAACAACTCAGAGCACAAAGGTCCACATTGATGCATCCAAGGGACAGCCGAGCAAGTAAAGTAGGACTATTGTTTATCTCCAATTTTAGGAAGCCGAGTTCCTCGATTTTAGGAGGACTGTTGGGGGACTCCATTTGTATAAATAGGGGGGCTTAGAGCCTCAATAGGTTAGCCAGTGATTAGTATAATTTTCACACTTTTGTGCAGCACATTGTTTAGCTTATTTTTGAGTTCCTTTTGAGAAGAGTTCATGTAATGTGACTATTATTTTTGATAATGAAGATGAAATATTTCCTGAGCCAGTACTGATCTCTTTCAGAGGGCTGAAACTCTTGGGTTAGGGCCCAACCCAAGCTTCCCAACACCTCTTACTTTGTACTTATATGTTTTTACTTCAGTTCATGAGTAAATTTATGTTACATAGATTCATTTTACTTTGTTAGAATAGGTTGCTTTTGATGGTTTGCATAGCTATTTTTGTTTCAGTTGCTCAAGTAGGCTATTGCAGTGATAGAATAAGATTCAAAAAGGCCAACAATATGCCCTGATCTCCTTTATCCCTTCTTGGGACTATGATTTGAGGTCAAGGCACTACTGCTGCCACCAAAAACAAAGTTTTAGCTCTTCCATGCAACTGCTAGTGTGATACTTTGATTTGGAAAGATTGATATTGATTCAGATTCAGTTGCCTAGTTCATTTCATGTTCTTTTACCATAGATCTCTCTACATGATTTTCTGTTACAAGGTTACTGTTCAACATTTTCTGTTTGTAGGTCAGAAATTAGGTCAAGTTAGAGAAAGTTTTGTTTTCATGGCATAGTTAGTCCTTTCTTTGATCGGTTTTTGTAAGTAGATGTGCAGATCTCTTGTAGGACACCTCAGCTCACCACACATCCATAAAACAGCCAACACCATCTCACTTCTCATAGATTTCCCAAGTCATTCGTAACATTTCGCCAATCTGCCCTAATTTCTACGTTTTTCTCCACAAGCTTCTTTCTTGCCATTTGAACAAATCCAACCATCTTGTTCTTTCTTGATCTTCCTTGACCAGCTCCAGACACCTCAAAACCTTAATCCAGACTTCAATTTCCCTTTCCCATCACTTTTCCACCTTTAAGACTCCAAAAATAGCTCTCGGCCTCCTCCTGTAGATCCCCTGCAGCCTCTTGTAGAATTTCTTATGAGTGATTTTTCGAAGTGCAATCGCAATGGAAGTCTTCATAAGGGTACTAGGGGCTTCTTTGGACCTCTCCACACATCCCTCCACCTCTGCAAAAGCCAACTCCACCTTCCTTCGCCACCAAACCTCTGCACAATCACAACCAGATAAACCACAAGCATAATAATTTCACATAAAAACACTCAAAAGCACAAAAATATGTTTTCTTCTCATTTCTTTTCATAAGTAGCTTGAATAAATGAAATTTACCTTTTCAATAGTCAATGGCCCTCATTTCATCAGTTTTCATCTCTTTTCTTGCAAAAGTAGGGTTAATAGGTAAATTAGTGTTTGCTAGGGTTTGCATTACATTTCAATTTTCCTTCTCTTTCTGCAACTAGAATAGCCTCTTTAGAGTTAGATTTCTTTCATCACAGTTAAAATCTTCTTCTGAGAATTCATAGAAGTTTTCTTAAGCTCATAGCGAACTTGTGTTAGCTGACCAATTGACAGCCTGCAGTAAGAGCTAGTATTCGTGCATACAGCACTGTCGCTTCCAAGTTTGTTACGAACTACCGGGTTGATAAAAGTAAAGTAGGAAGCCCGAGGAGTTGCAACATTATTGCTGCAATACTGCTGCTCGCCATCTGCAGTTCTGTTGTATTTTCCTGTAGGGATGTAATTGTATTACTGAAAATAATGAATATTGGTGTCATGTTAAACTTATAAATCAATCTTATCTCCTCCATAGGTCTCTAAGTTTCCTTGGGCTTGGCCATCCCAGGAGCCTCATAGCCCTTTTGTATCATTTTCTTTCCTTCTTTTCACTTTTTATTCACACACATCTCTTGTTTTTATTTCTTTCTATTTTTTCATTTAGTATTAATGATTTCTTGTTGTGGGTGTTGGGTTGTGTTATATTCTTTCCACGACTAGCCCACGTAGTTAACCAGGGGGTTAGAGAGGGGGTGGAGCCCCCCCTTCGTTGCATCGATTGCATGGGGGGGGGTCACAGGGGGTTTGAGGGGTGTAGATAACCCCACAGCACCCTGGAAAATTTTGGTTTTGGAACCTGTGTTAGGTTGGGCAGACCCACCTATGGTTTTGAGCATGATTTTTGCAGATGTTTTTGGATGCGATGGTTTTTGGTCCATGGTTTTAGACGCGATGGTTTTCAATCCATGGTATTGGATGCTTTGGCATGTATAACTATGTATTATAACATTGAAAAGAACATAATGAAAAATCAAGCTGGTAGTCCTAGTTTTGGGATCCAGGGGAAAATCTCTGTGTATATGTGTTTTATGTGTTATGCTCTCACATTGTTTATTTTATGTGTTTTAGAATTTGTATGTAGGTAATTTCTATACGGGGTTAAAACCTACATTTGGTATCGAAGTTGTTTTGGCTTCAAGGGGATGCCTTTGTTGCTGAGGGGTTTCGCTTGGGCCTGTGGTAGACCCTGTTCAGTGGGAGATCTACAAGATCGATTCTGGTGGTGAAAGAAGATGGTGAGCAGTGGAAAGATAGAGATCGATAAATTTAATGGTTAGAGTTTTGAGTTGTGGAAACTCAAGATGAAGGATCTCATAGTGGATAAAGATTAGTGGATCGCGGTAGATCCGAGTACTAAACCAATGGGAGTGTCCGATGAAGAATGGAAGAAGTTGGATTGGAAGGCAAAGAGCATAATACGATTATGTGTCTCAAATTCAGTATTGTTGAAGGTATCAGGGGAAACTATGGCGAAGGCTTTGTGGGACAAGTTAGGGACTTTGTACCAATCTAAGTCTCTGGTGAATAAACTATTCCTGCGGAAAAAGCATTATAACCTGAGGATGAAAGATGGAGACTTGGTGACAAAGCATCTGAACGCCTTTAATACTGTGGTAAGTTAGTTAGCATCTATTGATATTAAAAATTTCAGATGAAGATAAGTGCATCAGTTTGTTGTGTTCTCTACCAGATTTGTGGGATAGTCTGGTTATTGCAATAGGTAGCAATGCAACTGCCTTGCAGTTTGATGAAATAGTCTCATCCTTGCTAACGGAGGAGATGAGACGGAAAAATATGGAGAGCTAGAATGGTGATGCCTTTTCTGTATGAGGATGGTCCCAGAACAGAAACAAAAATAAGTCATCGAGTGGGAGATCTAAATCTAGAGGGAGATCTAAATCTCTAGGAAAACTTGAAAAGGTGGTGTGCTGGAAATGCGAAAAGGAAGGGCACTACAAAAGGGATTGTAAATCTAAAGCTCCTGATTAAGGAAAGGGATCTGATGATGCTCCTTCTGCAGAGGCGAAACCCACCTCAAATGAAGGTGGGGATGTCTACTTGGATTCTTTAAGTACATATGTAGATCATGAGGCATGGTTGATTGACTCAGGTGCATCCTTTCACTTCACTCCCCATAAAGAGTGGTTCTGTGAGTATGAGAAATACGATGGTGGTGTGGTCTTCTTAAGGGATTATAGGAAGGCTAGAATCGTTGGTCACAGAAAATTAAAGTTGAATTTGCAAGGTGGAAGGGTTAGAGCACTTTTGGGTGTTCCGCATATTCCTGCATTGGCCAGAAATCTAATTTCTGTAAGCAAGTTGGATGATGCAAGTGTAAAAATAGTGTTCGAGAAGGATACCTGCAAGATGGTTTGGGGAGCACTAGTATTGATGCGGGGAGTTCGGATTGGAACTTTGTACAAGCTGCAAGGTAACACGGTTGTTGATGGGCGCAATAGTTCTATGGTTCCTGAAAGTGGAGCAGAAAATCTGGTGGTCTCTAGAGAGAAGACCATGTTGTGGCATCAAAGGCTTGAACATATTAGAGAGAAGGGCCTTTGAATACTTCATGGTAAAGGTATGGTAGAAGGTATGAGTAATAGCTCTCTGGATTTTGATTTCTATGAAAATTGTGTATATGGGAAGGAGAGTCGAGTGAATTTCCCCTCTGGTGGTAAGAGGGCGAAACATATATTAGAGCTTGTGCATAGTGATGTGTTTGGACCTGTGAAGGTTCCATCACTGGGTAAGTCTATGTACTATGTATCATTTATAGATGACTTCTCAAGGAATACATGGATATATTTCCTTCAAAAGAAATCTGAAGTCTTTGACAGGTTTAAAAAATTCAAGGCTCTGGTGGAAAACCAGACAGAGAAGAAGATAAAGGTGTTGAGGACAGATAACGGTGGAGAATTTTGTAGTAAGGAATCTGAAGAATTATGTAAGAAGTGTGGTATAGCACAATAGAAGACTACTCCATATACACCTTAGCAAAATGGATTTGTAGAAAGAATGAACAAGATGTTGATGGAAAGGGCAAGAAGCATGCTCAGTGGTGTCGGGTTAGGACAGGAATTCTGGGCAGAGGCAGTGGAGACAACATGTTACTTGGTCAACAGATTACCTTCATCAGCGTTGGAGGATAAAACTCCACAAGAGGTATGGACTGGTAAGAAACCCTCTCTTTCACATCTGAGGGTATTTGGATGTGATGCATATGTACATGTTCCAAAGAAGAAATGAACCAAGTTGGATAGTAACTCTAAAAAGTGCATCTTTATTGGGTATAAGGATGGTTTAAACGGTTATAAGCTTTGGAACCCAGTAACAAGGAAGGTTGTGTACAACCGAGATGTGGTGTTCAAAGAGGTGAAAGATGTTATTAAACATGAATTCCAACCAAAGGAAGCTGAGAAGATAGAGTTTGAGCTAAAGGAGGAAGAATCATACTCTACATTAGAGGAGGAATCAAAAGATGAAGAGCCACAAACTCCGGGTGTGAGAAGATCAATTCGAGAAAGAAGGAAGCCATAATAGTATATTCCATCTGCTTTTTGTTCAAATTTTGCTTTATCTATTATTGATGATGATCCAGAACTGTGAAGGAAGCAATAGATTCAGAGGATGGAAAACTGTGGAAAGAGGCCATGGTTGATGAAATGGCATCTTTGCACAAAAATGAGGCTTGGGATCTGGTGGAATTGCCGACTGGAAGGAAACCCATTGGCAGCAAATGGGTGTTCAAGAAGAAGACAAATGCAGAAGGAAAGGTGGAGAAATACAAAGCTCGATTGGTAGCAAAAGGTTATTCCCAGGTGCTGGGAATTGATTTTGGTGATATTTTTTCTCCTGTTTCCAAGGTAACTTCTATTAGATTACTTTTATTTGTTGTTGTTGCTTTTGATTTTGAGGTAGAACAGACGGATGTGAAGACAACATTTCTTCATGGGGATCTAGAAGAGGAAATCTACATGAAGCAACCTAAAGGCTTTTCCTTGAAGGGTAAGAAAGAACTGGTATGCAAGTTAAAGAAGTCTCTATATGGGTTAAAACAGACACCAAGGATGTGGTATCAGAAATTTGATACATTTATACGGGGACTTGGCTTCACCAAAAGTAAAGCAGATCACTGTGTGTATTTTAAATTAATTGGTGACACTGTTATTTATTTGGTCTTGTATGTGGAAGATATGTTGCTAGTTGGAAATGACAAATAAATTATTAAGGATTTGAAGACACAATTGTCCTCCAATTTTGACATGAAAGATCTTGGTGCTGCAAACTATATTTTGGGCATGGAAATTAAAAGAGATCAGGCAAAGAGGAAGCTCTGGTTAAACTAGAGGAAGTATGTCGAGACAGTATTGCAAAGATTTAATATGCAGGATAGTAAACCGGTGAAGGTTCCTATTCCTGTAGGTGTAAATTTATCTATTGAACAGTGTTCCAAGACACAAGAAGAGGAAGAGGACATGTCCCATGTTCCATATGCAAGTGCGGTCAGTAGCCTGATGTATGAAATGGTCTATACTAGACCAGACATTGCACATGCAGTGGGAGTATTGAGCAGGTTTATGTCAAAACCAGGAAAGGAGCATTGGACAACAGTGAAACAAGTTTTCAAGTATTTGCATGGCACTAGTGATTATGGTTTGTGCTACCAAGGAAGACCAAGATTGGACAAAGTGTTGGATATTTGTGGCTTTGTTGATGCAGACTGGGCTGGAGACCTGGATCACAGAAGATCTACAAGTGGGTATGTGTTTAACCTATTAGGAGGTAAAATCAGTTGGATGAGTAAGAAACAATCTGTAGTAGCACTATCAACTACAGAGGCAGAATACATGTCAGCCACTCATACAAGCAAGGAAGCAATTTGGTGGCAGAGATTGTGTTCAAGTATGGGGTTAGTACATGAAGGTATAAGGATAGACTATGACAACAAAAGTGAAATTTTCTCGGCAAAGAACCCTGCATATCATTCAAAGACAAAGCACATTGATGTTAAGTATCACTTTGTGAAGGATATGATAGAAGACAAAAAGGTGTTGCTGGTAACGGTGGACACTTTGAAGAACACTGCAGATGCATTGACAAAATCTATGAGCTCTGAGAAGTTCTCTTGGTGTAGAGAAACAATGGGCATTGCAAGGCTGGATAAATGACTAATCTCTCTTGTGGTCCCCTATGGAAAGAAAATAACAAGTGGGAGAATGTTGGGTTGTGTTATATTCTTTCCACGACTAACCCACGTAGTTAACCGGGGTGTTCGACGAGGGGCGAAGCCCCCCCTTCGTTGCACCGATTGCATACTTGGGGGATCACAGGGGGTTTGAGGGGTGCAGGTAACCCCACTCTATGGGGTCTAGGGCAGCGCCTTGGAAAATTTTGGTTTTGGAACCTATGTTAGGTTGGGCAGACCCACCTATGGTTTTGTGCATGATTTTTGCACATGTTTTTGGACGCGATGGTTTCCAATCCATGGTATTAGATGCTTCAGCATGCATAAATATGTATTTTAACATTGAAAGGAACATAATGAAAAATCAAGCTAGTAGTCCCGGTTTTGCGATCTAGGGGAAAATCTTTGTGTGTATGAGTTTTATGTGTTATGCTCTTGCATTGTTTATTTTATGTGTTTTAGAATTCATATGCAGGTAATTTCTGTACGGGGTTAAAACCTACATATTGGGTTAAATGGTTGATACAATTTCTTTTGCAGGATCACCAGCATCATTTCATCATTGGAAAAGCTTTGGAAGGTCATAGTAATCATTGAGCTACTTGGATTAGCTTTCTTATTTCCAAATCTAGATTTATGGAACTCCTTTGTGGCAAGAACAATAAATGTCTGCTATTTTTTAGAGCATGCTAACGAGCTTCAATCGATTTGGTTCCACTTTCATTAGATCACAAAAAAATTCTAGTTCATAACAAAAGTTACCCCATTGCATTTGCACTTGATGAGGTTATGCATTTTATAGATTTAGTAGCTCACTAGTTCTCGAATTTCTAGATTTTCGACTAGTAATTTTCTACTATTTTTTAGCATGGGTTAACAGAGGTCTTTTTGAGTGATTCCACTTGGAATGGGGACCTAAGACATCCTAGTCAATTAAAAAAAAATTTCCCATCCAATTTGGATTTGATTTTCTTGTTCATTTGATGAATTATAATTTTGTATAGTAAATCTATAACATCCTATAGTAAAACAAGAGATCCTATAGGAAAACTAGGGGATCCTATAGGAGAACTAGTACATCCTATAGGAAATCCTGTAGTGGCCTGTTTTGAGCCCAAATTGAGAAAAATCATCATTGAAGTTAGGATTAGGCCCCTACTTGACCTCCAAGCCATCAAAATCATTGTACCCCTCTTCCTCCACACCTGTCTCCCCTGCCAAAGATCAAGGAAAGATTAGCATTTGCATTTATAAAGTGAAAAGATTTTAAAAATGAGTTATTTTATATTTACACATGCACACAATAGTTAGTAATCTCTAGATCATATTTCATGCTTTGATTAGTTAAAACATCACATGTGACAAATAGGGTTAAAATAGGGTTCTTTTGCAAGAAAAGTGTGTTAATAAGTAGATAGAGGATTTCATGTTACTTTACAAGCATTTTTAATTCAGTCTTTCATTCCTGGAAATATGCATCATTTATTTTCTCTCATGATAGCAAAGGAAGGACACATTTTATGCTGCACATATAGTGTCGATACCTCTTAAGTTTGTATGAACCCCAGGTTGATAATCAAAGTTGGTAGCCTTGGGAGTTGCATCATTATTGTTGCAATATCGAGGCTCATTAGCCGAGCTAAAGGATTCATAATCATATGCATGTTTTGACTCTAAGTCAGAACCCGACAAGGGGAATGGAAAAGCAAAGCATATTATCGATGCAGAGCCCAATGCCACCATGGCCACCACGAAGATCCAGAAGGAGGAACCTAAAGATCTAGAGGAGGAGGAGTGCCTCTTCCACTCCCAGATGTGGGTAAAGGGTTCACTGTCAACAGTGAGAGCCAAAAGAACCTCATTTCAGCAGAGGTCGTGAAGCAGCTGGGCTTATCAACCACAACACACCCACAACCGTACACCATCGGGTGGATTCACCAAGGACGGGATCTTCACATGAGCAAGCAGTGTCGCCTTCCATACAACATCAAGCCCTTCACAGATGAGGTATTATGTGACATTGTTCCCCTTGATGTTTGCGATGTATTATTAAGCCAACCATACTTGTGGAAGCGACATGTTGTCTATGAGTCAAGGCCTCATGTCGTTATTGTTACCTTGGGAAATAAGTTGTACAGGATATCGAAGGTAGCACCGCCTACAACCATCTCTTTGGGTACTACAAAATAATGCAGTAAGCTCATTTCCAAAATGGGAAAATTTATTTTCCTGTTGATACGCCATTAGGGAAAGAAGAAGACAGTAGCCACAACCTCTAGACAAGGCCCCTCCACACGACAACAACAAATGGACAAGGTCATGAAGGAGTATGAGTACATCTTCACCTCCCCCACAGGGGTGCCTCTGCATTGTCAGGTCAAGCACTCCATCGACCTAACCCCAGGTGTGTTTTTGCCCAATGGACCAATCTATCGACGCTCTGTTCTGGAGAACGACGAAATCAAGAAGTAGAATTAGGAGTTGTTGCATAAAGGTCACATAGGGTCGAGTTCATCACCTTGTGGGAGCCCGATTGTGTTGGTATAGAAGAAGAATGGGACTTGGAGACTCTGTATTGACTATCGGGTGCTAAACAAGCTCATTGTCTGAAATAGGTACCTGATCCCATGGATTGATGAACTTCTAGACCAACTCAAGGGGGAAAAATATTTTATCAATATCAACTTGAATTTCGGATATCACGAGGTACTAATCGAAACCTCTGATGTGTGGAAGACTTCCTTTAAAGCCAAGGAAGGCCTTGTCGAATGGTTGGTTATGCCTTTCGAGTTGACGAATGCTCCTGCAACCTTCATGAGGTTGATGGATCACATATTGTGGCCATTCACCAACTCATTTTTAGTGGTATACTTGGATCACATCTTGATCTTTAGCCAAAGTTGGGAAGAGCATCTCCACCACATCCGACAAGTTCTCTAAACACTGTGGCAACACAAGTTGTGTGAAAATTTGGAGAAATTCACTTTTGGAATTACCCAGGTTTAATATCTAGGATACGTTATTTATGAAGAGGGGGTACATGTGGATCTAGCCAAAATCCAAGTCATTCAGGATTGGCCAGCCCCAACCACTTTGATAGAGCTCTGCAACTTTTTGGGTCTTGCTAATTTCTACCACAGGTTCATGTTGGGGTTCTCTCATATCACTTGGTCCTTGAGTCAAGTCACCAAGGGAGGACCAAAAGAAAAATTATTTTTGTTCTAATATCAACAGAAGGCATTCGTAGAGTTGAAACATAGCCTTTTCTCTGCACCGGTGATCACAATACCAGACTTGCAACAACCATTTTCGATCGATACAGATGCCTCTGACTATGCTATTGGGGTAGTCCTTACTCAATAGGGGCATCTAGTGGCATATCACAGTGAGACACTTTCAGACACAGTCCAGAAGTATCCCACTTATGACAAAGATATGTCTTCCATTGTGAAGGCCCACCGACAATGGAAGCATTACATTTTGGGGAAGGAAACAATCATCCACATAGACCACCGACCCCTCCAGTTCATACAGATGCAAGGGAAGTTGCAAAATGATCACCATCAAAAGTGGTCCATATAGCTACAAAATTTACATTTGAATATCAAGTACAAGAAGGTCAGCACCAATAATGTTAAAGACTACCTCATCCGACCACCAATCATGGCGTTAACCACCATGCTCAACTCTTGTGGGAATGACACTTCTGATTGGCCACTTCTCTACAAAAGTGACCCAAAATTTGGCCACACATACCAGATGCCCTTGGAGGGTCAGCAAGTTCCAGATTTTCACCTCCAAGATGCCCTATTATGCCACCTGGGACACCTTTGTGTTCCTTCAAGCGAGCGTGCCAAGATAATTTGGGAAGTGCACTATAGTAAGGCCACTGGGAATTTCAGGGTTGAGAAAATGGTGGTAGTACTAGAGAAGTATTTATATTGGCCAAATCTTTGATAGGATGTCGTGAAGTACATCATATCCTGCAATGTCTGCGCCATTTCCAAACCGACCATTAAGAAGCAAGGCCTCTATACTTCATTGCCTATCCCTAGTCAACCTTGGGAATCCATCTCCATGGATTACATGATGGTCCTTCCTTCTACTAAGCATGGCAACCACGGTGTTTTTATGGTCGTCGATAGATTCTCGAAAATGGCCATTATGGCAGCCTGCAAGAAGAATATTACAATAGAAGCCATTGCTAAAATATTCTTTGAACAAGTGTGGGTACACTTTGGGATCCCACATGACAGTAGGTTCCTCAGTACATTTTGGTTCAGTCTTTGGTCGATGCCGGACACCAATCTCACTAAGTCCACAACTTTCTATCCCAAAACTAATGGCCAAACAGAGGTCGTCAACATTATGATCGTACACATTCTGCGCACGTACAACTCAAAGAATCCATGCACATGAGATGAGAGCCTCCCCTATGTCCAGTACAGCTATAACTAGGCTCTCCACAACTTGACTGGCCACAACCCTTTTTAGGTGGGCTTGGGATTCCATTCATTATGTCCCATTGATGTGGCCATACAATTTGCAACTGCTCAGTTAGATTCGGCTCATGTCCACTTCGAAGTTGGTAAAGCAAATAGCTTCATTGAGCACGTCCAACACAGCCACCAATAGGTTCGTGACATTCTGGACAAATCAAATGCCAAGTACAAGCAATGACATGATCAACATTGGGTGCCACACAAGTTTTAAGTGGGCGACAAAGTCTGGTTGCATTTGCAGAAGGAACGCCTTACCGGAGCCTATCAGAAACTCAGATCACTCTGATATGGTCCTTACACCATTACCAAGGTTGTGGGAGATAATTCATTTGAGCTCAGCATTCCCCCATTCCTTGGCCTGCACCCAGTTTTCAATGTGGACCGCCTTCAACCATACTTCCCACCATTGTTGGACACATCAAACATTCCAGAATAGCTCACACCTACATAGTTAAATCCAGACTATATGGAACAAGCCAAAAATAATCAGATCATGGACACGTAGATCAAGAACACCTGACAAAAAATGATCCAACTATATCAAGTTGTCAAAGCAGGTGAACTCCTTCACCAGGGCAAGTGGTTCACCAGGGACCAAGTTTAGCAAAAGTTTCCTCATCTCATGGAGGAACTCAACGCAATGGGGACAATTGCTTCCTCAGGGGGGAGGAATGATCCAAGTGGATATTTTTGGCTACCCACCTATTCCACTTGGACCCCCGCCATTGTTTCTTTCAGTTTTTCAGTTTCCATATTTGTAGAACAATTTACTATTTTTGGCAGTTTTTCGGGTCCTGAACTTCTAGAGTTGTTTTGAGGCCCTAAACGACATTTTTTTTGGAAACCTGGGACCAACATGGGGCATAGAACCATGTTAACCATTCAAAAGGTGTATTCCTTGGATAGATATTTCTAACGAGGTATTGTGCGCGTCAAACAGAGATTGTATGCCAAAGTTATGACCCCGGGAAGTTGATGTACCAATTTACCCAAATGGGGCCCATAGTTTGGCGCTTCATCTCTTAGGGTTAGGTTTTTGGATGTTTATGGTTTTAAATTGTTTCTCAATAATAAATATGCCTTCAAGCCTCATTGTAACACAGTTCATAGGCATTAGCCATCACATATCTTCTCAGAGATAAGCTACCATCGCTCGAGCTAGTCTTATTTCCATTATCTTTGTAAGCATATTTCAGTATTTGATATTAATGAAATGAAGCGTTATTTCTGTTGCATGTCTATGTTTATGGATATATTTGTAATTTTTTGTGTTCCTGTTTAAATCCATAACAAGGTATGGTGTCTTATCTCTAATTTCCAAGCTTTTAATATCATATCTATACCAAGAATGCGCAATGCAGCTGCAGATGCTCTGGAAAATGCAACTACTAGGATGACATCGCTTAGGGATAGATTTACTGTTGAAATTTTTTATAAACCATATATCCCTGACAACATCACTAATTTGCATTTTTTTATGATGATGAACAAATACTACATTTCATGGCCAACACTAATGTCTTCAAAGATGCAGTGATAGACAAAGACGTGTATGAACAGTCTCTGCAAGACACAGCTGATGACAGCAAAGGAAACCTCATCCCCAAGGGTGTGGTTTCAATCGAGAAGCTATATGACCTACAAAACCACTTCAAAGGGCCTAGGAACATTAAAACCCATAGTTCCACACTGATTCATGAACAGATTAACTTGGGAATAGAAAGAGATTCGATGTTTGTAAATCCTAGTACAAGTTGCACACCGAAAGAGCGGCAAGCCTTTGTCGACTTGTTTAGACAGTACCGTGATGTATTCATGTGTACATATGATGACTTGAAAACATATGACACGCGAATAATACAACACATCATACTGATCAGAGAAGTGGCCAAGCCATTTCAACATAAGCTCAGAAAAGTTCATCTGTCACTTGAACCCCTCATACAGAAAGGATTGACTAAGTTGTTGGATGCTCAGATCATTTAAAAGGTTTGTCATTCTACTTGGGTTTGAAACATAGTTCCTGTAAGGAAGAAATTCAGGGAAATTTGCTTGTGCGTAGATTTCTGAAATCTGAATCGGGGCTCAGACAAAGACAACTACCTTGTGCCATCTATGGAGCACATCTTGTAGACAGTATCTGGAGCAGAAATGTTTTCTATCCTAGAGTGTTTTTCCAGATGTAATGAGGTTATGGTAGCAGGACCTGACATACTTAAAACTACTTTCTGTAGCAAGTGGGGTATGTTCGTTTATTGAATAATTCCATTTCGACTAGTAAATGTAGGCGCAACCTTTCAACGCGCTATGGACATCGCCTTCCATGGGCTCATCAGACAGAGAATGGTGGTGTACCTTGATGATGTGAAAATCTTTTCTAGAAAAAAATTAGACCACCTATGCCATTCTTAAGAAGATCTTTGAGCGATGTCAAAAGTATGGGAACCTCCTTGGGTATATCATTGCCAAGAGTGGGATCAAGGTTGATCTAGACCGATTTTGGACTATCACGTAGATTCCTCACCTAGTCAACAAGAAATGTATGCAATCCTTCATGGGGAAGATCAACTTCCTCTAGAATTTAATCTCAGATTATGCAGGGATTGTTAAACCTATCCAAGACATGATCAAGAAGGATGCAGTCTATGGCTAGGGAAAGAAGGAAAAGGATGTGTTTGCCCATATCAAGCAAGCGATAGAAGATGCACCTTCGTTGTATAGCTCAGATTTCAGAAAATATTTCTTGCTTTATACATTCCCTTCTGACAAGCTACAGTGCTCACTTAGAAGGATGAGATGAACAATGAATGCCCCATCTCCTTCATGAGCACGAGCATGCAGGGATGTGAGCCCAACTATCCCATCGTGGATAAAAAATCATATACCATATACAAGGTGATGAAACATTTCACACCCTACTTGCTGAAAAAATCATTGCATAGTCTTTGTGCCGCACCCAACAGTCAGATCATTGCTTGTTTAACAAGATCTGGGTGAAAGACGTGTGAACTGGATGACAAGACTACAAGAGTATGATCTTGATATCAAGTTATTTCACAATGCCAAGGATCATGATCTTTGCAGACTTGTAGCAGAATCGGTACACACGCAAGAGGAAGAAGAAGAGCTCACTGGTTGGGAGCAAGAAATCGACATGTACAATGTAGATCGAGCACCACCTACTTCGAATGAAAACTCTTGGTATGAAGAAGAGCACCATTACCTTGAGCACGACACCATGCCCTCTCATGTTTCCATGTGGAAGAAGAGAGAACTTTGCCTCAAAGCATTACCTTACCAGTTGGTGCATGGAGTGCTTTACAGAAAGCACAACATTGGCATTTTTCTCAGGTGCTTGGAGGCATAAGATTCAGATAGAGTGTTACGTGATATTCATGACAGACCAACCGAGGGTCACTTCACGGGTAACACAACTGTTTATAAAGTCATGAGAGTCAGTTTCTACTGGCCCACATTGTTTAAATATGCACACGCTTATTCCCGAAAGTGCCCGATCTGTCAGTGATGTGCCCGCAAAACTCGAAGGTCAGCAGCTCTGCTGCAGACTGTTGCAATGGATGAACCATTCCAATGGTGGGGCTTAGACATCATTGGGGAAATCTTCCCACATTCATCAAAACAACACCGCTACATTCTGATTGCTACATATTACTTCACGCAGTGGATAGAAGCAGTTCCTCTCAAACAAGTGAATGACCAGGAAGTCACCAGCTTCCTTCAGCAAAACATCATTTCGAGGTTTGGCGTTCTTGTATCGCTTGTGTTTGATAATGAAACTTATGTATCTTCGTTGAAAATTTATGATTTTTCATTGCAATATGGTATTTTTCTTAAACATTTAGCTAACTACTACCCATAGGGAAATGGTCTTACTGAATCTACAAACAAGAATCTCATTCACATCATAAAAAATATCATTTACTCTGAGCAACGAAACTGGCATTTAGCTCTAGTGAATGCACTTTGGAATGATGGAGTTACACCCAATCTCTCTCTTTACACATCTCCATACTTCCTTCTATATGGAAAATAAGCCATCCTTCCACCAAATATATACTTTCCTGCTCTCCAGCTATCCCAAGAATCCCGAGGCAAACCGTGTGTATTGGTTCAACATAGGATGGACACATTACACAAGTTACTGGAATAATGAATGAAAGCAAAAGAAAAATTTTTACTCCACCAGAACCGTATTAAGAGATGGTTTGATCGAAAGTCTGCAGGGAGCGCTAGCTTCATTGTGGGTGACTTAGTCTTGAGGTGGGATAAACCCCACAAAGACAAAGGAAAACATACGAAGTTCCAGTCCCTATGGATTGGCCCATACACGGTTCACGAAAAACTTGTCCAACATATGTATCACTTCAAATCACTTGATGGGAGGATCGAAAACCTTCCTGTCAATGGCCAAGATTTAAAATTTTATTTTCAATGATCTGGGGTTGTGCCCCGCCCTATGTACATAGCATGCTTATTTTTGTTCTGTTGTTTTACTTTGATGTTTTTTCTTTACTTCACTTTGTTTGTTTTGATTGTCTTGTCATTTTTATTTTGTAAATAAGTGTTGTCTTATACTGTGTTATGGCTTTTGAATATGTATGTGGCTGAATTTAAAGAGTATTGTGACACTACAGCACTTGGCTAGTCCTATGTCTGTCTTCTATGTGCTTGGTTGTAAATTTTGGCCGATGAAGCTTGGATAGAAAAATATGATTCATCTATAAGGGAATATCTGGTCAAACCATGAACCTATGTTCTAACTAGGAAATCCCATGCCTATATTAATCTTCTAGTTTGTGTGTTCAAGCTTATTCCAACTAGTAGAAATGGAGAAGGGGAAAAATATAAATGACCAAACCTAAATTAGAGGTCTTTCATGCTTCTCTGAAGGAACGACCTCTTCTTCTCTCAATAAGTCGGGTTCTCTATTCCCCCCAAAAATAAATAAGTGCCTATGCACAGTCCTCTTTCAAAAATACAAAGGTGAAAGAAGAGAAAGGCTTCCTACACATAGAGGTGAAGCAAGAAACTCCATCGGGGTACTGACCAGGCTCACTGGAAATGCTTGTTTTCCTATGTGAATCCATCGGGTTACTATCTAGGCTTGCTAGTAGCGGAGCAACACCGTAGATGAAAGCTTATACTCTGCAAATATTAAGTTTGTGAACCAAACTACCCTTCCTAATTTTCAAACATTGTGATCTAGCTGAAAATTTTGTTGTGTTTGACTAAGTTGGTATAAAGTGAACCATTTCTATCCATGGGGTAAGTGGTGAAGCCAAATTAACCTACGACACAAATCAATACTCTCTGAAATTCTAAGGACCTGTGCTGCAAATCAACCGAAACAGAGAAGTTGGTATTCAACTAGTGTTTCGCCAAGTATTTTATCGGCTGCAACACCCTCCAAAATTTTGGCCTACATCCAAATTTTGGAGCCTTCCTTGGTTTTTCCCCTTGATGATTGCAAACACTTGGTCTCATCCCATGAGATATCGTTAAGTATTTACACCCTTTCTGCTTGATTGACTACTGATCATCTTTTGGCATGTTGATTTCTATGTCATGCTTGAGAGGTTGTTCTGGCGATTTTGAAGGTTTGTCTTTGTGTGTATGAGTTGTTTTCGCCCTGTGAACATTGGTCGTATTCACACACAAAGTTGTAAACACTGTTGTGCAATTGTCGTCACGGTCGTTCGAATATCTATCTTAAGTGTCGCACTTGTCGCTCTAAACCTTTGAGTCAGTCTCACTGAGCACATGTTTGTCTTGTTATTTTGAGGTGTCTTGTCATCAAGTTGTGCTAAGTGTGTGATCACAATGTCATGTATGCACAAGTCCACTTGCTTTAACACTTAGTTATTTTTCCTGAAAAAATGTCGAACGAATAACCTTCCTTCAACCAGACCCCGATCTTAGTGACATTGCTCTACTGCCTAGAACTACGCAGAGGTTGAGATTGTCCCTTGGGGAAGCCTACACTGCGCAATACTGGAAGTGAGTCAGCTAATTGTCTCCCAGAATTACGCAAAAGTTATCCCCAAGTCTGATCCTCTCCGCACTTCCCACAACACCTCTCATCTAACCTCCCTCTGGTCTTCCGGAAAATCTGAACTTCACTATCACCCGGGGCTGCACTACTCCCCAAAACTATGCAGAATTTTCCCAGTTTCCTGCCTTGCATTGTATGTAGAAATTGCGCAGAGCTTGTGAGTCAAGCCTTTGCTACCGGTCACTACACTATTCCTAAGAATTGTGCAGATTTGACTAGTAGGCCCCCTGTTGGATTGCTCTTCTCTCCATTTGAAAATTACGCAGTTTTGGCTACCAACCTCTATGTTTCCCCACTTTGCACTCATCCCAGAGACTATGCAGAACTGACTGCCCGACACTATCTCTCAAAAATGCGTACTTCTAACAAGCAACGCCTTGCAGCCCGATCCAACCCTGCTCTTGAAAACTGCGTAGAAATATCTATCAGTGCCTCCTTTCTACCCACTCTGTCCTCCTTGGAGAAACTACACAGTTCCCCAGCTGGACCTTCGGATGACCTACCCAGTCCTCCCCATGAAAAATTCCCAGAATTTCCCAGCAGTTCCCCAACACCCTGCCTAGTCTTCCTCCCAGAAACTACGCAATTCTGCCTCCCAGCTAGGTCCTGCCTTGCAACTGTCATTGTTGTCCCAGACTACACAAATCTACCTCCCAATGACATCTACGCTGTTTTTTTCAATAATGCTCTAGACCCTCTAATCCTGGTCTAAGTTGTGCTCTACCTAGTTTCAGTGCCTTGTCCCTCTCCTGGTCACTTGCACCGAAACAGAAAACAATGCATCATGTTATACTAGGAGATTTCTGGATTTGGTGCCATCTCATGAGTGATTGTAGGAACAGGTATATTGATGAAACATGGCGCGACAACAAATGGGATGAAGAAGGAGGGCATGCTAGAAGACTTTCTCGCGGTTGAATGAACGCACAAAGAACATCAAGCAGTGAATGAAAGGGACACATACACACGCACCATCAATCAAAGACCAAGACCATCGAAGACCCCACGCACTTTACAATGCAGAGGTGAAGAAATGTTACACCGAGAGTACACCATCACTCAGCAGCACAACAACTTGACACAGACACCACAGTCAGCTAGTACATGTCAGTAGTGTCATGTCGAGTTGTGTCATGAGTTGTCTCGGCCATCACTACTATGGGCCATACTTACTGTAATAAAATGTAATGTAATGTGAAAGTCCAAGAGACGCACATATAAAGTTAAAGAGTCATGTAAGTTGAAAAGTCACACGAAGTCAAACAATCATGAGGGAAGTCGAAGAGTCACAAGGTTCAGTTATCCCCCCTTGGCAATATATACCACCTCATTGTATGAGCAAAGGAATTTTCACCTTGGCTCCTCCCACATAGACTTGAGATTTTTTAGTATGTTCTTTGAGGAGTGAAGAGTGACTCCAATGTCCCACTACTAGTGCTAGTGATGTATGGTGTACATATGTGTCTTGGAACTTTTTCTTAATTCAGAAGCCTATCTCAGGCCAACACATTTTCACGCATGTTTTCTTAACCTGTAATAAGATAGTTGAACTACCTCGGTTATTTTAGTACTTACATTGTTGAAGATGTGTTTTATTGTTTATCATTTATGTCTTGCCCGTGTGGACTACTCCATTGGACACTAGACATACCATCTTTGTGTTTTCTTGGTTTTAACTGTTGGGTTGTGTTATATTCTTTCCATGACTAGCCATAGTAGTGAAGCGGGGGGGTGGATAGGGTCCACTTCATTTCACAGGGTGTAGTGGGGGGGGTTATAGGGGGGTGGCAGCCCCCCTTGTCGAGGGGTTTGAGGGGGGAAATATCCCCCCTCTATGGGGTCCAGGGTAATGCCCTGGGAATTTTTTTTGGACCCTATATTAGGTGGGCGAACCTACCTATGGTTTTGTGCATGGATTTCGCACATGGTTTTCGGCGCAATGGTTTTCCGTCCATGGTATTTTGTAGATATGGTCAAGGGAACTACAGTTATGTTCTAATCCAAGGTTAATGGATTGGGGTTTATGGATGCTTTGTCATGTATATATATGCATTGTAACATTGAAAGGAATATAATGAAAAATTAATTTGGTAGTCCCGGTTTTGGGATCCAAGGGGAAAATCTTTGTGTATATTTGTTTTATGTGTTATCCTCTCGCCATTACTTATTTTTTGTTTTTCAGAATTTGTATGCAGGTATTTTATGTACGGGGTTAAAACCTACGTTTGGTATCAAAGTTGTTTTTGCTTCAAGGGGATGCCTTTGCTGTTGAGGGGTTTTGCTCGGGCCTATGGTAGACCCTGTTCAATGGGAGATCTGCGAGATCGATTCTTGTGGTGAAAGAAGATGGAAAGCAGTGGAAAGATAGAGATCAATAAATTTAATGGTCAGAGTTTTGATTTGTGGAAACTCAAGATGGAAGATGTGTTGGAGGATAAAGATCAGTGGATCGCACTAGATCCGAGTAGTAAACCAACGAAAATGTCTGATTAAGATTGGAAGAAGTTGGATCAGAAGGCAAAAATCACAATACGATTGTGTGTCTCAGATTCAGTATTGTTGAATGTATCAGGGGAAGTGATGAGCCCCAATTTTTGGTACAATTTGGGCTCATTTGGCCTACTTGCTTTGCTCAAACCATTCATTTTTTATTGCTTATGCATTCATTTCTTGGTTTATTCGTGTTGTTTGTAGGAAGAAGGGTAGGCATTCTATCTACGTGACTAATACATGATGATTTCAGGTTTTTGGCATTAAAAGGGAGCAAAGACCACGAGAAAGGAGACAAGGAGACAATGAGGTGTCACTGCTGGTTTTTAGGAGAGGATGTCCACAGTCTTGGGGACCTTCCTCGTGATTCCCACCATAGCTCCGAGCTCCAACCAAACTCCCCACCGAGCTTAGAGGCAGCCAACTGTTCTACAGGAACAGCAGTTATAACTGTTCTACAGGATCAGCAGTTTAACCTTCAGCTGGACAGCCGAGCTCCACAAATCAAGGAAACCTGTTGGATTATCATTTTGCATAAATACTGAGGCCGTAGCCTTGGATAGGAGCTTTTTGAACTTTTGCATTACTCTTGTAATTTGGAAGTATGAGCTACAGCTCGGTGTTTGTTCCTTTTGTAAGCCAGTTTTGGCATGACATCTGATTTTTTGGTTATGAATAAAGGCAGGCAGATTTTGATCTCATTCTGAGTTTCTAAGGGAGCTATAGCTCTCAGGTTAGGGCCCAACCTGAGAGCAATAGATCTCCTCGGTGTTGTAATGTTATTTGCATTTCGTTCCAGCACTTTGAGTCTTTACTTTGACATGCAATTCGAATTTACAGTCTGTTAGTTTAGTCTTTTTCATGAGATTGAATAGGATTAGTTTATGGTGAATTTGTTTCCAGTTGCTTAGGTTAGAAGAGGATTGTTATAATTTATTGGAGCTCCAGAAAAAGGTTGTTAGAGCTCACTGCCATCTCTGTTTAGGGATTGGGGTGCAGTCCATATCAACCACCAAAAAGAAACGTAGTTCTTCTCACGTTCATGCAAGCTGCAACATAGTCATTTTCGTTGAAGATCCATCCATGCACTTTTGATATTGAACCATACTTCTACATTCCACTTCCATGCACGAGTTTCTTTTCTTGGTTTTCCATTGTTGTTCATAGGTTTAATGGCACAGGTATCATAGGTTAATGAATTCTCGTTGTTGGTGCAAGACCTAAGTCATTTGTTTCATTTACGCTGCTCCATAGCATTCCACTTCCTTCTTCTTCTTCTTGATCTCTCCTCAAGCCACCTACTCGGCCTCTGTCCAGCTCATTTACCCTCCAACTCATCCATTGCCACATAGCTCCATTTACTTAACCTTTCGTTGATCCCATCCTTCCAGCCATCAAACCACTGCATGCACTCTTCCTACATCTGACTTCTCTGCTCCTGAGCCATCACCAGTTCCATCTCCATCTCACCTATCCTCCCACACCACTCCAACACTTCACCATCACCCAAAACTTCCACGGTCAAACATCCTGTAGAATTGCACAGACTTCCTGTAGAACCCCTAAGTTTCCTGTAGGATCCCCTGCAGACTTCCTGTAGAAGCCTGCAAACTCGGTTGCTGAGCATCCGAACGTGGTATACTTCTGTGGACTGATGCTAGAGACCCTCTGGGACCTCCCCTAGCCATCCTGACTTTGCCCATGCTTTCCTTCCATTCAAACCGCTCCTACACAACCAAACCCTAATCAAAAGCATCATCACAATAAATCCAACCACTTAATGAAAAAATACAAAAACATGTCCTTTCATATGCAAGTAGCTTAGATGCATGTATTTCAGCTCACTGCAAGTAATGGCATCATTGGTAGAAGTTTCATTCACAGTTTTGCATTGTAAAGGCCTAGCTAGTCAAACTAGGGTTTACTAGGGTTTTCATGCTTTGTTGACTTTCAGTTCCTTTCTACAACTAGATTAGTCTTCTTTAAGTTAGCTTTCGTCCATCACTCATAAAGCTTCTTCTGTGAGCATATAGAAGTTGGCTTGAGCCCTAGCGGACTTGTGCCAGCTGACCAAGTGACAGCTGCGACAAGAGCTAGTACTTGTGCATACAGCACCGTCGCTTCTAAGTTTGTACGAACTACCGGGTTGATAAAATTAGAGATAGGAAGCTCCAGGAGTTGTAGCATTATTGCTACAATACTGGAGTCCACCATCTTTTTGGCGCCGTTGCCGGGGAAGCGTCAGAGTATTAGTAATTTTTGCTTTTCTTCTACTTTCTTATTCTTGCCTTCTGCTAAGTAGTTTATTTCATTTCCATTCTGCAAAGGTAGCATAGACATTTCCTACTTTCATAGATTAGCATTTCCTGCTTTCATAGATTAGCATTTCCTACTTTCATAGATTAGCATTTCCCACTTTCATAGATTAACATTTCCTTTCTGCAAGCGTAGACTAGCATTTCCATTCTTGCAATTTCATTTGAGCAAAATAGATTAGTTCTTTCCTGCTTTCAGTTTAATTTTGCATCTTTCATAGTTAGTTGTAGATCAATCTGTTTTGGTTTTGCAGGTACCAAAAAAAAAAAAAAAACAAAAACAATCAAAAGAAAAAGAAAGTCTTTTCCATTTCATGCCTCGTAGGAACTGAGATAGATCAGGCAAATTCCTACCAAACACCCCCACCATGTCACTGAGTCACCCTTCTCTCTTCTTTGGTGACAGTGACCCAGAAGAACCTATAGGTGAACATCCTGAGATATCCAAAGATCCTATAGTAGAAGAAGAGTTAGAGACCACTCCATCTGAAGCTATGGCTGACAATAGAAGAGAAGATGAGAGAATAGAAGGTGCCTTCCCCATCCGAGAGACCAATGGAGAAATGAAAATGAAGAACATTAGCCCCTCCGCCTTACCTCACTTCCATGGGCTGACTACTGAAGATCCGGATACCTTCCTATTTGAGTTTGTTGTCCTTTGTAGAACCTATGACTATACTGAAGATGAGCAAAAGCTGAAACATTTCCCTTCCACTCTTAAGGATGCAACACTACGCTGGTTCATGGGTTTACCTGGGAATAGTATCACCACTTGGGCTCAGATGCAACAAGCTTTCAATACCAAGTACCGGGATTACTGTAGGTCCAAGGAAACAAAGGGGGAAATCTTTCGGATGACCATGGGAAATGATGAGTCCTTAGAGGATTATGAGGAGAGGTTCCAACTAAGCTATAAGCGGGCCAGGTGCACACTTGACCCTGAATCCCTCAAGTTGGTCCTGCTCTGAGGAGTCCCTGAAGACCTCTTAGATACCCTTCACATGTTAGCTGGGGGGGACATTTACCAACTGCCTTATGAGGACGTCAAGACTGTGTTTAGAAACCACTCCAGGGCAGCTCGGAAACGAGGTAGAGGAAACCACCCCTCAACTAGTGTCCCTTTCTCCAAACATGAGCTTGCAAATCAATTAGAAGATCTTAAGAGTGAGGTAAGACAGACCATTGCCATGCAGCTTGACACATTCAGGATTCAGCAAAAGAAAGAAGAAGCTGAGAGAGCCTTGGCTGTCTTCTACCCTAGGTGCACAAGGAGACACCCTAAGAACGAATGTCCATTGCATTCGGTTGAAGTGTGCTTCGTTTGTGAGGAGGACCATCCCACAAACCAGTGCCCAACCTTACCTGGGTTTAAAGCCATGTACCAAGGGACAGAAGCTCCCACTGAACCTCTCCATTACCTCAACCAAAGGAGGCCACAAGGATCTAGACCTTATCAGCAGGGGATGCAAGGGGCATCTCAAGCTTATTACAGCCCCAACCAATCGACTCCTATGCCTTCCTGGGGTCCCCCTGCTCATCCTTCATGGTCCATGCCTCCTCCATGGTCTTATCCACCTCAGTACCCCATTCAACCTACTTCTCATTCATATCACTCACATGCCCAGCCACAGCCTCAATGGAATGCACCTCAGTCGGGGTGGAGGCCCCAATACAACACTCCTCCTGCCATCTTGCCTCCACCACCAGTTCAACCTCAGCCATTACCTCCTGCTCCTCCAAGGCAACCTCAAATGCCTGCTCAACCGAACCCGAACCCCAACAATAGACAGGCCCAGCAGGTATACACTGGGGAAAACTCATGCCCTACCTATGCTGTGGAGATCCAGGAGATCAATCTTCGATCTGGAAAGACTCTACCAGATCGCCAACCTCCTCCCCCAGAGGATGAGGGAGATAAACAGGAAAGTGAACCAAAGGCTATTCCACCCTTTCCTGAGAGACTAACAGCCACCACACAACCCAACCCAGAGGAGGATGAGCTTCTGGGTGAGCTCAAGCAGTTGTGTGTAAAAATACCACTTCTCCAAGCCATCAAGGATGTGCCAATATACAACAAACTGGTTAAGGAGAAGTGTTTCAAACACCCAGGCAGACGGAAGAAAGATGCTTCAACTATCAATGTCATAGGACAACTGTCTGACCTTATGTTAGGACAAGTCATCTGCCCAAAGTACCTAGATCCTGGTAGTCCTGTAGTAGATGTTCACATCAATGGCACCATTATACCTCACACCTTGATTGATCTGGGGGCTGCCATTAATGTGATGACCAGGGATACCATGCTTAAACTTAGTCTTCAGGGTTCCTTGAGGAAGACCTCGACAGTACTGCAATTAGCAGATCGCTCCACCGTGACTCCCGAAGGGATTGTGGAGGATGTCTTGGTCTCTATTGACTCTTGGGAATACCCTGCAAACTTCCTGGTTCTGCAACCAAAGGCCAAGCTTACTGGATATCCACTCATTTTGGGAAGGCCTTGGTTAGCTACTGCAGATGCTTACATAAGTTGTCGTGCAGGAAACATGACCATCAAAAATGGTCCCATGTCCAAGAAGTTAGTCCTATACCCTCCTGCCCAACCCTCCTTAGAGCATGACTTACCACTCTGGTTGGAAGAAGGAGAAGAAGACGAGGTGTACTCAGCACCTCTGTGCACCTTAGATACCACTAGAAGAGACCCCCCAACCAAGGATGACTTGATCGAGACCTTGATCCAGAATCCACCTTCCAGTGCACTGCCCTTAGAGGAATTGGTGGAGGATGCCCAAGCTAGCACCTTAGTGGACCTTTGTACAACCAACCCTGTCACTCCCAGAGTCAAGAATGTGGAGTTCGGCCCTAAGAAAGCATTGAAGATCAGCTCCTCCCTATCTCCTTCCCAGGAAAAAGAGCTGTGTAGTCTATTGGCCAACCACCTAGATGCTTTTGCTTGGAGCTATAAGGAAATGAAAGGAGTCCATCCTTCGGTCTGTACCCATCATATATACATCAAAGAGGATTGTAAACCGGTTAGGCAACCCCAAAGGAGAATGACTCCAGCCCTTAAGGACATTGTCAAGGAAGAATTGCAAAAACTGTTGGATGCCGGGTTCATCTACCCCATCTCGGATAGTGAATGGGTGTCCCCTCTAGTGTTGGTTCCCAAGAAAAATGGGAAATGGAGAATCTGTGTGGACTACCGAGAACTGAACAAAGCTACCAAGAAGGACCATTTCCCTCTACCTTTCATAGATCAAGTGTTGGATGGACTGGTAGGAAAGAAGTTCTTCTCTTTCCTGGATGGGTTTAGCGGGTACAACCAAATCCAAATCAGCCTGGAAGACCAAGATAAGACCACCTTCACTTGTCCTTGGGGTACCTTTGCCTATCGAGTCCTTCCCTTTGGGCTATGCAATGCTCCTGCTACCTTCCAGAGAGTTGTCTTGAGCATCTTCTCGGAGCTGGTCCATGATGCAGTAGAAATCTATATGGATGACTTTACTCCTTATGGGGCCAACTTCCAGGAAGCATTGTCCAACCTGGGAAAAGTCCTAACCAAATGCATCGAGATGAACTTGTCCCTTAGTCCTGAAAAATGTGAATTCCTAATGACTGAAGGGACCGTGCTAGGCCATACCATTTCTTGCCAAGGGTTGCAGGTGGATCCTAACAAAATTGCTCTCATCAAGAGGGTTCCACCTCCTCAAAAGGTAAGGGATGTCCGGAGTTTCTTGGGATTAGCAGGATACTACCGGAGATTCATTAAAGATTTCAGCAAGCTAGCCTCGCCATTGTTTGGTCTGTTGGCAAAAGATGTGGAGTTTAAATGGACTGACGATTGTCAGAGGGCTTTAAATGAATTGAAGGACAAGTTGGTGTCAGCCCCAATCCTGAGAGGTCCAAACTGGGCCCTACCTTTCCACATCCACACGGATGCCTCGAACAAAGCCATAGGTGCAGCTTTAGGACAAGTTGAGCAAAAGCTTCCATATTCCATTTACTTTGTTAGCAAAAACTTGTCCAAAGCTGAGCTGAATTACACTGTAACCGAGAAAGAATTCTTGGCTGTGGTCCATGCACTGAACAAGTTCCGACATTATATTACTGGTTACCAGACCTTTGTACATACTGACCATGCTGCAATTAGATATTTAATGAATAAACCAGATGTGAATGCTCGTATTATTAGATGGTTACTTTTATTGCAGCAGTTTGATTTGACCATTGTTGACAAACCAGGAAGAGAAAATGTTGTTGCTGACTTTTTATCTAGATTGGATTTGTCTGCAGATGAGGATGGAACAGTGGATGACCAGATGCCCGTTGAACATCTGTTTTCTATTTCAGTACTCTCTCCATGGTTTGCTGATATAGCAAACTATCTTGTTTCAGCACAGTTCCCTCCACACCTATCTTCCAGAGAGAAGAGCAGAATCATCAGAAAAAGTGCCTCATTTACTTGGATCGGGGGCAATCTGTTCAAGCTTGGCCCCGATCAGATCTTAAGGCGTTGTGTAAGAGAGGAGGAAGTCTTTGATATCCTCCTCACTTGTCATGATGGGCCTTGTGGAGGACATTTTGCAGCAAAGAGAACTGCCTTCAAAATCCTGCAGGCAGGCTACTATTGGCCCACACTTCATCAAGATGTCAGAAGATATGTCATTCAGTGTGACCAATGCCAAAGAATGGGGAAACCGACCTAAAGGGATGAGATGCCTCTCCAACCTCAAGTGACTCTTGAGCCATTTGAGAAGTGGGGCATGGACTTTGTGGGCCCAATCAACCCCTCTTCGAGGCAAAGGACTTACATCATTGTGTGTACTGACTATTTGACAAAGTGGGCAGAGACCAAAGCAATCAAAGCAGCAACAGAAGAAAAGGTGGCCGAGTTCCTAAGAGAAAACATCTTCTATAAGTTTGGCTATCCAAGAGAGCTAGTCACCGATCAAGGGAGCCAGTTCACCTCCAACCTGGTTGAAGATCTACTAGCTTATCACAAGATCAAGCATAGGACTTCCACCCCTTATCACCCTCAAGTAAATGGGCAGGTGGAAGTCACCAATAGAGCATTAGAAGGGATCTTGACTAAGGTGGTGAGCAGCAGCAGAAAGGACTGAGCAGATCGCCTGGTTGAAGCCACATGGGCTTACAACACCACTTGGAAGACCACCACCGGCTTCACACCATATGAGTTGGTCTATGGGAAGAAAGCTTTGCTATACATTGAGTTTGAATACAACACTTTGAGGATGGCAGCTCAGATGGACCTAGATCTCAGCCATGCACAACAAGAAAGGCTACTGCATTTGAATGGCCTGGATGAGCACCGAATGCATGCCCTCCTTCACTCAGAGGTGGTTCAACTTCAGAGAAAGGTGTGGCATGACCAACATCTCCATGACAAGCAATTTCAGCCGGGAGATTGGGCTTTGTTGTATGACTCCAGATACAAAGATTTCAAGGGGAAGTTGAGAACCAGATGGCTAGGACCATATGCAGTGGAAAAATGCCATGACAATGGATCTGTCCTCATCCGAACCATTGATGAGGAAGCCATTCCTATGCTTGTCAATGGGCATCGATTGAAGATCTACAGGAGACCTCTCTCAAGACAAGAGTTCATCAAAACTATGGAGAAATCTGTATTGGTCCTAGAGAGGGGTTCTGCCTCTGCTTCTAGCATACCCTGAGGTATATAAAAATAAAAGAAATAAAAAAAATAAAAATAAAAAAAAAGAGAAAAAAAAAATAATAAAGATCCTTGGGTGAAAACCTCTCTGAGGCGCCCAAGGCAGGTGGTAGGGGTGAAAACCTCATTGAGGCGCCCCTATTGTCTTTCAAAAAAAAAAAGAGAAAAGGTTCGAAAAAGATCCTTGAGTGAAAACCTCTCTGAGGCGCTCAGGGCAGATGGCACGGGTGAAAACCTCTTTGAGGCGCCCCTGTTATCTTTCAAAAAAAAAAAAAAAACAATAAGCAAAATATGGTAAAATTGCATGCAGGTTGCAGATGTTCTATGGAGGAGAGGAAGCCCTTCAACTCAAAGCCAAGGGTCCTTATCATGCTGTCAAGAGACCTCACCAGCACCTCCTCCAAGGGTATCCATGTTTTTTTCAAGGTATGTGCAATTTTATCATGGTTTGAGTCCTCTACAGGAAGATGCAGTCTTTCTACAGGAAGATGCAGTCTTTCTACAGGAAGATGCGGATTTTCTACAGGAAAGTGCAGACTTTCTACAGGAAGCCCGAAAATCATCGAGAAACAGGCTCCTACAGGAAGCTTGAAGACAGAAAAAGGACCTTCTATGGGAAGCCCGAAGATTACCAAAGCAGGGGCTTCTACAGGAAGCCCGGGAGTGGCTAAAGCCGGGTCTTCTACAGGAAGCCCAAAATCGGGAAAGAAAGAATCTTCTATAGGAGGCCCGGAAGTGGGCAAAGCAGGGTCTTCTATAGGAAGCCCAAAATCGGGAAAGAAAGAATCTTCTACAGGAGGCCCGGAAGTGGGCAAAGCAGGGTCTTCTACAGGAAGCCCGAAATCTGAAAAGGAGGGGCCCTCTACAAGGAGCTCTGAGAGGGCAAAACGCAAGAAAGAGAAGACTGGTATTCTCGAAAAGGAGGCAGCAGCGGCGCTGGCCACCCTCAGTACACCTCCAAAACCGAAGGAGAAGAGAGAGAGGGAGACCCCTCTACCATCTGAAGCCAGGAGAAGCAAGAGGATAACCACGGGCAAGCCACAGCCTCCACCCAGCAGCCAAACCATTTTGGAGGATGTCCCTACTTCACCCAGTGCAAGAACCCCCTCTAAAACATCAGCCACCCCCGAGAAGGGAAGCCCAAAAATAACTTCCTGGACACGAAAAATAGGCCAATCGCCTTCCGAAGCCCGGCTCAAAGAAATGGAAAAGGGGGAAGAAGCACCACCTTCGTCACCACTAGGGGCAGCAAAGGCAGGGCCGCCAAAACCAGGAAAGGAAGAAGCACCACCTTCGTCACCACCAGGGGCAGAAAAGGCAGGGCCGCCAAAAACAGGAAAGGAAAAGCATGCTCTGGGCTCTAGTTCTCGGCCTAAGACGAGGAGCCAGAGCAAAGTTGCTCAAGGATGAGCAAATAGTTTAGCTGGGGGGTGATGATGAGCCCCAATTTTTGGTACAATTTGGGCTCATTTGGCCTACTTGCTTTGCTCAAACCATTCATTTTTTATTGCTTATGCATTCATTTCTTGGTTTATTCGTGTTGTTTGTAGGAAGAAGGGTAGGCATTCTATCTACGTGACTAATACATGATGATTTCAGGTTTTTGGCATTAAAAGGGAGCAAAGACCACAAGAAAGGAGACAAGGAGACAATGAGGTGGCACTGCTAGTTTTTAGGAGAGGATGTCCACAGTCTTGGGGACCTTCCTCGTGATTCCCACCATAGCTCCGAGCTCCAACCAAACTCCCCACCGAGCTTAGAGGCAGCCAACTGTTCTACAGGAACAGCAGTTATAACTGTTCTACAGGATCAGCAGTTTAACCTTCAGTTGGACAGTCGAGCTCCACAAATCAAGGAAACCTGTTGGATTATCATTTTTCATAAATACTGAGGCCGTAGCCTTGGATAGGAGCTTTTTGAACTTTTGCATTACTCTTGTAATTTGGAAGTACGAGCTACAGCTCGGTGTTTGTTCCTTTTGTAAGCCAGTTTTGGCATGACATCTGATTTTTGGTTATGAATAAAGGCAGACAGATTTTGATCTCATTCTGAGTTTCTAAGGGAGCTATAGCTCTCAGGTTAGGGACCAACCTGAGAGAAATAGATCTCCTCGGTGTTGTAATGTTATTTGCATTTCGTTCCAGCACTTTGAGTCTTTACTTTGACATGCAATTCGAATTTACAGTCTGTTAGTTTAGTCTTTTTCATGAGATTGAATAGGATTAGTTGATGGTGAATTTGTTTCCAGTTGCTTAGGTTAGAAGAGGATTGTTATAATTTATTGGAGCTCCATAAAAAGGTTGTTAGAGCTCACTGCCATCTCTGTTTAGGGATTAGGGTGCAGTCCATATCAACCACCAAAAAGAAACGCAGTTCTTCTCACGTTCATGCAAGTTGCAACATAGTCATTTTCGTTGAAGATCCATCCATGCACTTTTGATATTGAACCATACTTCTACATTCCACTTCCATGCACGAGTTTCTTTTCTTGGTTTTCCATTGTTGTTCATAGGTTTAATGGCACAGGTATCATAGGTTAATGAATTCTCGTTGTTGGTGCAAGACATAAGTCATTTGTTTCATTTACGCTGCTCCATATCATTCCACTTCCTTCTTCTTCTTCTTGATCTCTCCTCAAGCCACCTACTCGGCCTCTGTCCAGCTCATTTACCCTCCAACTCATCCATTGCCACATAACTCCATTTACTTAACCTTTCGTTGATCCCATCCTTCCAGCCATCAAACCACTGCATGCACTCTTCCTCCATCTGACTTCTCTGCTCCTGAGCCATCACCAGTTCCATCTCCATCTCACCTATCCTCCCACACCACTCCAACACTTCACCATCACCCAAAACTTCCACGGTCAAACATCCTGTAGAATTGCACAGACTTCCTGTAGAACCCCTGAGTTTCCTGTAGGATCCCCTGCAGACTTCCTGTAGAAGCCTGCAAACTCAGTTGCTGAGCATCCGAACGTGGTATACTTCTGTGTACTGATGCTAGAGACCCTCTGGGACCTCCCCTAGCCATCCTGACTTTGCCCATGCTTTCCTTCCATTCAAACCGCTCCTACACAACCAAACCCTAATCAAAAGCATCATCACAATAAATCCAACCACTTAATGAAAAAATACAAAAACATGTCCTTTCAGATGCAAGTAGCTTAGATGCATGTATTTCAGCTCACTACAAGTAATGGCATCATTGGTAGAAGTTTCATTCACAGTTTTGCATTGTAAAGGCCTAGCTAGTTAAACTAGGGTTTACTAGGGTTTTCATGCTTTGTTGACTTTCAGTTCCTTTCTGCAACTAGATTAGTCTTCTTTAAGTTAGCTTTCGTTCATCACTCATAAAGCTTCTTCTGTGAGCATATAGAAGTTGGCTTGAGCCCTAGCGGACTTGTGCCAGCTGACCAAGTGACAGCTGCGACAAGAGCTAGTACTTGTGCATACAGCACCGTCGCTTCCAAGTTTGTACGAACTACCGGGTTGATAAAATTAGAGATAGGAAGCTCCAGGAGTTGTAGCATTATTGCTACAATACTGGAGCCCACCAGGAAGCTATGGTGAAGGCTTTGTGGGACAAGTTAGGGACTTTGTACCAATCTAAGTCTCTGGTGAATAAACTTTTCCTACGGAAAAAAGTTGTATAACCTGAGGATGAGAGAGGAAGACTCGGTGACAGAGCATCTGAACGCATTTAATATTATGGTAATCCAGTTATTATGTGTTGATATTAAAATTTCAAATGAAGATAAGTGCATTAGTTTTTTGTGTTCTCTACCAGATTCGTGGGATAGTCTAGTTTTTGCAATAGGTAGGAATGCAACTACCTTGTAGTTTGATGAAATAATCTCATCCTTGCTGACAGAGGATATGAGATGGAAAAATATGGAGAGCCAGAATATTGATTCCTTGTTTGTACGAGGATGGTCCCGTAACATAAACAAAAATAAGTCCTTGAGTGAGAGATCTAAATCTAGAGGGAGATCTAAATCTCCAAGAAAACCTATAAAGATGTGCTGGAAATGCAAAAAGGAAGGGAACTACAAAAGGGATTGTAAATCTAAAGCTCTTGAGAAAGGAAAGGGATCTGATGATGCTCCTTCTGTAGAGGTGAAAACCACCTTAGATGAAGGTGGGGATGTGTACTTGGATTCTTCTTCAAGTACACATGTAGATCATGAGGCATGGTTGATTGACTCAGGTACATCCTTTCACTTCACTCCCCATTGAGAGTGGTTCTGCGAGTATGAGAAATATGATGGTGGTGATGTCTTCTTAGGGGATGACAGGAAGGCTAGAATCATTGGTCGCAGAATACTCAAGTTGAAGTTGCAAGGTGGAAGTATTAGAACACTTCTGGGTATTCTACATATTCTTGCATTAGCTAGAAATATGATTTCTCTAAGCAAGCTGGATGATGTAGGTGTAAAAACACTGTTCGAGAAAGATATGTGCAAGATGGTTTAGGGAGCACTGGTATTGATGCAGGGAGTTTGGATTGGAACTCTATAAAAGATGAAAGGTATCTCTATTATTGATGGGTGTAATGGTTCTCTGGTTCCTGAACGTGGAGTAGAAAATCTAGTGGTCTCTGGAGAAAAGACTATGCTATGGCATCAAAGGCTTAGACATATTGGAGAGAAGGGCCTTCGAATACTTCATGGTAAAGTTATGGTAGAAGGTATGTCTAAAAGATCTTTGGATTTTGATTTCTTTGAAAATTGTGCATATGGGAAGCAGAATCAGGTGAGTTTCACCTCTGGTGGTAAGAGGGAGAAATAGATATTAGAGCTTGTGCACATTAATGTGTTTGGACCTGTGTCGGTTCCATCACTGGGTAATACTATGTACTATGTGTCATTTATAGATGACTTCTCAAGGAACACATGGATATTTTTCCTCAAGAAGAAATATGAAGTCTTTGATAGGTTTAAAGAATTTAAGGCTCTAGTGGAAAACTAGACAGAGAAGAAGATAAAGGTGAAACTCACCTGAGGTGAAATTCACCCGATTCTGCTTCCCATATACACAATTTTCAAAGAAATCAAAATCCAAAGATCTTTTAGACATACCTTCTACCATAACTTTACCATGAAGTATTCAAAGGCCCTTTTCTCCAATATCTCCAAACCTTTGATGCCATAACATGGTCTTTTCTCCAGAGACCACTAGATCTTCTACTCCATGTTCAGGAACCAGAGAACCATTACACCCATCAATAACAGAGCTACCTTTCATCTTTTATAGAGTTCCAATCTGAACTCCCCGCATCAATACCGGTGCTCCCTAAACCATCTTGTACGTATCTTTCTCGAACATTGTTTTTACACCTGAATCTTCCATCTTGCTTAGAGAAACCATATTTCTGGCTAATGTAGGAATATGTAGAACACCCAGAAGTGTTCTTATCCTTCCACCTTGCAACTTCAACTTGAGTTTTATGCGACCAATTATTCTAGCCTTCCTGTATCCCCTAAGAAGAAATCACCACCATCATATTTCTCATACTCGCAGAACCACTCTCTATGGGGAGTGAAGTGAAAGGATGCACCTAATTCAATCAACCATGCCTCATGATCTACATGTGTACTTGAAGAAGAATCCAAGTACACATCCCCACCTTCATCTAAGGTGGTTTTCACCTCTACAGAAGGAGTATCATCAGATCCCTTTCCTTTCTCAAGAGCTTTAGATTTACAATCCCTTTTGTAGTTCCCTTCCTTTTCGCATTTCCAGCACATCTTTACAGGTTTTCTTGGAGATTTAGATCTCTCACTCAAGGACTTATTTTTGTTTATGTTCCAGGACCATCCTTGTACAAACAAGGCATCACCATTCTAGCTCTCCATATTTTTCCATCTCATATCCTCTGTCAGCAAGGATGAGATTATTTCATCAAACTACAAGGTAGTTGCATTGCTACCTATTGCAACAACTAGACTATCCCACGAATCTGGTAGAGAACACAAAAAACTAATGCACTTATCTTCATTTGAAATTTTAATATCAACACATAATAACTGGATTACCACAGTATTAAATGCGTTCAGACGCTCTGTCACCGAAGGAATTTAAAGAGTTCTATAAGAAGTGTGGTATAGCACAGCATAAGACTAATTCATACACACCTGAGAAAAATGGAGTTGCAGAAAGAATGAACAAGACGTTGATGGAAAGGGAAAGAAGCATGTTCAGTGGTGCCGGGTTAGGACAAGAATTTAGGTAGAGGTGGTGGAGACAACATGTTACCTGGTCAATAGATCACCTTCATTAACATTTGAGGATAATAATCGACAAGACGTATGGACTGGTAAGAAACCTTATCTTTCACATTTGAGGGTATTTGGTTGTGATGCATATGTACATGTTCCAAAGGATAAAAGAATAAATTTAGATAGTATATCTGAAAAGTGCATCTTTATTGGGTATAAGGATGGTTTAAAAGGCTATAAGCTTTGGAACCCAGTAACAAGGAAGGTTGTGTACAACTGAGATGTGGTGTTTAGAGAGGTGAAATATGTTATTAAACATGAAGTCCTACCAAAGGAACCTGAGAAGATAGAGTTTTAGCTAAATGAGGAAGAATCAGACTCTACAACAGAAGAGGAATCAGAATATGAAGAGCCACAAACTCCGGTTGTAAGAAGATAAGTTCGAGAAAGAAGGTAGCTAGAAAGGTATAATCCATCTGCTTTCTGTTCAAAATTTTCTTTCTCTATTACTGATGATGATCCCAGAACTGTGAAGGAAGAAGTAGATTCAGAGGATGGAAAACTCTGGAACGATGCCATGGTTGATGAAATGGCATCTCTTCACAAAAATGAGGCTTGGGATCTAGTGGAGTTGTCGGCTCGAAGGAAACCCATTGGAAATAAATGGGTGTTCTAGAAGAAGTTGAATGCAAAAGGAAAGGTGGAGAAATAAAAAGTTCGGTTGGTAGCAAAAGGTTATTCCCAGGTGTTGAAAATTGATTTTGGTGATATTTTTTCTCCTGTTGCCAAGGTAGCTTCTATTAGATTATTTTTATTTGTTGTTGTTTCTTTTGATTTTGAGGTAGAACAGATGGATGTTAAGACAACATTTCTTCACGGGGATCTGGAAGAAGAGATCTACATGAAGCAACCTGAAGGCTTTGTGGTGAAGGGTAAGAAAGAACTCATATGCAAGTTAAAAATGTCTCTATGTGGGTAAAAAAGTCACCAAGGATGTGGTATCAAAAATTTGATACATTTATACAGGGACTTGGCTTCACTAGAAGAAAAGCATATCACTCTGTGTATTTTAAATTAATTGGTGACCATGTTATTTATCTAGTCTTATATGTGGATGATATGTTGCTGGTTGGAAATGACAATGAAATTATCCAGGATTTGAAGACCCAATTGTCCTCCAAATTCAACATGAAAGATCTTGGTGCTGAAAACTATATTTTGGGCATGGAAATTGAACAAGATTAGGCAAATAGGAGGTTATGGTTAAACCAGAGGAAGTATGTCGAGACAATACTACAAAGGTTTAATTTACAGGATAGTAAACCGGTGAAGGTTCCTATTCCTGTAGATGTAAATTTATATGTTGAACAGTGTCCCAAGACACAAGAAGAGGAAGAGGACATTTCCTGTGTTCCATATGCTAGTGCAGTCGATAGTTTGATGTATGAAATGGTCTGTACTAGACCAGACATTGCACATGCAGTGGGAGTATTGAGCAAATTTATGTCAAAACCAGGGAAGGAGCATTGGACATCAGTGAAGTGGGTTTTCGGGTATTTGCATGGCACCAGTGATTATGGTTTGTGCTACCAAGGAAGGCTAGGATTAGATAAAGTTTTGGACATCCGTGGCTATGTTGATGCAAACTGGGCTGGAGATCTGGATCAGAGAAGATATACAAGTGGATATGTGTTTAACCAATTTGGAGGTGCATTCAGTTGGATGAGTGTAGGTTTTAACCTCGTACAGAAATTACCTGCATATGAATTCTAAAACACATAAAATAAACAATGCGAGAGCATAACACATAAAACACATATACACAGAGATTTTCCCCTCGATCCCAAAACCGGGACTACCAGCTTGATTTTTCATTATTTTCCTTTCAATGTTAGAATACATATTTATACATGCCGAATCATCCAATACCATGGACTAAAAACCATCACGTCCAAAACCATGGATCGAAAACCATCGCGTCCAAAGCTATGTGTGAAAACCATGCATAAAACCATAGGTAGGTCCGCCCAACCTAATATAGGGTCCAAAAAAATTTCACCGGGGCACTGCCCCAGACCCTATAGAGGGAGACTACCTACCCCCCTCAAACCCCCTATGAACCCCCACTATGTAATCCGTGCAACAAAGGGGGGGCTCTACCCCCACTCTAACCCCCCCAGTTAACTATGTAGGCTAGTCGTGGCAAGAATATAACACAACCCAACATTCACCCACTTGTTGTTTTCTTTCCACAGGGGGCCATAGGAGAGCTTAGTCATTTATCCAGCCCTGAAATTCCCATTGTTTCTCTACACCAAGAGAACTTCTCAGAGCTCACAGATTTTGTCAATGCATCTGCAGTATTATTCAAAGTGTCCACCTTTACCAGCAACACCATTTTGTCTTCTATCATATCCCTCACAAAGTGATACTGAACATCAATGTGCGTTGCCTTTGAATGATAAGCAGGGTTCTTTGCCAAGAAAATTTCACTTTGGCTATCATAGTCTATCCTTATAGCTCCCTGTACTAACCCCATACTTGAACACAATCTCTGCAACCAAACTGCTTCCTTGCTTGCATGAGTGGCTAGCATGTATTCTACCTGTGTATTTGACAATGCCACTACGGATTGTTTCTTACTCATCCAGCTGACTGCACCTCCAAATAGTTTAAACACATACCCACTTGTAGACCTTCTCTGATCCATATCTCCAGCCCAGTCTGCATCAACAAATCCACATATATCCAAAACCGTGTGCCATCCTGGTCTTCCTTGTTAGCACAAACCATAAGCACTAGTGCCACACAAATACCTGAAAACCCGCTTCACTACTATCTAATGCTCCTTTCCCAATTTTGACATAAACTTGCTGAATACTCCCACTGCATGTGCAATGTTTGGTCTAGTACAGACCATCGCATACATTAGGCTACCGACTGTACTTGCATATGGAACATGGGACATGTCCTCTTCCTCTTCTTGTGTCTTGAGACACTGTTCAGCAAATAACTTTAAAGCAACAGGAATAGGAACCTTCACCAGTTTACTATCCTGCATATTAAACCTCTGTAGTATTGTCTTGACATACTTCCTCTGGTTTAACCAGAGCTTCCTCTTTTCCTGATCTCTTTTAATTTCCATGCCCAAAATACAGTTTGTAGCACCAAGATATTTCATGTCGGATTTGGAGGACAATTGGATCTTCAAATCCTAGATAATTTCATTGTCATTGACAACCAGCAACATATCATCCACATACAAGACCAGATAAATAACACGGTCACCAATTAATTTAAAATACACAAAGTGATCTACCTTTCTTCTATTGAAGCCAAGTCCCCGTATAAATGTATCAAATTTCTGATACCACATCCTTGGTGACTGTTTTAACCCATACAGAGACTTCTTTAACTTGCATACCAGTTCTTTCTTACCCTTCATCGTAAAGCCTTCAGGTTGCTTCATGTAGATCTCCTCTTTCAGATCCCCATGAAGAAATGTTATCTTCACATCCATCTGTTCTACCTCAAAATCAAAAGCAGCAGTAACAAATAAAAGTAATCTAATAGAAGCTACCTTGGCAACAGGAGAAAAAATATCACCAAAATCAATTCCTAGCACCTGGGAATAACCTTTTATATTTCTCCACCTTTCCTTCTGAATTTGTCTTCTTCTTGAACACCCATTTGCTGCCAATGGGTTTCCTTCCAACCAGTAACTCCACCAGATCCCAAGCCTCATTTTTGTGCAAAAATGCCATTTCATCAACCATTGCCTCTTTCCATAGTTTTCCATCCTCTGAATCTACTACTTCCTTCATAGTTCTGGGATCATCATCGGTAATAGATAAAGAAAAATTTGAACAGAAAGCAGATGGACTATACCTTTATGGCTGCCTTCTTTCTCGAATTGATCTTCTCACACCCAGAGTTTGTGGCTCTTCATCTTCTGATTCCTCTTTTGCTGTAGAGTCTCATTCTTCCTCCTTAAGCTCAAACTATATCTTCTAATGTTCCTTTGGTTGGACTTCATGTTTAATAACATCTTTCACCTCTCTGAACACCACATCTCGACCATACACAACCTTCCTTGTTACTGTGTTCCAAAGCTTATAACCCTTTAAACCATCCTTATACCCAATAAAGATGCACTTTTCAAATTTACTATCCAACTTGGTTCTTTTCTCCTTTGGAACATGTACATATGCATCACATCCAAATACCCTGAGATGTGAAAGAGAGGGTTTCTTACCAGTCCATACCGCTTGTGGACTCTTATCCTCCAACGCTGATGAAGGTGATCCGTTGACCAGGTAACATGTTGTCTCCACTGCCTCTTCCTAGAATTCATGTCCTAACCCGACACCACTGAGCATGCTTCTTGCCCTTTCCATCAACGTCTTGTTCATTCTTTCTGCAAAACCATTTTTCTCAAGTGTGCATGGAGTAGTCTTCTGTCGTGCTATACCACACTTCTTACAGAAGTCTTCAAATTCCTTGCTGCAAAACTCTCCACCATTATCTAACCTCAACACCTTTACCTTCTTCTCTATCTGGTTTTCCATCAAAGCCTTAAATTCTTTAAACCTGTCAAAGACTTCAGATTTCTTCTTAAGGAAATATATCCATGTATTCCTTGAGAAGTCATCTATAAATGATACATAGTACACAGACTTACCCAGTGATGGAACCTTCACAGGTCCAACATCACTGTGCACAAGCTCTAATATCTGTTTCACCCTCTTACCACCAAAGGGGAAACTCACCCAATTCTACTTATCATATACACAATTTTCACAGAAATCAAAATCCAGAGATCTATTAATCATACCTTCTACCATAACTTTACCATGAAGTATTCGAAGGCCCTTCTCTCCAATATGTCCAAGCCTTTGATGCCACAGCATGGTCTTCTCTCCAAAGACCACTAGATTTTCTGCTCCACTTTCAGGAACCACAGAACTGTTGCACCCCTCAACAATAGTGCTACCTTGCAACTTGTACAGAGTTCCAATCTAAACTCCCCACATCAATACCAGTGCTCCCCGAACCATCTTTTAGGTATCCTTCTCGAACATTATTTTTACAACTGCATCATCCAGCTTGTTTACAGAAATCAGATTTTTGGCCAATGCAGGAATATTCAGAACATCCGGAAGTGTTCTAACCCTTCCACCTTGCAACTTCAACTTTACTTTTCCGCAACCAATTATTCTAGCCTTCCTGTCATCCCCCAAGAAGACATCATGACCATAATATTTCTCATACTCGCAGAACCACTCTCTATGGGGAGTGAAGTGAAAGGATGCACCTGAGTCAATCAACCATGCCTCATGATCTACATGTGTACTTAAAGAAGCCAAGTACACATCCCCACCTTCATCTGAGGTGGTTTTCACCTTTGCAGAAGGAGAATCATCAGATTCCTTTCCTTTGTCAAGAGCTTTAGATTTACAGTCCCTTTTGTAGTACCCTTCCTTTCCGCATTTATGGAAAACTACCTTTACAGGTTTTCCTGGATATTTAGATCTCCCTCTAGATTTAGATCTCCTACTCGATGAATTATTTTTTTTTCTATTATGGGACTGTCCCCATACAACAAGGCATCACCATTCTGGCTTTCCATATTTTTCCATCTCATCTCCTCCATCAGCAAGGATAAGACTATTTCATCAAACTGCAAAGTAGCTGCATTGCTACCTATTGTAATAACCAGACTATCCCACGAATCTGGTAGAGAACACAACAAACTAATGCACTTATCTTCATCTGAAATTTTAATATCAACAGATAATAACTGACTTACCACAGTATTAAATGCATTCAGATGCTTTGTCACCGAGTCTCCATCTTTCATCCTCAGGTTATACAGATTTTTTTGTAGGAACAGTTTATTCACCAGAGACTTAGATTGGTACAGAGTCCCTAACTTTTCCACAAAGACTTAGTGGTATCTTCCCCTGATATATTCAGCAATACTGAATCTGAGACACACAATCGTATTGTGCTCTTTTCCTTTCGATCCAACTTCTTCCATTATTCATCAGACACTCTCGTTGGTTTAGTACCCGAATCTACCACGATCCACTAATCTTTATCCACCAATAGATCCTCCATCTTGAGTTTCCACAACTCAAAACTCTGACCATTAAATTTCTCGATCTCTATCTTTCCACTGCTTTCCATCTTCTTTCACCACCAGAATCGATCCAGCAGCTCTCCCACTGAACAAGGTCTACCATAGGCCCGATTGAAACCCCTCAGCAACAAAAACGTCCCCTTGAAGCCAAAACAACTCTAATAACAAATGTAGGTTTTAACCCCATAAAAAGATTACCTGCATATGAATTCTAAAACACAAAAAATAAACAATGCAAGATCATAACACATATACACAGAGATTTTCCCCTGGATCTCGAAACCGGGACTACTAGCTTGATTTTTCATTATTTTCCTTTCAATGTTACAATAGATATTTATACATGCTAAAGCATCCAATACCATGGACCGAAAACCATCACATCCAAAACCATGGACCAAAAACCATCGCGTCCAAAACCATGTGCGAAAACCATACACAAAACCATAGGTAGGTCCACCTAACCTAATATACGGTCCAAAAATTTTCCCCGGGGCGTTGCCCAGACCCTGTATAACGGGGCTACCCACCACCCTCAAACCCCCTGGACAAGGTGGGATGTCACCCCCCTGTGACCCCCTTGCTACGCAATCGGCGTAACAAAGCGGGGGCTCCGTCCCCCCTCTAACCCCGCAGTTAACTACGTAGGCTAGTCGTGGAAAGAATATAACACAACCCAAAAATGAGTAAGAGATAATCTATAGTGGCACTTTCAACTACAGAGGTAGAATACATGGCAGCCACTCATGCAAGCAAGGAAGCAGTTTGGTTGCAGAGATTGTGTTCAAGTATGGGGTTAGTACATCAATTTATAAGGATAGATTGTGATAGCCAAAGTGCAATTTTATTGGCAAAGAACCCTTCTTATCATTCAAAGACAAAGCACATTGATGTTCAGTATTACTTTTTGAGGTATATGGTAGAAGACAAATAGGTGTTGTTGGTAAAGGTGGACACTTTGAAGAATACTACAAATGCATTGACAAAGTCTGTGAGCATTGAGAAGTTCTCTTGGTGTACAGAAATAGTGGGCATTGTAGGGATGGATCAATGGCTAAGCTCTCATGTGGAAAGGAAATAACAAGTGGGAGAACGGGTTGTGTTATATTATTTCCATGACTAGCCCTAGTAGTGAACCCCAGGGGGTTAGAGGGGGGGCGTAGAGGGGCCGACGGTAGCCCTCCTCTACAAGGTCAAAAATTTGGACCCTATATTAGGTGGGCGAACCTACCTATGGTTTTGTGCATGGATTTCGCACATGGTTTGGGCGTGATGGTTTTCGGTGAGCTCTTATTGTATAGGCGGGCGTGTTTGATAACACTTTACTTAATGAATGTTCCCAGGCACCATTGACTGCTATTGTTCAGGCTGAGATGGATGGATTTATGGATGGGATTAACCCGGCCTGCCAGATACTAGTTGTGAATTCGGACAGCATTCACCAGCGTTCAACAACACTTGCTTGAAAAATGTGGGGGTAGCACTTCCGTTGTTCCCTTGCTATCGTAGCTTATAGGGTATGAGGATAAGTTGCTGTCTATGTATGTGTAGCTGTGAGATGTAGAGCATTAGGGATATGGTAAGTTACCTTCACTGTTTTCTCTGTTCCCGGTATTTTGTAGATCCGGTCAAGGGAACTACGATTATGTTCTAATCCAGGGTTAATGGATTTGGGTTTATGGATGCTTCAACATGTATATATATGTATTGTAACATTAAAAGGAATATAATGAAAAATCAATCTGGTAGTCCTGGTTTTGGGATCCAAGGGGAAGATCTTTGTGTATATTTGTTTTATGTGTTATGCTCTTGCCATTGTTTATTTTCTATTTTTTAGAATTCCTATGCAGGTAATTTCTGTATGGGGTTAAAACCTACATTTAATGATCATCACCCCTGTGTGGACTACTCTATTGGATGATGTACGTGTTTTCCCCTGAACTTTAGTTTTCATGACTACTGCATCCGTTATGGACTATTCCACTAGATGTTGGACAAACCCTTGTTGTTGTTCACGTGTGTATCTTCCTAGGTTGGGACTATTCCCTCTTACCAAGAGGATCACTTCACTCCCCCCTTTGACAGTAAGAGAACCCGGACACAGAGTTACGTTACGCATTCACCAGGCACACTCACCTCGCTTTCTTGAAGTTACAAGCATAACACTCTCATGTGTTGAACAACAAGAGCTAAGGCAAATCTCTAAGATAATGACAACCGGCCATCATATCAGATGGGACTCCTACACCAAATGGTGTGAGGTCTAGTTGGGACTTCATACCGAGGAGATCCCTTGAATTTTGGCGGGTCCATCACCGTCAACACTAAGTAAACTTGATTTGCCTAATTCCTCTTTGAATAAAAAAATAAGAGTATTAATCACTCATCCAAATCAAACATTAAACACTTAAGGAGTTGTCTATAACATTACTCACCAAATAATCGAATTAAGCAACAAAACAAGATACATGGAATCCCAAGCACATCAAGAGATCTTCGAATTAATAAAATCTTATGAGAGAATGAGAGGGATTTAGGATTTTGATCACAAAGGAACCAAATCCTCCAATGTTTCTTGAATTCAGAAGTCATCCCAAATAGAAAACAATAACCTAGGTTTCATCAAAAAACACCCTATATAGGTAGCATTTCTTTATCAAAGAGAACATTTAGAAATGGTTAGGCCACCATTTCCTTATATAAGATTATAACAAGGATAGAGAGTTCCATTGCTCTGTGAATGAATAATTTAAGTGATGGAGGAATAATGTGGGGGTTTTCACTCAAATTAAGCTGAGATCTAATGGATGAGGGGTGAATATGACTAAAAAATAGTCTAAACAAAATAGAAAACAATAATAAATATTCAAGGAATAGAAATAACCAAAATTTAACAAGTAATTAAGGACAAATCCAATGGATTCTTCACTAGTGGATTCACTATTGTTATTAAACAAAATTTCCCCTTATGGCTAAGAGTTCAACTCCACAAATTTACCTCAAATTTATGCAGATAAAGGACTGGAAATTCACTAACTTTCATTAGATATAGCCTCTATAATTATTTGATATATTCATAGGGGTAAGAAGATGTTTGGACACCTTTTACCCCTAAAGATTGATGGTGATCTTGGTTGGTGTCACTGCTGAGAATCATACTCCAACTCTAACAGATCTTATCTCAACTACTCACATCTACATCTTACACACAAAACAAATGGAGAAACAAATCTTACCTCCTGACAAAGATCTACCAGGGTTATGTGCTAGATCTAAATAAATTTATCCAATTTAACCTAAATACAATTGTATACATGCAATTGATAACAAGAATTGGGGGAAGTTAATGAAATCCACATTAGATAAGAGTACATTAGATTACAAATATACCCTAGATACCTACATCCCCTTCCAATACCTTGGTCTCAATTCTTAATTGGCTAGTAGTAAGGATTTCTATAGCAAGGAAGGAGTCTCTCTGTGAATTTCACTAGCATTTTCTTTATAATTGTGTTCTCTCATCTCTTCCCTTAAGAATGGCCTCCTTATATAGTCTTCTCAAGGAGATGAGAGGGTGAATGTAGAAACCTAGGTCCTAGAGAAGATAGTCTTTGTCACAAATTCCTAGAATATATGACAAGGTATATCATCCTTCTTGAATATATCTCCTTGAGATTGAGAAATTATAGAAGGTAGGGAAGTCTATCACTCTATCCTAATGTATCTAGGGGAAATTGATCAAGTGCTTAGTATTTAGCTCAAAAATAAAAGTTCTCATAATGGCTCCAAATCTAAACAACCGCGTCCGTCTTGGCGAAACAATCCCAACACAACTTGTTTCACTAAAAATTGAGTTTGTATGAGGAAGATATTGAGTTCTGTCCGCTTTGCCAAACAAAAGAAATTTTGAAAAAAAATGCACAGTCATTGCACAGTAGGTAGTCCATACTACTAACGTGGTAGGTGACTTTGCAAGGTCAATAGTGGTCAACATCCAGTCAAAGATCACCAAGTATCATATTTTAACTGGTTATCAGGTGGTGACATGGCAAGTTTTTAGTGGTTGAAGGTGGTCCAATGAGGAGGGGACAAGTGGCAAGCCCAGAGGCTACCACGTGTCCCTCCCCAAAGGACCAAGCTCAGCACGCAGTGCAATAAAATTATATGGCAGGTTGGGGGGTCGAACCCGGGACCTACGCCATGCAAACCATATGTCATACCACTACACCACACCATTATTTCTTACCCATAATGTTCTCTACATACATTTATTGTTTAACAGTTCTGGAGTTGGGGGTTAGGAGGGCCAGCCCGCGAGCCAACCCTCCCATATGAACACACCATAATGTGCTACAGTTACGGCTATCCAAACCACCAACAAATAGTTAATGATAACCGCGAGCTCCAAGCCTTACCATGTGACCGCTCCGTAAAAACTACCAATACAACTGTATATTATAACTGCGTGGAATTTCTGTTAATCCTAGATTAATGATTAATTAATCCATAATTAAACCTTTAATTAAACCCAATTTAATTCGGTGGAAAAATAGGCGGTAACACCAAATTCGGCCCTAACTCCAAAAATAGCGGGCTTAACTGGAGTTCCTCTAGTTTTAGAGGAGGTTTTCTAGGGAAAAACAGTTTGGGTCATAACTGGAGAAAATTTTGACAAAAAGGAGCTCAGGAAAAGGTGTTCCTAGATCATTTCGACATTCTAAACACATTGAAATAGGTTTTAGGAGTAGTAGAGCTTTGTAAACAACATTTTTTTTCCATATTTAGCTAATATAGAGGCCCAAGCCATGGAAGTTGGACCAAGAAGTTGTAGCCCAGGAGGGTTGAACTCCTTCATTAAAACATTGTGTTAAGTGTTCATGTTAATGGTTTGATGTACTTTTCATTTCTTTTGTTTAGAACTTGTATTTTATGCTATTTTTCTCATGAATGTCACGTTAAACTTGATAAAATTTACTTGTTTACATTCTTAAACAACCTAAGTAAACCTATGCACAGGAAGCAATGGACAAACATTTGTTTATAAATCTATAATTGAAATTAGCATAGAAAAACTAACATTCAATAACAGATCAAGTTGGTATCAGAGGCAAGGGTTTATTTTCTTGATTGCTTGAGTTTTGTGCAAGCAGGGTTTTAATGGTTGCAAAATTGTGATGCTTACAAGGTTAAAGTTGTAGAGAGGAGAAGGGAAATTGTTGGTTGCAACTCCTGAGGTAATGCCTAGAATAAGGAGAGCCACAAGGCCACAATATCAACCCAGAGTTCCAATTGTAGTTGTGCTTGAAACACCTCAAGTTTTTCCTTCAATTGATATTGAAGAGGTACAAGCAGTACTAGAAACTAAGCCTAAATCGACAACCATCATGTTAGGAGCAAGAGAGACTGAAGGTCTTTCAGAAGAGGAAGAATTCAAGAAAGCTTTCTATGAATTGAATGACATGGTTAGTGTCCTCTATGAAGAGAGGAACACTAGAATGGTTGGAGAGAGTTATAAGCCTCCACATGGAGAGGGAAGCTCGGGAGATAAAAAGGATGATAAGAAGGATTCAAAGGGTAATGGAGGAAAGCCTCCTACATGCACCATCTTCATATTCCTCATCATCTTCATCATCCTCAACATCTCAAACAACAACATCTTCCACTTCCACCACCAAAACTGTCCATACTCATTCCCAAACCCCAAAGGAAAAACTCCCTTACTCAAATTGGACATTAAGTTTTAACTTCCCATGTACAATGATGAGGTGAATGCAGAAAAGTTAGACAAATGGATTCGAAAATTAGAGGTATACTGTAGAATTAAAAACCTTCAAGAAGATGATATAAATATCTAGTTGGCTTCATTGAGGCTAGAATGAGAAACATTAGTCTGGTGGGAAGAAAAGACTCAAGAGGAAATGAAAATTGATGCTAAGATATCCATTTCTTGGGTTGAATTTGTTTCTGAAATTAAAAGACAGTTTTAACCTTTAGCCTATATGCAAAAAGCCATTATGAGTTTACAGAATTTTAGGCAACTCAAAGGCAAAATAGTCCAAGACTATACCCAGGATTTTAGAAAGAGGGCTTTTGTTGTTAGGTGTAAATTTGAATTCCCAAGATACAATGTTGAAATATATTGGGGGTTTACATTCCTATTTGAAACATATTATCCTTATGTTTAATGCAAGCAATTTGGATGAGGTATGTGTGCAAGCCACACACCTTGAAGCAAGGGGAAAGAACATTCAGGAAGAGGGTAGTAAGAAGAAGCCATTCAAGGGTAAGGAGAAAGAGAAGGGAGGAAAACAGAAGGGAAAGAAGAATGCAATTGTGAAGAAATAAGGGGAGAAAACCATATGCCAACATTGTTCCAAAGCTGGGCATGATGAATCTCGTTGTTGGAAATTACATCCCGAACTAAGGCCTAAAAAACAAAACAATAAGGGAAAACAAAAGACAACCACTACCACACAACATGATCTTGGATCATATTCTGGTGATGAGACCAAGATTTCATCCATGGTTACAAAAGGAAAAGAAATTGTTGCAAGCACTAGTTCCTCACACACTCAAAGCAACACTCCAAATGAAGAATCAAGAATAGAGTTGTTTCATGTAAGGGTAATTTCAAATCATACAAAGATTGATGCATTATTCGATAGTGGGTCACAATCAAAATTAATTTCAGAATACTCGGTCAAAAAGCTTAATCTTGAAATTGTACCTCATCATAAGCCATATCCATTAGGTTGGATAGTCAATAATGCAAATTTATAGGTTACAAGGAAGTGCTTATTCAAGTTCACCATTACCGAAAAGTTCATTGATGAAGTTGAGCTAGATGTAGTTCCACTTTACATCTTAGGAATAATTTTGGGTAGTCCTTATTTGTATGATAGGAAAGAAGTATTTTATCGCCATGAGAAAAAATACTTATTTCTGAAGAATGTGGTGGAGTACATTGTGGGAGCCCATCGCAAAAAGTTGAACATTTCTTTGGTTAATGCAGGGCAAATGAAGAGACTAGTAAATGCAAGTAAAATTTTTGTGCTTCTCATGATCAAGAAAAGGAATGATATTGATTATGAATCTTTTGAAGGTTTTGATGACAAACTGAACTCTGATTTTTTTGATGTGGTAAGAAAGCATAGCGAGATGTTTTAGGAACCAAAGGGGTTACCTCCCAAGAGCGAAATTCAGCATGAGATATAGCTGCAGCAAGATGTTCCACTTCCAAACATTCGCTTGTATCGCATGTCAATTATGGAGAGCATGGAAATCAAGAAGAAATTCAAGAATTGTTGAACAAAGGTATCATACACCCATCTACTTCGCCATGTGGTCCGCCCATTGTTTTGGTGCCAAAGAAGGATGGGACTTGGCGTATGTGTGTGGATTTCCATGCACTGAACAAAATCATGGTAAAGAATCGTTATCCACTCCCAAGAATTGATAATTTTCTTGATCATTTGAGGTATGCAAAGTATTTCACTAAGTTAGACTTACGAAGTGGTTATCATCAAGTTCAAATAGTTGAAGAGGACATTTGGAAAACCACATTTAAAACTAAAAAAGGATTGTTTGAGTAGCTTGTTATGCCTTTAGGTCTTACAAATGCTCCAGCTACTTTCATGAGAGTTATGAATGATGTATTGAGACCATTTCTAGATGACTTTTTCATTGTTTACTCAGATGATATTCTCATATTCAAAAAATCTAGATATGAACATGTCATGCATGAAAACAAAGTATTTAATGTCTTGAGAAAAGAACAATTATTTTTAAAGATGTGGAAATGTGAATTTGGCAAGACTTCTTTAGTGTATTTGGGACACATTGTTGGAGGAGGTGAGAGGAAGATAGACCCCTCTAAGGTTGAGGTCATTCTGAATTGGCCCAAGCCCAATACAGTTACAGAGGTAAGAAGCTTTTTAGGGGCAGCACAATATTGGAGGAAATTTATTGCTAATTTTTCTTCCATTGCAGCTTCATTACATGCATTGACTAGTGTCAAGAAAGTCTTCATTGGGGAGATGTACAATAGAAATCATTTTATGCTTTGACGCAAAAGATCAGTTCAGCACCAGTACTAGCTCTTCCAAATCTTAGACAACCATTTGAGATTCAAACGAATGCTAGTGATTCCTTCATGGGAACAGTTCTTATGCATCATGGTAATCCCATTTCATTTCATTCTGAAATTTTTAATGGAGTTGTAACTAACCATCCCACTTATGACAAAGAACTTTACGCATTGGTACAAAGTGTTAAAAAATGGAAGAACTACTTGATGGGGAAGGAGACCATTATCCATACTGACCATCAACCATTGCAGTACTTACAGTCACATTCAAAGTTGCAGCAGTCACTGACATTTCAGATGGATGGGTTTTCTACAACATTTTCATTTGGTTGTCAGGTACAAAAAGGGAATCTATAATAAGGTGGCTGAAATGCTTTCTAGGCCTATTGTAAATTCATCTATTATGCTCAAGCAAAATTCTATTTTGCTTGAAAGTTACATTAAGAAATATGCATATGATATGACTTTCGAGATGTGTATGCAAGCTTGAGTCAAGGAAACCAAATTGAAGAGTCATATTACCATATACATAACAGTTTTTTGTATCACTTCGGCAAGTTATGTATTCCACAGGGAGAAAGAAACGGTATCATAAGGGAGGCGCACACTTCATTGATTGTTGGACACTTTGATGTAGGAAATATAGTAGCGAATATCCAAAGGTATTGCTATTGACCACGCATGTTTGATAATGTATCTCATTTCATTAGAGGATATTCTTTGTGTGCAACAAGTAAGCCTAGAAAAAGGAAACTAGGATTGTACACTCCACTTCTAGTACCTTCACATCCATTGGAGAGTATCTCAATGGATTTTGTAGGAGGTCTTCCATTGTCAAGGAAAGGTCATGATTACTTGTATGTAGTTGTATACAGGTTCAGCAAAATGTGTATATTAACACCATGTAAAAAGAAAATTATAGCTGAACAAACAACTCATCTTTTCTTCCAAAAAATTTGGGTTCATTTTGGTCTTCCTACTTCCATTGTAAGTGATCGAGATTCTCGATTTGTTGGGAATTTTTGGTCAAATTTGTGGGACATGATGGACACTAAGTTGAAGAAGAGTACAGCCTTTCATCCACAAATAGATGGACAAACCAAGGTGATGAACAGGACAATAATTCATCTTCTTATAGGATATTGCAGCAAACATCCCAAGTTGTGGGATGAACAGTTGCATTACATACAACATACATACAATAGGGCAAAGCATTCTTCCACAAACACATTGCCATTTGAGGCATGTTTTGGGTACTTTTCAAGATCACCATTGGACTTCATCTTTGAGAAATATGTCGCCATCGATGGTCACAGTGACATCGATAAGGAAAAGAAGTTTATAGAGAAAATTCAGTTGATACATCACACAGTGTTGGAACAGCTGGAAAAGATTCAAAGCAGCTACAAGGCAAGGCATGAAAAACACCGTATTGATCATAAATTTCAAGTTAGAGACAGATTTTCCTTATATATTAGCAAAGAGAGACTTCAATGGGAAGGTAAAAATCTTAAGCAAATCCGTTATGGTCCTTTTAAAATTCTGGTAAAGATTGGTAACAATGCATTTAAGCTTGATTTACCTCCTTATATGCAAATATACTCTGTTGTTAATGTTGAGAATTTGAGATTGTTTGAGGCTCCTTTGATTGATGATCAAGGAGAGCATGTTCAGCTACCATCAAAAGATGATTTCTCACTAGAATATCTTGATGAGATTTAGCAAGATCTCATACTTGACAGAAGAACCAGAACTTCAAAGAGAGGGAATGTTGAATACCTTAGAATGGGACTCAAGGGACAAAATCCTTCTAAAGCCAAATGGTTGTAGATTGAGAAGGTGAGGGAGTTGTACCCTCACTTGCTGAACAAATGATAGTATCTTTTGGGGTCCAAAAGGCATCCAGTGGGGAGAAGCGATTAGGCACTTAGTATTTAGCTCAAAAATAAAAGTTCTCAGAATGGCTTGAAACCTGAATGAATGTTTTCGTCTCAGTGAAACGATCCCAACGCAACTTGTTTCACTAAAACCCAAGTTTATATAAGGAAGATATTGAGTTCTGTCCGCTTTTCCAAACAAAAGAAATTTTGAAAAAAAAATGCACAGTCAACAGTCTGTACTGTTGACATTGCAGGTGACTGTGCAAGGTCAAAAATGGTCAACATCCAGTCAGAGCTTGCCAAGTGTCAAATTTTTATTGGTTATCAGGTGGTGACATGGCAAGTTTTTAGTGGTTGAAGGTGGTGCAATGAGGAGGGTACAAGTGGCAAGCCCGAAGGCCACCATGTGTCCCTCCACAAAGGACCGAGCTCGACGCATAGTGCAATAAAATTATATGGCAGGCCGAGGGGTCAAACCTAGGACATGCACCATGCAAACCATATGCCATACCACTACACCACACCATTAGTTCTTACCCATAATGTTCTCTGCATACATTTATTGTTTAACAATTCTGGAGTTGGAGGTTAGGAGGGCCAGTCGTCCCATGTGAACACACCATAATGTGCTACAATTACGACTATCCAAACTGCCATCAAATACTTAACAATAACTGCAATCTCCAAGCCTTACCATATGACTGCTCCGTAAAAACCGCCAATACAACAGTTTATTATAACTACGCGGAATTTTCGTTAATCCTGGATTAACAATTAATTAATATGTAGTTAAAGCTTTAATTAAACCCAGATTAATTCGGCGGCAAAATCAACGGTAACACCAAATTCAGCCTTAACTCCAAAAATAGTGGGCTTAACTAGAGTTCCTCCAGTTTTGGAGGAGGTTTTCTATGAAAAAATAGTTTGGGTCATAACTAGAGCAAATTTCGACCAAATGGAGCTCAGGAAAAGGTGTTCCTAGTTGATTTCGATATTCTGAACACATTGAAATAGGTTTCAAGACTATTAGAGCTTTATAAACAGCATTTTTTTCCATATTGAGCTAATACAGAGGCCCAAGCCATGGAAGTTGGACCAAGGAGATGTAGCCCAGGAGGGGTGAAATCCTTCATCAAAACATTGTGTTAAGTGTTCACATTGATGGTTTGTTGTACTTTTCATTGCTGTTGTTCAGAACTTGTCTTTTATGCTATTTTGCTCATGAATTTCACATTAAAGTTGATAAAATTTACCCGTTTACAGTCACAAACAACCTAAAGAAACCTATGCACAGGAAGAAATGGACAAGCATTTGTTTATAAATATGTAATTGAAATTACCACAACAAAACTAACGTTCAATAACAGATCATCAACGGAGACATGACCATCACTCATCACAAGCAAACAAAATCAATGCACCACCTTATTTAGAGATCATTTGGAGTGATGGAGCACCTAAAGTTGATTTTTCAAGGTTAAAAGTGGGTGGCTTAGCCTGTTAAGTCATGTATATTTCTCATCCAAACTCAAGGGTGTCAAGTAGGGTTATAATAGTATGGAATCATAAAATATCTTATAGGTTCATTCAAGGCTTATCTTGAGGGTGAGGAGTAAAATAGGGGACAAGGAAGGGATAGAGTAAGAGAATAACATTTGGAAAATAAACCTTGAACTATCGATAGAACTACAAAATAAGAGAAAAAGTGACTCAAACAAAATTGCATGTTATTCCTATGAATATTTAAGGCATAGGGGAGCCACTCCTCAAGGAAAAGGTTCCCCCAACTAGAATGCAAGTATAGCTAAAGAAATCCAATCACAAATACAAACATAGCCCACAAAAAATAACAATATGGAAGATAGAGAAGACCGCTACACTTTTAGAATAAATCAATAGACCAAGAGGTGGTCCAGGTCTTGTGAATCTTGAGGAAACTACTTTTCTTAGTATGACCCCAACAATAAGTAATTTAGATGTAAAACCACATATAAAAACAATGTTGCCACCCATAGTCATGATCACTATATTTTCCATTAAACAAAACCAATCACAACATTAACTACCAATTAGATGTAATGTTTATGCTATGAATCTCCTCAACATTACCTCATCCTAGCTTTACCAAGCTAACTCTCCTCACATGACCTAGTATGATGCCTCCTCAAGCTCTTATACCAATTTCATTACCAGTGAATGCCTTGTGAAATCCATGTAGCACCACATCTTCATTTAATTCTCAATTAATATTTGAGGAGTCCTTTCCAAGTTGATCTAAGGCTTTCTCATTTTGGTTGGGCACCAAATCCCCTTTTTATAGGACTACCCCTTCATTGTCTAGTCGATTAGATAGCATATTGGATTTCTAATGTGATGGGCCTCCTAAATAGGTACAAATCAAGTCCCATTTGGCCATCCTGCAACATATTTTTACCTCTCTCCTTGCATTTGATGACATCTTTTTGGACTATAATGTGTTCATTAGGAGGGTTAAGGAATATTTGTCATATTTTGTAGCCTAACATGTTGAATGTGTAGGAAAAGGAAAATTTATTGTGCATGGGAATTTTTAAGACCAATTGGAGGTAATATAGGAGGCTTTTTCCCTCCATTAACTCAACCAAAACTCGCCTATTTGTTGGGCTATTACTACACTCAGTGGTTGTGAGGATCTCAAGAGATCCAATTTTATAAGGGTTTTGGAGGGAAGACACCCTCCTTCCAAGGAGGTTTCTTGCTCAATAATATTTTTATAAATAAAGGATCCCAAGAACGTAGTAGGATTCAACCTTTTAGAGGAAAATAGTGATTGTTAGATCTAGAGCTTGTTACTTGTCATTTCTATTGCCATGTTATGTACTTGAACAATTTATGAGATCAATGAAAGAATCTTGTTGCCTTCAGTCTGAGTGTGTTTTAGGGGAGATGAGTTCCCTTGGGTTAGGGCCTAACCCAAGCACTCAAGTCTCTCTCTCTTGTATATTCCTGTTATGAAATTCCTTTTCTATATTTAGCTTAGTTATGTCTCTTTTTGCAAAATCTGTTTATATGAAAAATTTTGCCTCTGTAGATTTATCAGTCATTTCTATTGAGAATTTTTATGCAATAGTTAGATCTTAGTTTAAATTCAATTCATACTTTCTTTTACATTTACATTTTTTGCAATTAGTACTTTTGGAAATATTTATATCTTGATGTTTTGTTAGTTGAATAACTACCTTGTGTACAGGTGATACCTACAGGCTTGTGGGGCAAAGCAACATCATTTTCATTTCATACCCATAATATTCCTTAGCACCCTCCTTCCATTCCCATTTATTCCTCTAAATGGTTTGTAAGATGGACTCCCTAGGAGATATAATATTGGAAAGGTCTTCCACACTATTACCTAAACTTCTACCATTTTTCCCCACCTTCAGATCACTTTTATATCCCTTGGAATACTTTCAGATGCAATCCTATAGCAATATAGGACATCTTGTAGCATCTTGTATCACCTCATTGAACCCACCATAAATTGACCATAATTGCTCCTTAGCCTATTTTTTTCTTATTTACCTTCCACGACGTCTTCTAGGCCTTGAAACAAGCTTGAAGAAGATTAAAGGCATCTTATAAATCTTATTTTCATCACTGTGGTTATTTCTACAATTAGGGTTAGTTGTTTTGATCATGAATTCAATAGCACAGAAGTAGTTTCCATTGATATTTCTTGAAGAATTTGTTGGATTCTGTAATTAAAATAGGATTTACCTTGAATGGAGTAGCTTAGGTTTGATTTCTTGGTATTTGCTTCACGCAACTAGACTAGGTTTATTTTCTTGTCATTTATTTTCTGTAGCAGACTAGGGTTTCTCTTCCAAGTATTTCTTCCCTTACAAGTATATCATAGTTTTCTCTTATGCAGCAGATAAGCAATGCTTCAATTATTTCCTTCCTTACAAAGTTGGATTCATTAAATTACCTTCTCTTAGTTTATATAATGGTCTCTGCACATCTCGGTTTGATTTAGTGCCTTAGAGCAACTTAGGTAGAATCGTTCTTACTGTGCATACAACACTGTCACCTCTTAATTTTATACAAACTCCAGATTGATAAATTAAAGATGGTAACTTTGGGAGTTGCAACATTCTTGTTGTAATATGAGGACTCATCACTTTTTGGCATCGTTGTTGAGGAGGTGTCAAAGTAGGTGTTATTTATGCTTTGAGTTGATTTATCCTTTTATTTCCTGAAGAAAAAAAACAGAAATTCTCTTTTGCATCAGTTTTCTCTCTATAGAAAGATATAAAGAAAAAAAAAACATTTATTTCATGCCTTGTAGGTTTAGGGACAACTTAGGGAAATTTATTCCTAAAACCCCCACACCTACAAGCAGTGAACCATCACTTGTTTTTAGTGATTGTGGACCTGATTCTCTGACCCCAGAGGATTTGGAGAACCCTAGGTGAGAAACCTGAGATTTTTTAGGAGCCTATAGGGGAGGAATAACCTACATCACCTACCCAAGAGATGGATGGAAATAGGTAGCTTGATCTATTTCCTATCAGATAAACCAATGGGGAGGCTAGAATGAAGAACATAAGCCCCAATTCTCTCCCATATTTTCAAGGCCTAACTTTTGAGGACCCTAATACATTCATGTTTTAGTTTGAAGTGGTCTGCAAAACCTATGATTACACTTTTGAGGAGAAAAAACTAAAGGTCTGTCCTTCCACCCTCAAATTTGCATCCCTATGTTGGTTCATGATTTTGGAAGGAGGCAGTATCACCACTTGCGCTCAAATGCAGCAAGCCTTCAATTAGAAATACAAAGATTATTGTATAACTAGGGACACTAAAGAATAAATATTCAGGATGACTCAGGGGCTATATGAGTCCCTAGAGGACTATGAATAGAGGTTTCAACTTAGCTATAGAAGAGCTAATTTCACCCTTGACCCAGAGTCAATAAAGCTTGTACTAATTCGAGAGGTCAAAGATGAGAGGTCAAAGATGAGTTGATCGAAACCCTCAAACATGTTATTTGGTGGAGACATTACCAGCTAAATTATGATGACATCCAAACAATATTAAAGAACCACTCTAGGGATGCAAGGAAAAGAGGTAGATCTAGTCAAAGTCTGGTAAATTATTCACCCTCTACCTCAACTATCAAGCATGAAATAAGAAGTATCTTAGAATATTTTAAGAGTGAAATGTTATACAAAAATCCTTGCAAATGGAAACAATGATCATTATTTTCAGAAGCTTTCTGTGACAGAACACAAGGAAAGAATGCTGGTTCCTTTTTCTTTTACACTTGAGGAGATGCACACTGCTGTTGTAGATCAGTTTGCACAGCCAGAAAGTTACAAGAAAAATCAAGCTGATCGTGTATTCTGGGATCCTATAGCTGATTACATGGAAGAGTTTTACTCTCCAATGTTTCAGTTTACTTATAAAGATCCGAGACAATTCCAGTGGCAGCGGTCATCACAATACCATTGTAGCTCTGAACTCCGATGCAGCCAAAGGACTCAAATGTCAGATAAGGTAAATGATTGGCTACATTGGAAATTTCATATTGATTGAGCAGAAGGAAGTTGAAATTGTTAGGGTAGGTAGGTATAGGTAAATACAAATAAGCTCAAGGTCAACTGAGCATTTTTCAGTAGATGTAGCTTTCTTTCTCCTACAGTCATGCTTGTTAAGCAAATTTCTGTTTGTCATAAATGGGTAAGGCACTGGACCTGCGAGTTCTTAGTGTACCACAAGGGCACACTATCCCAAGTGGAGCCACTGTTATCACTGAAAATGCTGTTGCCAAAAATTTTTAGCCTAGCTTAAAGACAGGGTGTTTTCGCAGCGCCAGAATTCTTTTAGCAGCTTCGCAGCGCTACATGTTTAGGCGGTTTCGTAGCGCGCTACGAAATTGGGGATTGGCTCGAGCTTTCAGCAGAAGGTTCATATACTAAATTTTGATGATAAGGTTCCTGCCCGAATGGTGCTTACTACTATTGACACTGCAGTGTTTAGAGCCACACCAGAGCCTTCTTGGTCCATCACAAACAGTTGTTCAGTTGCAGCTCATTAAGATTATCTTCAAGAGGAAACATGTTTAATAATTACTTCTTTTGTGGCTGAGGGCATTATGGTAAATCCTGGTGATGTTTTACCCAATACTTCGGTGAATGCTCTTTACTTCGGTCTCAAGGAGATTGACCTTACAATTCCGGTAGATGTAGCAAAGCTAGATCAAGACATTTTCAAAATTGTTGATAACTGCTACACAGGAGTAAGACTTCATGTTCAAAGATTGATTTTTATACAGTCATCATATGTGTCATTTGAACTTCTCAATCTTGAAAAAGATCCAGCTTGCTTTTCTCTTTCCAGAAACATGTTCCTACAGTTTTAGCAACTTGTAAAAGGTGAAAAACTACACTTGTGACAACCTCTTTACCTCCACATGTTCTACCACGCACTATACATACACTGTTGGAAACAGCAGGAAAAAATGCCCAGTGGAGCTCAGGAAAAGAAGAGCATTCAGCTAACATTTTCTGCTAAAGGTACCGGGGGAATATCATTATGTGTAAGGAATGGAAATGAGTTGCCCTTCTGTATCACTCATGTTCCAAGTTGGCGGTAATGCAACCTGTCATAATATGGGTGCTTGCAAAGAGACGGTTGACAGTTGTACAAGCAAAAGTTGCGGTGGTTATGAGGTGAACATAATGCACTTTCAATAGGAACCGCCATTCCAGCTCCTTTGTATGGCACCAACATAAGTGATAATACAAATGGCGCTGGAGGAGATAGGATTCTCTTGGAGGAAACAGCAGAACTGTAATGATTGATTCTGAAAGAAGAAGTGCATGATCTACTTGACCCAAATCCTCCAACTGCAGCGAAGCTAGATGGTCCGGGTAGTGGAAAGCCAACACTCCATGTAAAGTCACCCATACAAATTCGGGAAACAGCTAATGGTGGAATAAATCTTACAGGTGTAACAGAGATAGATGTCACCGCTCAAGAAGAAATGGCTTCTGTTTTAGCTCAAGGGTCGTTGTGTCGAGCTACTGGAAGCACTAACATGAATAATCAATCCAGTCGTTCTCATGCTATCTTTACAATCAACATGGTGAATACGAGGAAATGGGATGCGGCATTAAGTGGTGATCCAGGTACTGTAGAAGATCGGTGTGAAGATTTTCTATGTGCAAAGCTTCACTTAGTGGATCTTGCAGGTTCTGAACGAGCTAAGAAGACAGGTGCGGATGGTCTCCATTTCAAAGAAGGTGTTCACATTAACAAGGGTTTATTGGCACTTGGAAATATCATAAGTGCATTGGGAGCGCATAAGCAAGGGCCTGCAACTTTAGTCTTCGGAACCAACAGAACCGTATTTGTCATCTCAAAATTGTGTACAATAATAATGGGTATTTGTTACAGTCAATATGTTCAGTTGATGCAGAGTGTGATAAGGTATTGATTGTATTTTTATTCTGAACCGTGGGTATCAGAGAAAACGCAGAACTAGGTATCAGAGGTAGCCAAGAAGGTAATAGCAATCGGTTTGGATCCTCGTATGGTGTTGGAATTGCAGCGCAGGGTACAAGGCACAAGCAGTGCCATTCGGCTGCAGGCCATTCAAGGAGATGTTCTCAAATGTGAACTGCCTTATTTCGATGTGTGTGTGTAGCAAATATTCCTTACCAGATATCTTCTCCGTTTACATTTAAATTGTTATCACACAGACCAATTTTTAGATGTGCCATTATCATGTTCCAAAGAGAGTTTGCTATGAGACTTGTTGCAAATCCAGGAGATAATTTGTATTGCCGGCTTTCAGTGAATACTAAATTGCTAGCTCGTGTTTCACATCTCTTCAAAGTTGGCAAGAACAATTTCAGGCCTCCTCCAAAGGTTGACTCCTCGGTTGTACTTATTGAACCCTGTAATCCTCTTCCTCCAATTAGTTTCAAGGAATGGGATGGCATGGTCCGTCTCTGTTTTAATTGTAAAAATAAGACTTTAGGGGCGATCTTTAGGCAAAAGGCTATCTTATCACTACTGAAAAAGAACTTCAAGACATTTCAAGCTTTGCAAGAAGCATGTCAGAAGACAAATGAGTCTGAGAACAATTCCAGAAGATATGGATATTCTCGATGAAAAATTGCTTGAGAATATTGATGATACAACTGTCAAAAGTTTGAATGGATGCAGAGTTACAGCACGGATCCTTCAGCTAGTACCCAAGATTGAGAACTTCCGTTCCACCCTGAGATGTATCAAGTTTTGGGCAAAGAGGAGAGGAATATATTCACATACTTTCGGGTTTCCTGAAGGAATACACTGGGCTGTGCTTGTTGCACGGGTTTGCCAAATGTTTCCAAATGCCACCGTCAGTATGCTGGTTTCAAGATTCTTTTGGATATATGCACATTGGCAGTGGCCAACTCCAGTGACATTGGTGGAGACCCAGCCTGATTATTCTGATGGATCAGATAGACATCACCATATACCAATTATCATACCAGTGTACCCCTATAGTTGCCGCAGTTACAATGTTACAAGAAGCACCCTACAAAGACTCAAGTCAGAATTTTCACGTGGCTGGGATGCAATAATGAAAATGGAGTTAAATTGGAGCACCTTGCCAAATAGTGGTGACTGGAATGTACTCTTTGAACAGTTTCCTTTCTGCTCTAGTTATGATTTTTTCATTCAAATCCATGTTACAGCTTCAGATGAAGATGATTTTCAGAGTTGGAGAGGGTGGTTTGAATCACGTTTCCGTCATCTTCTCTTGAAGTTTGAAAAGCTTCCAGCATACTGTGATCCAAATCCATACCCATATTTTGACAAGAATCTAAAGGAAGCCACCAACAGGGTAGTTTTTCCATAATGACCAATAGCAACAGCTGCAACCAGTGGGTTTGTCTACGATGGCAATATCCTTCAAATGGTGAACTGTGAAGCCTAGCAAACAGCAGCTATTCAATTTTGTGAGGAGTTTAGAGAAAAACTGTGTTTTTTTTTAAAATCACACAGCAGTTTCGTAGCGCGCTACGAAACTGCTGTAGGTGGTGTTTTTAATATAAACAGGCAGTAGGCAGTTTGGTATACAAGCGGGAATTTTAAAAAAAGTGAGACACCTGTCCATCATTACAGCCTACAGCACATTAAGGACGTGGCAGCCCGCTCTTTTTATTAAAGGATAAAAGCATACTCCTTAGGATTCAAATATGTTGAGGCAAATCAAAGACAGACAAACAGGGGCCTATGTTTCAGGGTAACAGAAAGATATGTCATTAAAGACAAACATGGAGCATTAAAGTTTCATCACAGCCACCGCCAGAAAGTAAGCAGATGTCAAAGAATGAAGTTCATTGTAATTAAGGCCATCAAAGCTACCGCTATAGTAATCCACTTGGCAGAGAGTGAAGCTTGGTTGTAATAAATGCTTTTTCCAGCATGATGTAGAATTAGAGTTGTAATTGTTTTAGGAGTCCAGAGCTGTCAATTAGTAGGAAAGTGGCTTTTATTAGTTAGTTTAAAAGTGAATAGGTGTCATTAGGAAAGGACTTCGAATTCCCCTCAGAGGAATCGGAGTCAAGTAGGAGAACTTTATAAATAGCTGAAAGAGAAATAAACAAAGGGTTGGATGTTTTTAGAAAAGACTGTTTTGGTTTATGTGAAGCAGATTACAGTAATAGAAAAACAGCTGTTGTTTCTTCTCAAGATTCTCAATAGATCATATTGTTCAAATGTATGGTGGTATATTCTCTTAGTGTTCTTTTTACAGTATTGTTACAGCATAATCACTCAGAATTCATGTTTAATGCTCTGACTTCCTGTATGCTTGGCAAGCTGTGGTTTTGTAAAGTATGTTTGAACATCTGATGTAAAGAGCCTTGACTTCCATGAAAAGACAGTGCTTTTGTTTACTGAAATGTATGAGACTCCATAAGCCCAATGGGAAGCAATTCTGTCCAGCCAGCTTATTTTTCATGTGTCTTGTAAGAGTTAGCCATCTTGTTCAATATCAATAACCTATGAGAGAGCCCTCTCAGACTAAGGAGGCTAAGCCTTAGTTAAGAGCCTGGTTTGAAATAGTTTCATGAAATCTTGCTAGGTAGCAGCCCTTAGTACATGATTTTGTGATAACATTTTGGTGCGTCTGCCGGGAGACTGAAGATTACTCACTCCCGTAATTTTAAGATTGAATTTCTGAAGGTAGCAGGAGTTCAAAGAGGTTTTTCGAGGCTGCAAATCTACCTTGGCGACTCCATTGTTGAAGAATTCAAAGTTCATACATTCATGGTGATTCCACTGGAGTTATGAAGGACCCAGAAGCTGCCATTCTTAGTTCAAGGTATGCATGCATAGATTTCTCAGGAATTCATGGTTTCCCAAATCATTTTCCCAAGGATGCATATTTTCTAAGGAATGGTCCCAAATTTAATGGAAAAGATTTGAGTTTAACTCTGAAGCATATCTCAGATTTCTGTCATTTTGCTGAGCTTCTTAGAGTTAAACATGAGGATGTTTGCATAAGGTTATTCTATGATTCACTTCAAGGGAAATGCAAACAATGGGTGGAAAACTTTCCTGTCAAATCCATTAAGTCATTTCAAGACCTTTGGCTCATGTTTTTGGAGGAATGGATAGATAGGTCAGAGTTGGTGGCAGACTCTCCCTCAGTTGCAGATTTTAAACAATGGAATAATGATTATAGCAAAGAAGAAACAAATGAATATTTTTCTTTGTCCTTGTCCTCATATTTAAAATCCTTTGACTGCAAGGCAGAGGATAAGATGAAATTTTTTGATGAATTTGCCAAAGACATTGAGAAAGACATTGAAGGTTTAGAAGGTCAAATTCAGGCATATAGTTTTCATGATCATGATCATTATTTTCAGAAGCTTTCTGTGACAGAACACAAGGAAAGAATGCTGGTTCCTTTTTCTTTTACGCTTGAGGAGATGCACACTGCTGTTGTAGATCAGTTTGCACAGCCAGAAAGTTACAAGAAAAATCAAGCTGATCGTGTATTCTGGGATCCTATAGCTGATTACATGGAAGAGTTTTACTCTCCAATGTTTCAGTTTACTTATAAAGATCCGAGACAATTCCAGTGGCAGCGGTCATCACAATACCATTGTAGCTCTGAACTCCGATGCAACCAAAGGACTCAAATGTCAGATAAGGTAAATGATTGGCTACATTGGAAATTTCATATTGATTGAGCAGAAGGAAGTTGAAATTGTTAGGGTAGGTAGGTATAGGTAAATACAAATAAGCTCAAGGTCAACTGAGCATTTTTCAGTAGATGTAGCTTTCTTTCTCCTACAGTCATGCTTGTTAAGCAAATTTCTGTTTGTCATAAATGGGTAAGGCACTGGACCTGCGAGTTCTTAGTGTACCACAAGGGCACACTATCCCAAGTGGAGCCACTGTTATCACTGAAAATGCTGTTGCCAAAAATTTTTAGCCTAGCTTAAAGACAGGGTGTTTTCGCAGCGCCAGAATTCTTTTAGCAGCTTCGCAGCGCTACATGTTTAGGCGGTTTCGTAGCGCGCTACGAAATTGGGGATTGGCTCGAGCTTTCAGCAGAAGGTTCATATACTAAATTTTGATGATAAGGTTCCTGCCCGAATGGTGCTTACTACTATTGACACTGCAGTGTTTAGAGCCACACCAGAGCCTTCTTGGTCCATCACAAACAGTTGTTCAGTTGCAGCTCATTAAGATTAATCTTCAAGAGGAAACATGTTTAATAATTACTTCTTTTGTGGCTGAGGGCATTATGGTAAATCCTGGTGATGTTTTACCCAATACTTCGGTGAATGCTCTTTACTTCGGTCTCAAGGAGATTGACCTTACAATTCCGGTAGATGTAGCAAAGCTAGATCAAGACATTTGCAAAATTGTTGATAACTGCTACACAGGAGTAAGACTTCATGTTCAAAGATTGATTTTTATACAGTCATCATATGTGTCATTTGAACTTCTCAATCTTGAAAAAGATCCAGCTTGCTTTTCTCTTTCCAGAAACATGTTCCTACAGTTTTAGCAACTTGTAAAAGGCGAAAAACTACACTTGTGACAACCTCTTTACCTCCACATGTTCTACCACGCACTGTACATACACTGTTGGAAACAGCAGGAAAAAATGCCCAGTGGAGCTCAGGAAAAGAAGAGCATTCAGCTAACATTTTCTGCTAAAGGTACCGGGGGAATATCATTATGTGTAAGGAATGGAAATGAGTTGCCCTTCTGTATCACTCATGTTCCAAGTTGGCGGTAATGCAACCTGTCATAATATGGGTGCTTGCAAAGAGACGGTTGACAGTTGTACAAGCAAAAGTTGCGGTGGTTATGAGGTGAACATAATGCACTTTCAATAGGAACCGCCATTCCAGCTCGTTTGTCTGGCACCAACATAAGTGATAATACAAATGGCGCTGGAGGAGATAGGATTCTCTTGGAGGAAACAGCAGAACTGTAATGATTGATTCTGAAAGAAGAAGTGCATGATCTACTTGACCCAAATCCTCCAGCTGCAGCGAAGCTAGATGGTCCGGGTAGTGGAAAGCCAACACTCCATGTAAAGTCACCCATACAAATTCGGGAAACAGCTAATGGTGGAATAAATCTTACAGGTGTAACAGAGATAGATGTCACCGCTCAAGAAGAAATGGCTTCTGTTTTAGCTCAAGGGTCGTTGTGTCGAGCTACTGGAAGCACTAACATGAATAATCAATCCAGTCGTTCTCATGCTATCTTTACAATCAACATGGTGAATACGAGGAAATGGGATGCGGCATTAAGTGGTGATCCAGGTACTGCAGAAGATCGGTGTGAAGATTTTCTATGTGCAAAGCTTCACTTAGTGGATCTTGCAGGTTCTGAACGAGCCAAGAAGACAGGTGCGGATGGTCTCCGTTTCAAAGAAGGTGTTCACATTAACAAGGGTTTATTGGCACTTGGAAATATCATAAGTGCATTGGGAGCGCATAAGCAAGGGCCTGCAACTTTAGTCTTCGGAACCAACAGAACCGTATTTGTCATCTCAAAATTGTGTACAATAATAATGGGTATTTGTTACAGTCAATATGTTCAGTTGATGCAGAGTGTGATAAGGTATTGATTGTATTTTTATTCTGAACCGTGGGTATCAGAGAAAACGCAGAACTAGGTATCAGAGGTAGCCAAGAAGGTAATAGCAATCGGTTTGGATCCTCGTATGGTGTTGGAATTGCAGCGCAGGGTACAAGGCACAAGCAATGCCATTCGGCTGCAGGCCATTCAAGGAGATGTTCTCAAATGTGAACTGCCTTATTTCGATGTGTGTGTGTAGCAAATATTCCTTACCAGATATCTTCTCCGTTTACATTTAAATTGTTATCACACAGACCAATTTTTAGATGTGCCATTATCATGTTCCAAAGAGAGTTTGTTATGAGACTTGTTGCAAATCCAGGAGATAATTTGTATTTCCGGCTTTCAGTGAATACTAAATTGCTAGCTCGTGTTTCACATCTCTTCAAAGTTGGCAAGAACAATTTCAGGCCTCCTCCAAAGGTTGACTCCTCGGTTGTACTTATTGAACCCTGTAATCCTCTTCCTCCAATTAGTTTCAAGGAATGGGATGGCATGGTCTGTCTCTGTTTTAATTGTAAAAATAAGACTTTAGGGGCGATCTTTAGGCAAAAGGCTATCTTATCACTACTGAAAAAGAACTTCAAGACATTTCAAGCTTTGCAAGAAGCATGTCAGAAGACAAATGAGTCTGAGAACAATTCCAGAAGATATGGATATTCTCGATGAAAAATTGCTTGAGAATATTGATGATACAACTGTCAAAAGTTTGAATGGATGCAGAGTTACAGCACGGATCCTTCAGCTAGTACCCAAGATTGAGAACTTCCGTTCCACCCTGAGATGTATCAAGTTTTGGGCAAAGAGGAGAGGAATATATTCACATACTTTCGGGTTTCCTGAAGGAATACACTGGGCTGTGCTTGTTGCACGGGTTTGCCAAATGTTTCCAAATGCCACCGTCAGTATGCTGGTTTCAAGATTCTTTTGGATATATGCACATTGGCAGTGGCCAACTCCAGTGACATTGGTGGAGACCCAGCCTGATTATTATGATGGATCAAATAGACATCACCATATACCAATTATCATACCAGTGTACCCCTATAGTTGCCGCAGTTACAATGTTACAAGAAGCACCCTACAAAGACTCAAGTCAGAATTTTCACGTGGCTGGGATGCAATAATGAAAATGGAGTTAAATTGGAGCACCTTGCCAAATAGTGGTGACTGGAATGTACTCTTTGAACAGTTTCCTTTCTGCTCTAGTTATGATTTTTTCATTCAAATCCATGTTACAGCTTCAGATGAAGATGATTTTCAGAGTTGGAGAGGGTGGTTTGAATCACGTTTCCGTCATCTTCTCTTGAAGTTTGAAAAGCTTCCAGCATACTGTGATCCAAATCCATACCCATATTTTGACAAGAATCTAAAGGAAGCCACCAACAGGGTAGTTTTTCCATAATGACCAATAGCAACAGCTGCAACCAGTGGGTTTGTCTACGATGGCAATATCCTTCAAATGGTGAACTGTGAAGCCTAGCAAACAGCAGCTATTCAATTTTGTGAGGAGTTTAGAGAAAAACTGTGTTTTTTTTTAAAATCACACAGCAGTTTCGTAGCGCGCTACGAAACTGCTGTAGGTGGTGTTTTTAACATAAACAGGCAGTTTGGTATACAAGCGGGAATTTTAAAAAAAGTGAGACACCTGTCCATCATTACAGCCTACAGCACATTAAGGACGTGGCAGCCCGCTCTTTTTATTAAAGGATAAAAGCATACTCCTTAGGATTCGAATATGTTGAGGCAAATCAAAGACCGACAAACAGGGGCCTATGTTTCAGGGTAACAGAAAGATATGTCATTAAAGACAAACATGGAGCATTAAAGTTTCATCACAGCCACCGCCAGAAAGTAAGCAGATGTCAAAGAATGAAGTTCATTGTAATTAAGGCCATCAAAGCTACCGCTATAGTAATCCACTTGGCAGAGAGTGAAGCTTGGTTGTAATAAATGCTTTTTCCAGCATGATGTAGAATTAGAGTTTTAATTGTTTTAGGAGTCCAGAGCTGTCAATTAGTAGGAAAGTGGCTTTTATTAGTTAGTTTAAAAGTGAATAGGTGTCATTAGGAAAGGACTTCGAATTCCCCTCAGAGGAATCGGAGTCAAGTAGGAGAACTTTATAAATAGCTGAAAGAGAAATAAACAAAGGGTTGGATGTTTTTAGAAAAGACTGTTTTGGTTTATGTGACGCAGATTACAGTAATAGAAAAACAGTTGTTGTTTCTTCTCAAGATTCTCAATAGATCATATTGTTCAAATGTATGGTGGTATATTCTCTTAGTGTTCTTTTTACAGTATTGTTACAGCATAATCACTCAGAATTCATGTTTAATGCTCTGACTTCCTGTATGCTTGGCAAGCTGTGGTTTTGTAAAGTATGTTTGAACATCTGATGTAAAGAGCCTTGACTTCCATGAAAAGACAGTGCTTTTGTTTACTGAAATGTATGAGACTCCATAAGCCCAATGGGAAGCAATTCTGTCCAGCCAGCTTATTTTTCATGTGTCTTGTAAGAGTTAGCCATCTTGTTCAATATCAATAACCTATGAGAGAGCCCTCTCAGACTAAGGAGGCTAAGCCTTAGTTAAGAGCCTGGTTTGAAATAGTTTCATGAAATCTTGCTAGGTAGCAGCCCTTAGTACATGATTTTGTGATAACACCTTCCAGCTACTTTATCACCCACTTGTATCTTACGTTTTTGTGATATATATACGTGTACTGTTTCTGCATTATCACCGGAATCATCTACTCTATTGATCCATCTCACGTCGATAACTCGACCCCTTCCACCTATAGGTGCTCTGAGACAATTGTCTCTCGCAGTGGATACCTCAATACCAAATATGGTTTGTAATAATCTTCCTTCTGGGGTACATAATGATTCTTCTATTGTTTGAGGCGTTAATTTACCTACCAAAACATCACCTGTTTCTATCCAAGATCCTAGCATTACAAGACCATTTTCGTCCAAATGACGAAGTGAATGAGCATCTAAATGAGGTATTTCTCTAGTGATTCTTTCAGGACCCTGGCTCGTCATACAGATTTCAATCATGTATCTTACGATATGGAAAGAGGTATAAATATCTTCATATACCAGACGTTCACTAATGAGTATTGCGTCTTCGAAATTGTATCCTTCCCATGGCATATAAGCTACTAAAACGTTTTTTTCCCAAAGATAGTTCTCCGCCTACCGTAGTCGCACCATCCGCCAGAATTTGTCCCTTCTTTACACATTCCCCTTGATGAATTTCAGGTTTTTGATGCGTACAAGTATTGGTATTAGAACGTTGATATATAACCGATTCTGTTCGTACAGTGTCTCCATTAACCGATGAAGTTATATTTATAGCATCGATATACTCGATCCTTCCCTCTTGTGTAGCTATAGCTACACTTCCTGAATCTAGAGTTGCTTGACCTTCCAACCCAGTTCTGGCAATGCACTTCTCGGGTCGAAAAAGTGGAACTGCTTGATGCTGCATATTAGAACCCATTAGAGCACGATTCGCATCATTATGTTCAAGAAAAGGAATAAGGGAAACTCCAACGGAAAAATATTGGAAAGGAAAAATGCTTCTAAAATGGATTTGTTCCCATGCAATAACTATAAATTCTTGTCGGTATCGAGCTGGAGTAATTTGTTCCTCTTGAATTCCTTGATTTAACACCAAAGAATTTCCCGTAGCTATCCGATAGTATTCATCCTCATCTTCTCCCGGTAGTAGATAAACCATATGTTCTTCTCTCAATCTCTCGGAGATCTTATAGAATGGACTTTGTAAAGAACCACAATCACCAATCTTTGCATGAATAGATAATGATGCAACAAGTCCAGCATTCATTCCTTCGGACGTATCGATTGGACAAATACGCCCATAATAACTGGGATGAATATCTTGTGTCCGAAAACTAGCAGTTCGCCCTGTTAAGCCCCCAGGACCTAAATGGCTCAATTTTCACCCATGAGCTATTTCCGTCAATGGATTAGTTTGATCCAAAAATTGGGATAAGGGGTGTGAACCAAAAAAATCTTGAAAAGTGTTTTTTAATAGAGTTGAAGTGACCAAGTTCTGAGGAGTTGATCTGCGCTTGGTTGCTCTGTGTATAGTTCTTTTAACTGCATCTTCTAAACGACCTAGAGCTAATCTAAATTGATTCTATAATAAATCTGCTACAGAACGAATCCGTCGATTTCTAAGGTGATCTATATCATCGAGTGTACCCATTCCAAATTTCACCCCGATAAGGTAATCCACAGCAGCCAATACATCTTGTGGTAATGAAAAAATCTCGTTCTCGGGTATATCAAGGTTCAGTTTTTGGTTCAGATTTCGTCGACCAATCTTTCCCAATTCACATCTTTTTCGGAAAAAAATTTCTTGCAATTCTTTACATAGAGACTCGGAAAATACCAAATCGCCACTTATACAGTAGAGTTTTTTATAAAACTCCAGAATGGCTTTTTCCCTCGACCATAGATATTCCTCCCGCTCCCACCTCTCCTTCTTCTTCAATAAAAATAAAAATCTTTCGGGATAGCGAGTATTGTCCAGAATCTCTTCGAGATTTAAACCCATAGCTGATAATAGAACTGGAATAGATATTTTTTGTTTTCTGCTTACACGAGCGCATATCCTTTCTCCCACATCGATCTGTAATTTCGATCTTCTTCCCCAATCTGAAATCAGAGTGCCAGTATATATATAATTAATTCTATTATGGTCTAATTCCGAACGGTAATAAATACCAGGACTTATTAATATTTGATTAACTACGACTCTGTAAATCCCATTTACTACAAATGTTCCATGGGAATTCATTAAAGGAATATTTCCGAGAAATACAGTTTGTTTCTGTATCTTCCTACTATTCCTCCGAATCGATCTTGCCGGTACATATAATTCAGAGTAATATGTAAGGGACTGATATACAACATCTCTCTCTTTGATGAAAGGTTCTGCTAATTACGCCGTAAGGCGTTTCCATTTGAAATGAACTCTCCTGTGATCCGCGCTGTCTGGGTTATTCACCATTAGATTTAGTGTTAGACGATTAAAAACTTTACTACCGTTCATCTCCGTGGGGTATATGAAGGGATGTATGACAGTGAGGTGGGGTATACGAAGGGGATGAGTTTCATAGCAGGCGTGCGTCTGCAGGCTAGATCTGCCCTTTCATTTTCAGGCAAGTCCCTTGCTCTTATGTGATTGAATTTTTGAACAAATCGTTTTGTCTCAGCTTGGTGGGCTCAACTCTGCTTTAGTTGTGGAATATGAGCATAGAATGCCTAAGATATCCGAGATACCAACAATTATTCTTGGAATGGGCGTTTTACACAGAGAGCTACTTTTAGATTTCCACAGCACCTGCAAGCCTCCACCAGAAGTAGAAAGAAAACCTCAACAAATGATCATTTTCAGGTATACAGACAATGTGAGAGGTATATTTTGTTCTTTTTGTGTTGTTTGTTTATTAATTTTAACTGCATAGCGTGAGGAGATTGACCTCTTTGGCAGCATGCATCAATGTGAGTAGTAGTTATTAAAATGCAGGGATTTCTTTCTTTATATGTTGCTTTGTGGACTAAAGCACGCATCAATGTGAGTAGTAGTTATTAAAATGCAGGGCTTTCTTTCTTTATCTGTTGCTTTGTGGACTAAATCATGCATCAATGTGAGTAGTAGTTATTAAAATGTAAGGCTTTCTTTCTTTATCTGTTGCTTTGTGGACTAAAGCATGCATCAATGTGAGTAGTAGTTATTAAAATGCAGGGCTTTCTTTCTTTATCTGTTGCTGTGTGGACTAAAGATAATAGGCTAGTTTAACTTTAGATGAATTATCTTATCTTATCTTATCTACATAATGTAATATTGCTTTTGTCGCCCATTTTTGTGAGTTGAAGCTAATGCATTATATAAACGAAAACTGTTTACTAAGGCAAAAGAGGTTCAGGTTATTTCGTTTAGTGCTGCCATTTGTTTTTACTTCTTTTCGCTATGATGTGAGAAACTCAGCCAGCAATGCTGTCATTTTGTATTTACAAATTTGGTAGGCCAATTAAGTAAAACTTATTTGTTGTTAATGTAAATTAATGGAAATGAATATTGTTACGCTTACATGTCAACTTCCATATTCTTATTCCAGAATTCTTGGACATAGGTTGTTGAAATGGTTTGTCAATTGTTTAGAAAAGTTCATATGGATTTTATTCATTTAATCCACATCAGAACAAGGATCACTACCATTAATTAACGAATTACCCCCAAGTTTCAATGTTGAAAGTTAACCTTAATTATAGTTTCCTTGTGATGTGATGTATATTTATGTTTAGCTATGTTTGAAATGCTTTGATCTAATTTTCCAACCTTTTGATATTTTGAATATTTTGGAGTCACTAATGAGTTCAATATTTTGAATATTTTGGAGTCACTAATGAGTTCAATATTGCAGAGACGGAGTTAGTGAAACACAATTTGAGCAGGTCTTGAATGTTGAGTTGCGAGCTATACTCAAGGTTATCCTAGCCTTATTTCCTAGTTCGTTCGGTTTGTAATTTCAGGTTGACAGTTCTCATATGGTTTGTTATGTGTTTAACATTATTCAATCTAAAGTTGTGAATGGTTATTGATCCACTAGGCCTGTAATGATATAGAGGACGGTTATAGACCCAAAGTTACATTGATTGTTGCGCAGAAGAATCACCACACAAAGTTGTTCCCAACTGGTCAAGGCAATGTGCAGCCAGGTTATATTCTTTATAAATCTTATCATATGGATAAAATACGACATTGTTAAAATCCATCATCATATCTGAATTATGCTGTGACCCATTGACCAGAATGCCAATGACTTCAAAACCTCCTAAGAATTGACCTTAATGTGAAAACTTGATGCTCTCCTATGCATTTTCAAAAAGAAAAGAGGTGTAAATTATTTTCCCTTTGGATGCAGGGACTATTGTAGATACTCAGATTTGTCATCCTAGACGCTTTGATTTCTACTTGTGTCCTCAAAATGGCGCAGTGGTAAGCATACTTTGATATGGTTATACTGTAATTAATTAAACATAACTTTACTAGTGGTATGCAAACCTGGGAAGTTGAAATTTCCTAACATTTTATTGAATGGCTATCTGTTGTAGGGAACTTCACGGCCTACTCGTTACCACGTTTTACTAGATGAGAATAGTTTCAGTGTGGACGATATTCAGAGTATGGTGCACGTATTATCTTATGTGTAAGAAACAATCCTTGATGGTTTTAATTGATGTTACAACCCAATAATATTGAGGTTTTGTCTTTTGACTCTTCAACTATGTATTTGTTTCGTTGCAGGTATCAAAAGAGTACAACGACAATATCTTCAGGTAAATTGTTAATCTTCAAAAGAACTGTAATTGTTGTTAGTTTGCAACGGAAATGCCATCGGTCAAATTTTTATCTTATCTGATCATCATTTATGTGTTTGATGATATGCAGTTGCCCCAATAAATTATGCACATCTAGCTGCAACCCAAATGCAACAACTCCTGAAGGCAGTTGAGCTTTCGGAAACAGCTTCCCGATCAGGAAGAGGTGAAGGGTCAGTTGCATCTGGAGGACATGTCCCTGAGCTCCCTGCTCTGCACGAAAACATTTTCCACACAATGTTCTTTTGCTGAGTCAGGCTGTACATGTCCGAGGAGAATGCATTTTGGGTGATGGTTGTGTTGCTTAAAGGCGGAGCGAATACTCCATTGCTGTAAATGTCTGAGGAGAATGCATTTTACGCCGTAAGGCGTTGTTCTTTGAAAACGACTTTCCCAGGTGACACCGTGTACTTTTGGGAGCCGTCCATACTGTGTGTTAGAGGATTAAAGTATTTTCCTCCATCGGATCGCTGAAGGTGTGAAAATAATGCAGAAATAGATTTAGTTATGAAGCAGTTGAACAGAATTAGTTATGAGCAGTTGAACAAGAATTAGTTGTGAGTGGTTAGGAATTGGTTGCATAAGTTTTCCTATATAAGTGTGATGTAATTAAGAAATTGAATGAATGAAGTTGTGTGTCTTTGTGTTGTATTTGTTTTTAATTTGGTATCAGAGCACAGAGCTCTTTTGTTTGCGCCTCTCTTCTCTTCGTGGGCAGGGAGTGACTCTGCCATTAGAGTGTGCGTGAAGAGACCTCAAGACGGCTGTGTGGAGGATTAGAGTGTGCGTGAAGAGACCTCAAGACGGCTGCGTGGAGGATTAGAGTGTGCGTGAAGAGACCTCAAGACGGCTGCGTGGAGGTTTTTAAACTGTTGACCGCAAGTGGAGCATGTGAGCTTCAATACGCTGAGCAGGACGGTGTGGACAGCGTTGCCCTGAATCCGGTGCAGCAGGACGGTGTGGACAGCGGCGTTGCAGCATTACGAGAGCCCCGTGTGTGGCCATGGTGGCTATCAAGATAAAGAACTTGCATCCGGCTCGAAGTGGCTTTCCGAACTGCGTGAAGAGATTTTGTTGATCGGTCGAATCTCTCTGTAATAAAGGATTTTATCACTATTGAGCATTCTCGCATTCAGATTTTTCAGAGTTACCTGCGATTTTATTTCTTGTCGGTTCTTCATGCACCACTGAATTAGTATTAGTATTCCACTGTACTTGCTGTAAATCTGAGCCAGTTACACAATTCTGAGTAGATTTTGTATTTTCTATACTTCACTGCATTTTCTGTAAGTTTCTGTTACTGTTACGAGGTGTAGTCGTGTAGAATCGAGAGCCCAAACTTGGGTTCTATGTGCTGTTTTGGTTTAGTTTGCTGTCGAATCTTGTAATTGCTTGATAGCAGAGGTTGTTCAGTGTTTTTTTTTTAAAAGATAGCAGAGTTCAGATATGGCTAATCCCCTTACAGATTCATATTTAAATGAGTCTTCAAAACTTGACGGAGAAAACTATGTAAATTGGAAATTTAAGATCATCACAGTACTGGAGGCATACAATCTCTGGCCGATTGTAAAAGGTGACGAGACCAAGCCTCAACCTCCTACTAACACTCAAGATTGGGAGAAGCGTGAAATAAAAGCAAGGGTGCTGCTACGCATGTCAGTGAAGGACAATATTATTCCACACATTCGGGACTGTGAAACTTCAAAGGCAACATGGGACACTCTCAAAGGTTTGTATGAAACTTCTAATGCAAACCGTATTTTATTTTTAAAAACAAAGCTGCTATCTATCAAAATGGATACCAATGAAAGCATTAGAAACTTTGTTTCCCGAATTAAAGACTTTAGTGATAAACTTGGTGATATTGGTGAAAAGGTTTCTAGTACAGACTTGGTAACTGTTACTTTAAAGGGGTTAGTCCCAGATTATAAAGTCTTTATTTCAGCTCTCTCAGCTAGACCGACACCTCCTACATTTGAAGAATTGGCTGGAATTCTTCTTCAAGAAGAAGAGCGCATGAAAACTTTTGAACTGGAGTCAAATGGTTCTGATTTGGCTTTGACTGCAAGAGGCCAAAAACCATTCCGAGGGAGACCATGGGACAGAAACAGAGGTCGTTTTCAAGCAAAGCAGAAAGGTATGGCACCTCCTGATTCTTATGTTAAAAGGAACATTGTATGTCATTATTGTGGAAAACCTAGACATCTGGCAAAAGATTGCTATAGGAGAAAGAATAATGAATCAAATCAAAGACATAGCAGGCATAATGGCAATTACATAAACAGAGACACCTCAGTGAATGATGGATTTAAAAATCTTAAGTTATTTCTTTCTGATGCTGCATTGTCTGCTGAAACTGATGATGAGAATGCTTGGTTTATAGATTCTGGTGCATCGGCACACATGACTTGTAATAAAGAATGGTATGATAAATATTATGAGAAATCTGATGGTACACACATTTACCTAGGAGATGATAGGTCACTTAAAGTTCAAGGCTATGGCATAGTAAATGTGTACTTACCTAATGGACAAATGCGACAGATTCATAATGTGATGTATGTCCCTGCTCTCAAAAAGAATTTGCTATCTGTTTCCACTATCACTGATAATAATTTACAAGTAGAATTTGGTAAATTGGGGTGTATAGTGAAAGATGTTCAGGACCACTACAAGGTTGTTTCTACAGGTACCAGGGTTGGAGGATTGTACAGATTGGAAGTGACAGTCAAGCGCCATGTTGCATTGACATCTCAAGAGACATCGACAGCAGAATTATGGCATCACAGGTATGGGCACCTCAATTACAATGATTTATCGTTGTTACAAAGGAAATCAATGGTTGAAGGTCTTCCTGTTATGAAGTGTGAACATTTACCATGTGAAGCTTGTGCGCTTGGTAAGCAGCATAGAGAAGAGTTTCCTGTTCATACTGAGACACGAAAGTATGATATACTTGAATTAATTCACACTGATGTATGTGGACCTATGCAAACTAGGTCTCTTGGTGGTGCTTCATACTTTGTTATTTTTATTGATGATAGATCTAGATATACCTGGGTCTATTTCGTTAGAAGGAAAAGTGACATATTTGAGTATTTTAAAGAGTTTCGAAATATGGTTGAAAAACAAACATGGGAATTAGTGGAACTTCCTGAAAATAAAGTTCCAATTGGAAGCAAATGGTTGTACAAAACGAAATTTAAAGCAGATGGTACAATTGATAAATTTAAGGCAAGATTAGTAGCAAAAGGATATGATCAATAGGAGGGAATTGATTATGAAGACACTTTTGCACCTGTAGCTAAGTTGAATACAATTAGATTACTGATTGCCTTAGCCACAAAACATAATTGGAATATACATCAAATGGATGTCAAATCTGCTTTTCTAAATGGTGATTTACAGGAAGAAGTTTATTTGGTTCAACCTGAAGGGTTTGTCAAACAGGGACAGGAGCATCTGGTTTGCAGGTTAAGAAAGGCATTGTATGGTTTGAAACAGGCACCAAGATCATGGTATGTAAAGATTGATACTTTCTTTCATCAGAATGGGTTTGTGAAAAGCAAAAATGATCCTAACTTGTATGTTAAGAAAGATGAAAAAGGAAATGTTGCTTTAATATCTTTATATGTGGATGATCTCATTATAACAGGCAGTGCTCACAAGTTAATTAAAGAAATTAAAGTTCAGTTGTCACAGGTTTTTGAAATGAAAGATTTGGGTGAAATGCATTACTGTTTAGGCATTGAGGTATGGAGAGAAACTGGTAAAACATTGATCACTCAAAGCAAATATACAAAGGAGATTCTTAAAAAGTTCAATATGACGGATTGTAAAGCTATGTCAACTCCCTTAGAACAGAATGCAAAGTTGTACAAAGAAGATGGTTCGAAAGAGGTAGATGGAACATTATATCGTCAGTTAGTGGGAAGTTTGAACTATCTCACCACTACCAAGCCAGACATTGCATACTCAGTCAGTATCCTTAGTCAATTCATGGCTAAGCCTTCAGGAAATCACTGGATTGCTGCAAAGAAAGTTCTCCGATACTTAAAGGGAACAGTGAATCTTGGTATTATGTATACTGATGTATCTGATGTTGCACTGACAGGTTTTTCTGATTCAGATTGGGCAGGAAATCCAGATGACAGACGATCTACCTCTGGCTATGCATTTCATATTGGATCAGGAGTCGTATCTTGGAGTAATAAGAAACAGCCAATTGTTTCTTTATCATCAACAGAATCAGAGTACAAAGCTTTGACCAATGCCACCTGTGAAGCCATTTGGTTGCGAAGAATTCTTGCAGATCTTGAAGAAGCGCAAAGTGGTGCAACATGTATCAATTGTGATAATCAGAGTGCTATCAAATTAGCACATAATCCAGTTTACCATGCTAGAACAAAACACGTTGAGTTACAGTACCACTTTGTACGTGAGAAAATTGAGTCAAAAGAAATTGAATTGATATTTTGTAACACCAAGGATAATGTGGCTGATATATTTACTAAGCCCCTTGGTAAAATCAAATTTGAAGTTTTTAGAAGTCAGTTAGGTATTGTAGAGAATCCATTTCTCCATTAAGGGAGGATGTGAAAATAATGCAGAAATAGATTTAGTTATGAAGCAGTTGAACAGAATTAGTTATGAGCAGTTGAACAAGAATTAGTTGTGAGTGGTTAGGAATTGGTTGCATAAGTTTTCCTATATAAGTGTGATGTAATTAAGAAATTGAATGAATGAAGTTGTGTGTCTTTGTGTTGTATTTGTTTTAGGTAGTTATAGATTGGTAGTTAGAGGTATAACTGGAAGGCCGGCTTGGGATCATTAAGGTCACTCCAAGGAGCTTCTCGGTGAAAATTCAGGGGAAACTAATGAAAAATGCACAGGGAAAAACTCATGAAAGGAAAGCTTCAGAGCTGTTAAACTTTTAAAATTTGGTGGAGGAGCCTTTGCGCTGGTTGTGTAATAAGGTGTTGTTTCTTTTGCAGGGGCCATTACCATAGCGCTCACGCCCCCATTGCGAGATTCCTTGCGAGGCAGAGACTGATCAAGGATAACATCAGGTAAAATTTTGGGTTTCATTGTGATTGATGATGTCTGTGGGTTAAATCCTTTTGCTTTAACTCACATATTTGATAAATTTTCTTATGTGTCTCTAAGGATGGATCCTGAATGTTTTATATAAAAATGCTTTCAATGTTTGCGTTCCCCTGTTTTGAAACAGATCTCGTGCTTCAGAACTTTCACTACCCACGCCAAGACCTGGTCAAGCACCAAAGAATCAGGTTTCAGACTTAGAGAATACTACTGCTCCGCGTGTCGGTAGTAGAATATTGATGGATAGTTACAAACCCAAAAATCTCGACCATAAATTGACTAAGAGCCCATTATCTGAAGTTTTATCTTCTTCCCATATCTAGCTGTTTTAAACAAAATCCATACTCGCATTATAGAACAGAGCAATAGAAAGTCTGGCTCTCTCTTCGTTTGTTACTGCCCGGTGCTCTTACGTTTTTTTATCTCCCGTTTCTCACTACCTGCATACAGCAATGCCGGTATGAGGCAATGATAGAAATAACTATAAGAAGATAAGGAAATGATAAAATTTATAGCAATGAGTACATGTAAATAAATTTTTTATTAATGGGTTAGATTTGAGTACTCACTGCCAACTGCCAAAGTAGAAAATATTTTACTTAGTTGGAATGAGGTGTACTGTTTTTTAAAACCCAATTTTCCACCAGAATAGAGTATTCCAAGAGGTGTGAGGAAATTAAAGATAAGTAAGTGATCGAAAGGACTCCAAATGGTGAAAGAGGTGACATGAGACTCATTCGGGGTATTGAATTATGAAGAGATCGTTGAATTTATTTTTGATAAATTCACAATTGGCTCGGCTATGGTTTCTAATGGCGTGAGCAAGAGAAGACTGAATATGAATAATGCGGCGGTTTCGAGAGAATTCGAGTTTGATATACCCCACCGAGGACTCAAACCTGTCTAGGCCGCCTCAATCGAGCTGGATTCCGTTGGTTCTCCCGCAGACGAGCTCTTTTATAAAGGCCAGTCGCTTTCCTTCCATGCCCCCGGCTTCGTATTCAGATGGTAGAGAAACGAGCTCTTTTATAAAGGCCAGCTGCTTTCCTTCCATGCCCCCCCTCGTATTCAGATGGTAGAGAAATTGGAAAAATCCGTATGCTTTGAATCTCCACAAAAGGTATTGGAGGCATACGCTGATTCAAACCGAAAATATTTGAAATAGAAACAATTTTTTTTTTTTGGCTATTGTTGCTGTATTGAGCACATATTGTTGCTGTATTGAGCACATATTTTTTTGGAGTGAGAATATACAGGTGGGATTATTTACTTTAAATACCAAAACTTCCACAAGCTGGAGTTGCTGATGAGATTTCATTTTATATTGTTTATATCCTCTTAGCTGGAGTTGGTGATGAGTTTTCTTTTTATATTGTTTGTATCCTCTTAGACTACTGGTGTGATGTCTCGTGAGATTACTAGCAAATCCATTCCAAACACCAAAACCCCATAGGCCCTAGTTGGTGATGGGACTTGCTTTCATATTGCATGTATGGGGCATATGGGTGACACCTCCAAAGCACGAGTGAGACTACTTGCAAATCTATTCCAGACACCAAATTCAAAACTCCAGAATAATTGTCATAGCCAGGAATTAAGGTTTCTAACCAAAAATTAAAATTTCATGCCCTTAATATTACTCTTATTTTTTTTAACTAAAAAAAATAACTTGAGCCAGCTTTAGTAGACATAGTCTTATCCTGAATTGCACTACCCCACTTGAGAAGAGTAAACCTCCACACTTAACCTTATACCACAACCTCAAGGACTCCCTGACATTGGTCCTTACAACGAGTTAATGAAACTTACAACAATCACACTCCCACCGGCATTCGTTCATAGCCAGTATAAGAAGCCACTGCATTTACTCACTCACAACTGACACTCCCCACACACAAGCTGAAAGCTTGTAAAGCATTTCTAAAATCTATTTTCTCAAAGGCGTCCAATACCAGAGGGACGAATGACCATCTTTCTCAGCGTGGTATCAGCGTCAGGAGGATAAAGTCAGTATTCAGAAGGAGAGTGATCATGAGGAGGCAGCAGCAATCCGTAAAGAAATAAAAATCAAAATCATATGTGCTTTTCTGGGACCTTCTCCTCTATTGAAGGATCTCTATTGATACCTAACCGAACTCAAAGTCATTCAACTCTCCAAATAGCGAATCTCCTACCAACAGCCGTGCACCTCTGGAAAGAAGAATGAGTTGTACGATTTCCTACAGGGAGGACTGCATCCAAAGAGCGATTGCTCACCGCAAGCAATCTCATTGAATCCAAGGAATGCAATCGACACTTCAAAATATCTACAATGTTTTAGAAGTATATGTGGGTCATTATGTTCGTTGGTTTTGGTTCTAGGATTGCAGTTTTTGATTAGTCTTAGAAATCTTGTTTTGGTGGAGTAATTAAAAAGTCAAACTGAAGTGTTTTAAGCGCTTTTGAGGGTGTTGAATTTATATATGCAATCAAAAATCCAGTTTAAACAATATAAATCAAGATTATTCCCGTCAGAAATCTGTTGAAAACTCTAAAACGTCTCACTTATAGACAACTCCTTAACCATACCACGTTGTTTATAAGTATGACTTTTTAAAAGGTTTTCAGGTTTATTTTTCAATCTGAATCCCTCAAGATTCATTGAAATCACAAGTTTGACAGGGGAACTCTTCACAATCTAAGTGCCCTAAGAGTTTTTGAGTTTGAGTCTGAGTCTGGGGAAACTCCAAAAAGTCTCATTTATAGAACTCCAAGTTTGAGGGGTGAACTGATCACAATCTAAGTGCCCTAGGACTTCTAATTGCAATTTTCTTTTAATCGGAAAAATAATGGGGGAAACCCCAAAAGGTCCCACTTATAAAGCTCCCTAACCATATCGAGTTGTCTACAAGTGTGACTTTTTGAAAAGTTTTCCGGTTTATTTTCACAATGTAAATCTGTCAGGGAATCATTGAAATCACAATTTTGACTAGTAAACTCTTCACAATCAAAGTAGGCAAAAAACTAGTTTAAACCACATAAATCAAGATTGTTATTTGATACAAAGGCATAGGCCTCGCCCCAAACCAAATTCTTTGAAGGTTTCCATCCCAAACCAAATTCTTATGTCGTAATCTAACCAACCTTCAAAATTGCCCAAAAAATATGTGCAGGAATTATTGTAAATCCAAGTTTCCATTCTTATTATTTGAAGCTTAATCCAAGTTTCCATTCTTATTATTTGAAGCTTCCAGAAGGAGCTCATTGCACTTAGTTGAGAGTTACTACATTAAGTTTGTAATATAAAGTTAATTTAAGTTTAAGAACATAGAGGGTTATTTAAAAGAAAATAATATTAATATAGTAGTTAAGTAAGGTTGTTATGTGCCTTGTATATTTTTTAACATATATATTGATAAGTAAGAGGATTGTTTGAAAAATGCAAGTTGTGCTAACCTAACTCTCACTTGCATGGCCATCATTCTACTTCTTATTGAAATGATAAAACATTTAATAAAATAGTTTATTCATTCTACAAATGGTGATTTTAGTGATGAATTCATCTTGCAATTATAGGTCATGATATTACGGCGTTCCTGCCAGAGTTAAGGAAACATTTTGAGGAGCAAACGATCATGCCATCTATGTTTGCAACTAGATGGTTCTTGACGGTTTTTTCTGTAGATGTGCCATTTCCCCTAATTGTTTGTATATGGGATGTTTTGCTTTTCAATAACCGACTTATCTCATAACTGACTCTTGCGGCTCAACTGACTGGCTTATTAATTTTCCAGTTTGCGCAGAGGTCTCTCCACAATGTGTTGAAAGCATATGCGGTGTATGGCAGCGAGGTGGGGTATACGCAGGGGATGATTTTCATAGCATGCGTGCTTCTACTGTACATGTCTGAGGAAAATGTGTTTTGGGTGATGGAGGAGAATCTGTTTTGGGTGATGGTTGTGCTGCTCAAAGGCGGAGCGAATACTCCATGCAGAGGGCTATACCTGGACAGTCTACCTCTACTCAACAAATGCTTATTTGACTTTTGCCTTCTATGCTCGCAAGCCGCTGGTTCTTGACAGTTTTCTCTGCAGGTTTTCCGTTTCCACATATGGGATGTTTTTCTTTTCGAGGGTGTGAAGATTGTTTTCCAAGTGGGTATGGTGCTACTGAAGATCTTTCAAGACGATTTGGTGAAATTATCGTTTGAGGATTTCATAATGGCTCTCCGAGAGTTTTCGTGCATGGTTTGAATCCAGACAACCCATTGTGAATGGCTTGGTCATTTTTATTGTCAGCGTGAACGAAGAGGGTCGGCTTTGCAAGGTATGCTATGAAAAAGGGAATTTCACTCAAGGTATGCTATGAAAAAGGGAATTTCACTCAATTATGGATGTAATAACTTAAAAAGTTGACAAAAGCTAATATCACTCAATTTATAGATGTAAAAAATTTATAGATGTGAAAAGTTAAAAGGATGATGAAAACTAATACCCCATCATACTGATTCAATGATATTTGGTATAATGTAACTCTTACTTTCCACGTTGAAGGCAAAACATTTTGTATTTGTTATCGACATATATGTTTTTAGGATAATGTACCTATAGTTTCAAAATTGAATATAGTATAATTTTAATTATTATATATTTTTAATATAAAAAAATAATAATTTTATTAATACTTATAAAATTATTAAAAATATATTAATAATAAATATAAATATTATAATAATAATAATAATAGAATTAAATTAGATGTCAAATTTATATATAAGAGATATTTTTTTGTGTGTGAGAACGAAGAGGGTCGGCTTTGCAAGGTATGCTATGACAAGATTGTAACTCAAGGTATGCTATGACAAGGATAATGTACCTATAGTTTCAAAATTGAATATAGTATAATTTTAATTATTATATATTTTTAATATAAAAAAATAATAATTTTATTAATACTTATAAAATTATTAAAAATATATTAATAATAAATATAAATATTATAATAATAATAATAGAATTAAATTAAATGTCAAATTTATATATAAGAGATATATTTTTGTGTGTGAGAACGAAGAGGGTCGGCTTTGCAAGGTATGCTATGACAAGATTGTAACTCAAGGTATGCTATGACAAGATTGTAACTCAAGCTCCTGGTGGAGGACGTGTGCCTCACACATGGCGTTCCCTCTGCACTGCTCAGCTAGGGACGCTGTAGAGACTTATGAGAACAATTGCTGGTTGTGTGGTGTCATTATCAGACTGGTTCCCTGGAAGGACACGCTTTGGGCGGTCGTCTACTTACTAGACAGCTGCATTATCAAGGCGTGTGGGCGTCCAGATTTACTCCCCACTCTACAATGGCAAGGTGGAACGTGGACGGTGTTCTGTCAGGTTACTGCCTATTAAACAGATAGCACAGATAAAGGATTTTTCATCAGCTGTTACAACTTTTGGTTTGGCATTAAACACTTTTCTCAGGCAGAAGGGATGAATATTGCTTTCTAATATTGCTTTCCAGGTTAACTAGGGTCCAATGAATATTGGTTCGAAGTTCTTATTGTATAAGAAGATGGAGATGATAATCTTGGAACAGTATATTTAAAGTAGGTAAAAGAAGTGGAAGTTTTCTTTTTATCTTTTTTGTAAGAGAAAAAATTTTGGATCTCAAATAATTGCTATTAATAATAATATTGTAAGAAGATGGAGATGATAATCTTGGAACAGTATATTTAAAGTAGGTAAAAGAAGTGGAAGTTTTCTTTTTATCTTTTTTGTAAGAGAAAAAATTTTGGATCTCAAGTAATTGCTATTAATAATAATATTGTAAAATTGGAAGAATAAATATGTTTTGGATCATTATTAAAATGATTGAGTAGGTAAAAGAAGTGGAAATTTTTATTATCTTTTTTTGTAAGAGACAAACTTTTTGATCTCAAATAATTGCTATTAATAATAATATTGTAAAATTGGAAAAATAAATATGTTTTGGATCATTATTAAAATGAAATAATTGCTATTAATAATAATATTGTAAAATTGGAAAAATAAATATGTTTTGGATCATTATTAAAATGATTGAGTCCGAGTTTTTCACTCTGAAATAAAATTTTAGTTGAAGAAAAATGTGGAGTAAATTTTTCTAATATAAATTTAACAGTGGGTATATATAGCCCAATCGGGCATGGTAAATAAGCTTGACCTTTCTCAATGTGTTTGACGGAGGGAATTGTCATGGTCAATGTGTCTGACGGAGGGAATTGTCATGGTCAGCCTGGTAAAATTAATCGCAGATATTTGTATTTTTGAACATGTATATTGGTGTGTTATACTTTGAATAATATATGAAAATATTGTTTGACGTATTGGTAAACCTGAGGATGGGTATGTCACCTTGTGTATGTCACCTTGTATGTCACCTTTACCATTGACGATTAATTAATTACGCCGTAAAGCATTTCCCTCTGAAATAAACTCCTTTCTCTGCCTACCTGTCATCTTTATATGCCATAGGATTATATGTAAGACGATTGCAAAGATTTCAGCCATTAGATTAGAATGGTTACAAAAAACTAGTTCTCTCTGCCTACCTGTCATCTTTATATGCCATAGGATTATATGTAAGACGATTGCAAAGATTTCAGCCATTAGATTAGAATGGTTGCAAAAAATTAGTTGTTGAAACAGTTTGCGCACTGGTCTAGTGGTTACAAATACCGTCGCCTCTTGCAAGTCTTTCTCGACAAGCCTGAACTGCAGGCTGGACAAAATATTACATCTCAAATAGAAGTTGTTGTTTGAGTAGCCTCTGTCCATATAGCCATTTTATCTGCAACCTATGCCGAATCTAGGTGGTGCCTGGATGTGCTGGTCGTCGTGGTGGAGTCCAAAGCTATTATTCTTCCGGTCTTCTATAAAGTGAAGCCCTCGGAGGTCAGGTGGATGGGCAAAGATAAAGATGGATCATATGCTAAAGCCCTACGTATCCACGAAGAGAAGCAGCAGTACAACTTGCATACTATCCAGACTTGGTGAAACGCCCTTCATCATGTCACGAATATAAGTGACTTTGAACTGCAGGAGGGTAATGGGTAAGGATATCCACTATCTTGATCCATATTAGGTCTAAATCTGTTGCATTGAAGCTACATCACATCTCAAGTATGCTTTTGTCATTACTTACTTTACTGTCTTAATTAATATTCAGGGACGAGGGCGAAGAGAGACTCTTGGAGGAGCACAAAGAGGAGCTATTGGAGAAGGTTGTGCAAGCCGTGTTGAAAAATGTTGCAATGCCATTTGATGTGGCAAAATATCCAACTGGTTTGGCGGAAAAGTTACAAGATTTTTAAGGGACAATGCGACCGCATCATGGTGAGCATGTGGAGGTCAAGGTTGTGGGGACTGTAGGCATCGGTGGAATTGGAAAGACAATGCTGGCCAAAGAAATTTTTAATCGTAAGAGGTCAGATTATGATAGATCCTGCTTTCTATTTGATGTGAGGAAAAATGCAAATAAAATGTCTCTAAACAATGTATAAAGCAAACTCATTAAGGACTTGAAGGATAGAGATATCAAAATTAAGAGGTGGGAAGAAGGCGTGGAGATACTTAAAAAGAATCTTTCAGCTTGTGAGGCACTCATAATATTAAATGATGTAGGTCGTGTGGATCAATTACATCCTTTCTTGCCAATTAAGCATGTCCTTCACCCCAAGAGCTTGATTTTGGTTACGTTTAGGGTCAAGCATATCCTTAGAAGTGCACGAATTGCAGAGTCGTCAATTTATCAGTTACCAGGCCTCAATATAGCACACTCCCAAGAGTTGTTTTGCTTGCATGCCTTTTTCCAGCCATATCCACTACCAAGATTTGAAAATCTTGTAGATGGGTTTTTAAAGGCATGCCATGATTTGCCTCTATCATTGAAAGTTTTTGGGTCGCTTGTTTGTGGACATGACAAACTTTACTGGGAAGAGCAACTTAATGGACTTCACCAAACATTACCTACATAGATAGAAAGGAGCCTTAAAATTAGTTACGACTCTCTCAATCATGAGTAGCGGCAAATATTTTTAGATATCGCCTATTTTTCGATAGGAAAAGACAAGGATACATGGGTAAGAATATGGAGGGGTTCGGGATGGAATGGTTTGGTAGGGTTTCAAAATCTGCTCGACAAGTGTCTTGTCGAGTTGGACGATGAAAATAGAATAAGAATGCGTGATCACCTCATAGATTTGGGAAGAGCTATTGCGGATTGTCCAGAATTATTACCGCGTTGGCTTTGGCGACCGATAAAGAATCTTCATCTTCATGAGTTCTTGCAACAATCATCCTCTATAAGTGTTTGAGCCATCCTAATTGTTGAATGTCTAAAGAACTTTCGGTATTTTTTATTCAAAACAATCTGCCACACATTATGTTAATAATAGTTTATTGTTTTCAAACCACAAACAAGTGATAACAGAAGTGCGCGGATTTGCGATGGCTCCTTGGTATACCTTTATTGGGGAGGATGAAGATTAGGAAGTGTTCCATTCAGAATTAGAATTGCCCTTGAATACAAGTTACAATCAAGAGGTCTACGGAATCAGGAATTGCAACTTCTTGAAGTTGAAGGCAACTTTGAAAGCATCTTGACTTCAGTGTGGTCACCAAAACTCATATGGCTTCATTGGAATGTGTTGATCTACTCATCACTGCCTTCTTGGATTCCATTGTGCGATTTAAGAGTTTTAAAAGTGTTCGGTTGGGAATTGAAAAGATTGTGGCAATCTCGATTTGAAGTACGTACATATAGATGCAGCAATTTGCAGAGCAATAATTCTCCTATCTTTTCAATTTCTTATATAATCGAAATGTACTTAACATTGCAGGCACCTCTCCACTTACGGGAATTAAATATTGAAGCTCCATTTTCCGAGTTTCCAAAGTCATTAAGGTCGTTGAAGCACCTAGAAAAGATTGTACTGAATTGTCCGCGATTGTTGACATACGCAGATGTAGCAATGCTATCAGAAGAATTTTGTTATTTGAGCTCCTTGAGATATCTAACCCTCATAGGGTGCCCGAAATTGCAGCTTCTTCCAATTTTATTTGGGAATCTAAAAAAGCTCGAATACTTCCATCTGTCCAAGTGCAGTAGTTTGGAAATGCTTCCTGATTCTTTTAGTAATCTAACAAATCCTCAACACATCAATCTGACAGACTATGGAAGTTTGAAAATGCTCCCAAATTCCTTTGGGAATTTGGTAAATCTCCAACACGCCAATATTTCTAAGTGCAGCAATTTGGAGATGATTCCAAATTCCTTTGGGAATCTAACAACTCTCCAACATATCAATCTCACACTGTGCAGAAGTTTGAAGATGCTTCCAGATTTGTTTCAAAATCTGAGAAATCTCCAAACCATGAATTTGACATTGTGCAAAAGTTTGAAGATGCTTCCAAGTTCCTTCGAAAATTTAAAAAATATTCAATACATCAATCTTTCTAGGTGTAAATGTCTGGAAATGCTTCCAAGCTTTCAGGGAAATCTATTGCAACTTAGACATCTACATTTGAGTGATTGTTTGAATTTTACTCTTTCCACACTTGGAGATATCACCACTCTTGAATGTTTAGATCTATCAGGTTGCCTCCAAATGGATTTATTGCCTTCCCAGGTTGGAAGTCAACCGTCTTTGAAAAAGTTAAATTTGTTCCGTACAAACATCAAAGATTTACCTAGTACTATTGTGTGCCTGAGCAATTTGGAACTTCTGATGTTAGGTAGCCCTTTTTGTTGGGAGCGTTGCCATCTTTGTTCGAACTGACTAAGTGTTTATTACAAACATTGCAATTTTTCAACAAAATGTCAAGAATGTTACTGTAGTAAAGGTGTTTTCAAATCCACTACTTCAGAAGCAGGAGGTGGGTGCTGATTTTCTTCTCCTTCTGCTGTGATGGTTATATCTGCTTCTTCATCAGAAGATATTTTGATCTGGGTAGCATCGTCTTGGATTTTGCCCCACAGAAAAAGGTAGAGACCAATGAATACAAGAATCACACCCATCAAATTGTTCTAGTGTAGGAAAATCAAGCATTTCAGTTAATTAATTTTGTAAATTTTAATTTTGTAAATTTGTAGGCAAAATGAGAGAAGAAATAATAAATTTAATGTAAATTGTTAGGGTAGTTCTGGTAAACTTGATTTAGTCGAGTTATAAGTAGTTTTCTGGCTCCAACCTGTGGTTTGGCCCATGATATTCCTGTGGAATATAACCTATTTAAAAGCCAAAAGCCTCCATGTTAATTTCTTTCACTTATGGAGTCTTTCTGTTTTTAAACAGGCTATATTCCACATGAATACCATAGACAAAATTATGGGTTCTCATGAACCCCAAAATAGCTGATGACTTTACCTAATCAAATTTACTTGAACCACTCTAATAGAAATTGAAGACTTAAGAATATACTATACTCCATATGAATACCATGGACAAAACCATAGATTTTCATTAGCCCAAGAACAACTAATAACTTTATCTAATCAAGTTTAATTTTACCTGAACCACTCTAACACAAATTGAATATTGGAGTATATAAAAAACCACCGAATTGAATATTTGAGAATATAACAAACCACCCACCTTCCCAGACGCAGTGTGTCTCCCAGAACTATAGATGATAAAATTGCTGAGCACACGGTAGACACTGGGTTGAATACTGTAACGAATACCGGCCCTCGTTTCTGCAAACACCATAACTGTAATGGAAATGCCATTGCATTGAATATGATTCCCTGCCAAATTGAATTAATCTTCCACAAATTAGCTTAACCACCTAACAAAAATTTAAGTTGTTCATGGCTGGGAAAATTGAGGAAGAACATCATTCATGTATGTAGACTTACTGCAGTGAACACAGTCAAAATATTAGCCCTATCTAGTATCCATGATGTTGGAATGATGCCCCTATCAAGAATGGCTATTAGGAGAGCAGTTTGGATGGAGCCTAGAATGGCAGTAATTGATGTAAGGGATAGTGTGGCTGGAAACTTCTTCAATGTCTCAACCTGCACATGAAATTATAATCATACATTTGATTGGGTGGGGAGCTTTGAAACTTCTAAATACAGAAAAGGGTTATAATTGGGTATCAATTTAATATGCAAGGTGGTAGGGAGACCTGCAATATCATGATAGTGGATAACATTATCAATGCTGAGATAAGGTAAATACACCCTCTAATCTGGTTGCCTGAATCTCCCTCGTGTAGAATGGTTTCCACTAGGTGTACTGTATTAGTGTTGGAAACTGATGTTGATTGTCCCCACAGAGGCCAGAGTTGGGCTAGAGTAGGACCTTGAAGGAAACTCATAGCCATTGCTCCACCCACACAAATTACAGTTCCCAGAATTTTGGCTCTGTTGCGAATACACATTTTTTTTTTTTCAAAAGAAAAAATCAGAATGTAATTATATTAAGATGATATAATTGATCGTCATTACAGTTTTCTTCGTGGAGACATGTTACTGATTGTATGCTATTTTCCTCATAACAGAGAAGATCCTGGACAGAGAAAAACATATATTTGGCCTGCAGTTAGCAAAATCAATCTAATGAGGAGAGATATATATGCCGAATTGAAAACCATATTTGGAAAACACATATGAGCCGTAAGTATAGCAAAATGTAGAAGGTGCCAGCCTGATAAGAAGAAAGAGCTACGCCGAAGAGGGCATAAATCCTGAAATGGAAACCAAGATGGAATGCAGAGGCATGTTGGAGTTCTGGAATAGGCGATGATTTCTCCAATTCCAGATGTGCCAGCATGTTAAGATGAAGAGTGCGCGCCAGGAGGGCCGCTGAGAGCTCCACCAAAGGAAGGCGTCCAGTACAGAAGGAAAGGACCGATGCGAAAAACCATGAGAGAGTGAGAGCTCATACCAGATTGAAGAAGAGACTGCACACTCAAAGAACATGTGGAAGTTTGATTCATGATGTGCTGTGCATAGAAAACACCTGCTCGAACCATGCCAACCTTTTCTTTGGAGAACCTCCCAGGTGAGGTTCTTGTTGGAGAAAAGGAGCCAAGAGAAGAGGATCGCTTTTAAGGGGCAGGGAGCTTTCCAAAGCTTTGTGGGGAAAATAGGGAGAGAAGGCGGGAGGGTAGAAGAAATGAGAGAGTAGATATTTTTGACAGTGAGAGGAAGGGAAGGTTTCAGAAAGGACCAGACCAGCTCATCTTTGGTACCCGATTGAGTGATTCCTATGTGTGAGAAGCTGTTTATAGCAGATTGCCAGAGGGGATGGAGGGGAGGGGGTAAGGCGAGTTGATGATGATTTTTCCAGATAGGCTGGTTGGAGAGCCATGAATCTATAAGCTTGCTCCAGGTGAAAAGGCCATTAGTGTGAAAGAAGGCAAGGAGAGCTGGGGGAATAAAAGATTCAAGGCTGTGTTGAGTGGGGTCAAAACATATGAGGACATTCTCACCTGTAACAATGGACCATCTTAAATTCTGCAAAAAAAAGGATTGTATCTTCCTGAAGTTCAACCAGATTGTGGAGCCATTTTTGATACCAATAGAGGAGCGCCTGTGCCAGTAAGAGATATTCCGCCCCTTGAGGTATTTCTGTCTGATGAAGGAGCTCCAAGGATTGCTGCCATATATGCCTCGGTGAAGGGATTTGCAGAGAAGCGCCTTTCCAAAGGACCTTATGTGTAAGAGGCCCCAACCGCCAGATTTCCTTGGCCTGGTGATGGAGTCCATTTTGACCAGGTGGAGCTTAGAATGAAATGAGCGACCGCCCCACATATAATTTGCAGCAAGAGACTTCATTTTGTTTGTGACTGTTGCAGGCAGAAGGAAGAGATGACTCCAAAAAACAGCAAGTTGTGAGAGCACAGATTGTACCAATATAAATCTGCCTGCTAGGGAGAGAAAGCGTTGTTCCCATCTTGAAATTTTGTTGTAGAAGCGGTCGATGATCCAGTTCCAGTCACAGACACGGTACCCTTTGGGTTTTAACCGGAAGCCTAGATAAGTGAAACCTTCCTTGAGCAGCGCTAGGTTGATGCCGAAACAGTCAGCTATCCATTGAGCAATATGAAGATTGGTACCATTGTGATATAGGACGGTCTTGGTTTTATTGATGGCCAAGCCCGTGGCCAAGTGGAACTTCTGTAGAATTTCGAAGAGGCATGCCCACGTGGATTTGCAGAGAATGGCGAAGATCAGGATATCATCGACGAATAAATTATGTGAGAGAGTGATTTCCTTGCACATCTTAACAGGCTTGCATCTTCCGTCGGAAACCGCTGAGTTTATGCGGATGCTGAGACAGTTCATAACCAATATGAAAAGAAGGGGGGAGAGGGGGCATCCCTGGCGGAGCCCCCTCTCAGCTTTGAAAAAAGGTGTGGGCTCTCCATTGATGATGACAGAGAAATTGACGCTCTCGACGCATGCCATAATCCAACTGATGCCCTGTGATTGTAAACCAATTCTTGCTAGGAGGACTCTGAGAAAGCCCCAGTCCACACAGTCGAAGGCCTTTTGTAAGTCAATCTTAAGTGCAGCAGCATCTGTATTTTTGGAGAAGATGGAATAAAGACATTCTTGTGCCATGGCCACAGCATCTAGGATGAGCCTGCCTTTAAGAAAGGCATGTTGATCTTTGGTAATGAAAGAATTTAGTACTTTCTTCATGCGCTCTGCTACGATCTTGGAGGTAATCTTGTAGAGGGAGTTGCACAATGCAATGGGTCTGTAGTCCCCAAAAGAAGTCGACTTGGCCTTCTTCGGAATAAGAGCAATGAAGGTGGCGGAGAGGGCACCGTTGATGTGTCCCGAGATGCGGGATGCTTCCACCATGCGCAGCAAATCTGTTTTGAAGAGGTCATAGAAATGTGAAAAAAACTCGATGGGCCAGCCATCGGGCCCAGGGCTTTTATCCCTCTTGAAGCTCTTTATAGTGTCCAATAGTTCACTATCCGTGACAGGCCTAAAGAACTCCTCATTCTTATTTCCATCAAACATGGTCGGCAAGTTCTCGACTGCCCACATCATGTTGGAGACATCACGTCCCTGTCTTTTATATTGCTCTTTGAAAAACCTGTTAGCCTCTGCCGAGATGTCCTGCTGGGTGAAAAAATAACCACCGTTTCCATCGTCGATCTGCCAGATTGAATTCTGTTGTCGGCGCCCATTTGCCACATTGTGAAAGTACCTCGTATTATGATCGCCTTCCTTCAGCCAGGTGGCACGACTTTTGAGCCGCCAATGGATTTCCTCTTTTTGCAACAATTCTTGTTTTTTTTTCTCAAGAGACCAGAGAAGGATCTTTTTGTCCATGTTAAGGCCGCTGTAAGGGAACGAGGAGGAGAGGATGCCTATCTCCTTGTTAATATTGCTTAGATCCCGTTTGTCTTGCTTTATTTTATGGGACTGCCAGTCTTTGGTGGCGCTTCTGAGAGACTGTATTTTTTCACGAAAAGTGAGCCACTTTGCCTCCTCGGTTTGAAGAAGTTTTGCCCAAAATTTTTTAATGAAATCATTGAACGAGTCATCCAGCAAGTGTACTCTGTTAAACTTGAATGCATAGCCCTTTGTGCGCTCCATGTACATCCACTTCAAAAAAATGGGTTTGTGGTCGGAAGGGGAGACTGGCCCCGTCGACACCGATGGAAAACCCCACTGTTCTATGATGCTTGCACTGAGGATGAATCTATCAATTCTTTTGGCGATGAATGCTGAGCCAAGTCTGCCATTATCCCAGGTGGGGGACAGATTTTCAGGAGTGATATCGACCAAGTCCCTGTTTAGGAGCTCCTGTCTCATTTTATCTGCCATACTATCCTTCCTTCTACACTGACCCCAGCATTCCTTTGAGTTGAGAGTGATATTGAGGTCTCCAGCAATTAAAAGAGATTGGATATCAAGAATACCAGAAACAAACAAAGAGTCCCAGAATGAGGCTCTATGCCTATAAGGCGCATATATATTAAGAATGTTAAGGTTTTGAGGCCGTCCTCTGATGGAGGCCGAGATGAGAATACCAGCACAACATCTGTAGGCTTTTGCCTTGACCCTTAGCGGATCCCATAGAGACACCAAACCACCTGATAAACCCTCTGCATCTGTGGCCACCATGTGCCAAGATGGGAACATTTTCCTGAAGAAAGCCAGGGAGGCTGAGGCGGAATGCATGGTTTCTTGAATAAATATGATGTGAGAATTAGCAGAAACAAGGATCTCCTTTAGTGCCAGAAATTTGGGGGTGGCACCAATCCCCCTGATGTTGTAAGAGATCAAAAAAGTCATTTGGAGGGTTGACCAGCCGTGCATGCTCTAAGAGGCTGTGGGGAGGGAAGCTCATGGATGGGAACATCGATCAGAGGCAAATTTGTGATCTCCAAATCAGAGGCAAGAGTCCGACCTCTGAAATGTCGACTGCCCCCCTTTTGCTTCTTTCTAACAGTAATATTCTTGGCTGAGTTGGGGCTGATGATGGGGAAAGAAGGCTTGTGGATGGTCAGGGGTTCAAGAATGGGGGGATGACGCAAAAGAAGATGATCGATGTCACTGTCAAGCCTATTGACCGGCGAGTCGGAAGGAGAATTGTAGGGGGTCGGAGTAGATAGGATCTCTTTGCCTTTTGGATTTGCAGGGGAGGGAGATGATGAAGAGATTTGTATGGGGAGTGATCCCACAACAAAATCGGACTTGTTTAAGGGAGGAGGAGATGGCACAGAATCCTCCTCGAGCTGTTCAGGAATGGGGGGACAATAAAAGTCCGATATATTCATGAGAGGAGGAGAAAGGGCGGCTGTTACGCTGAGCGTCTTTGGAGAGCGCGGGCTCTTGTATTCCGCCGAGGGGGGAGACCCCTGTCTGAATTGTGAAAATACCTGAGAGCTTCTGGCGGCCTGTGAGTTATCAAAGCCGTGTTTCCCGGCTGAGCTGTTGTCCTCAGATTGAGAGCTTGAATGAGAGTGCCGGCCCGTCCGAGGAAGGTGAAAGACAGGCTTGTGCCGGCGGAACCTGCAGTTTTCAATGAGGTGACCCGTTCGATGACAAGAGGAACATCGAAACGGGATGCCCCAATAATCAAGGCGCTGACAAATTGCGGAACCCTCCCAAGTGATTTGGAGCTGTTCAGGGTACCCACCCTTGTATGGTCTTTCGATAAGAATCCAAGCGATTCTTTTATCCTTTTCGCCACGAACCCAAGGATCCACATAAATAAACTTTCCAATGGCATTGCCGATCATGGCCAGTGACTCAGGGGTCCAAAGCTCCAAAGGCAGGTTGGGGAGCTTGACCCAGATCATGCTGTGTGACGGAGTGTTCTTGAGCGGGTCAAAACCCAGATACCACCTTGTCAAAGAGAGGAAGCTTCGGCCGGAAACCCACGGCTTGTTAATTATCAACTCCAGGTCTGATTCTTTCTGAAAGTGAAAGGAGAACCAATCCTTCATTAAACGAGAGATGATCGGCGTGTATCCAATGAGAGGAGACCAGGAAGATGAGATCCAGCGTCGCATGTCGTCCTCCTTCAGTTCAGGAAAATACCATTTTCCTACAAGGGCATGCTTTTGGAGACTTTGAATGCGGTCCGTTAGAGAAATTCCAGAGACAGACACGGCTTTGGGGGGATCAACCGTCTTTACGGGAGCCTTTTGCCGGTGGCGAGGCCTCACAGGGGGTGACAGACCCTTTTTTTTTGAATGCGAGGCCGGAAAACCTTGAAGAGGGGGGTCCCGAAGATCATGTGGAATCATGTCAGACACCGTGGAATGCCAGCTGGGATACCGTGAGGCGGGATCACGTGACGAATCGGCCAAGATGGCGGCAGCAAATAAAGCCTTAGTGCCAGATGAGTCACTTTCAACAGCCATCTATATCAGAAGGAGGGAAACCTGAAAAGGATCAGCAAGTACAGCAAGTACTTCTTGGAAGGCTCAAAAGGCAAGACCGACGGAGAAAAACACCTGGAGAATAAAGGATTCTGCACAGGAAGTACCAAAAAGATCATTCTCAGAAGATAGCGTCAGGAAAGGACGCTCTCTGGAAGAGAGAAGGGGGGAAAACGATGAGGTGTGAGGATTCCAACGGATGCAGATGACGGGAGCCTGCCGCCAAAGGAGATGAACCGTGGAGGCAATGGACCAGATATTAATGTGAACTGGTGACAGAGGTGAAAGAAGAAATAAAGACGAAGAGGTGGAGCATTAATGGTCAAGGAGGACGCCGGAAAGACTAAATTTGAATACAATTCCGGGACAACGATTGCCAGAAAAAGAAACAGAGGACCTCTGTAGGATTCGATAGCAAACCTCCTGAGTTCTAAGGATGCATAGGAGCCGGATTGCTGCAGTCAATACAGCAACAGTAACAATAGAGAATACACCAGCAATGTCCAATCCGGAAGCGGATGTCCTGGCAGGGGCGGAATACAAGGAAGGAAGATTTTATCCTGTTGAGGAATGCCTTCAACATACTGTAACGTAAGATCTAAGCCCTCCCCCCCAGATAGGAAAAATCATAAGAGGAGATTAGTGTAAACCACCTTTAAAAACAACAGGACGAGAACATAGCCTTTAGTAACCAATATTCAGCGATCTAGACTATTATGATACTCGAAAAACCAGAGGCAGAAACCCGAAATGTTTTATAGTCACCCTTGTAATGTAAGAAAACTATATCAGAAATCCCTGAGAATGCATGCTTAGAGAAAAAATGACTGACCTATTACCGTCTCCACGCAACGCCAGGAGCAGGGAGCAAACCAGGAGCCAACCAGACGTAGATGAGAAAGAGGCCCTCCAGCCCGCAGGACTGGAGGAGCGAAACCCGAAAGGTAGCAGAGAGCTGGTTATATAGGAGAGGGTGGGATGGCTTGCTGCATGAGACAGTGAGTAGCGGAGTTCCACGTAGTTGAGAACGGTAGAGCTAGGTGAGGCGGGTGGCGGGTGGAGTGGCTGTGTGAAAGCGGGATGCGTGTACAATGAGACGGAGCTGTGTAGAGTCGCCTGGTCCACTGGCTGTTCAGTATTGGCGAGGAAGAACAGCAGGAGAAAATGTATTGGTGGTCATGGTGAACAACGAATGGCAGCTAGGGGGGGTAGAGAAGAGGTCGACTGGTCCACAGGCTAGCGACTATTGGTGCAGATGATACGCAGAACCGAGGATGATGGTGGACATGGCGACCAGCAAATGGCAGCTCCCCTCCTGAACCTGGCGCGCGCGTTGATAAAAAGAGAGATAAAATGTTTTCTGTTGCGAATACACATAACGTCTACTTTCTCCATCCTACATATTTGACACTCACATTAGATTTTGGTCACAATAAATCCAAATGGTATAATTAACTCCAAATGAATGCATCATATAGGTGAGCAATTATAAGCTCAAAATAATTTTTTGACCATTAGTAACCTAAATCAAAATAAATTGTTCAGAGTTTCATTTCATTAACCTAAATGAAAGAATCTCCTCCAAATCTCAACTATGTGAACAGTTACTTCTAGTTTAAACAGTTATAAGATAAACAATAGAAAATCTTTTCACTTTTTAATAACTTCAACTACATGTAACTTCAATCATTAACATTCACTACCAAAATACAAATGATTTATATTTCATTAATCACACATTCAAATGATTAACCACACATTCAAAGTGAGTGTTGAGTTCTTGATTAACCACACATTCATGTAAACGATTCATATTTGATTAACCACACATTCAAAGCACATTCATGCATCCACACATTCAAATGATTAATAACACATTCAAAGTGAGTGTTGAGTACCTGATTAACCACACATTCATGCAAACGATTCATATCTGATTAACCACACATTCAAAGCACATTCATGCAAACGATTCATATTTGATTAACCACACATTCAAAGAACATTCATGCTAATTAGCCACACATTCAAAGCACATTCATGCAAATGATTCATCACTCAATGCAGAGTTAAGGTTTATAGCCACTCACTTATGGATCAAAAGCATGATGAATTAGTGAACTCTTAGTTGTTGGATGTAAAAAACAGGATTCAAGTCTATTCTACATGTTAATGGGTATTTCTATCAATCCAATACATAGATGAAGTTTATAAACACCACTAATGGATCAAAATCAGTTACACATGCCAAGGGGAATCAAGTGCCATATATTTCAACTCAAAATCTCTGATCAACAAACTTTGTATTTCAGAGCTTTTCAACTGCAACTAGGAAAAGATGCTATAGTAGAAAATATTTCCCCTCTTTATATTTGGTGACTCACTACAGCATAAAGAGCAAACTCCATTGGTGTTGCAGGGCTTCAAATCTGGGAAAAGAGTTAGAGAAATGAGCAAATGATTTGGAAAACAGATCTATGGATCCCATGCTTTCATCCATAATGATTTAATTTCTGCATCACTGAATTTGTAATGAAAGAAACTCAAGCCCATTTGATCTGCAAGTCATTCATTGTGCTCTCAAACGATTTGCAGTCGCGAGAGAAGAGGAAGAGGAAACAACAGAGTGGTTGAAGGATTTAGGGGATCCTAACACTGATCTGATGGATTGGGCGAGGGAAGAGGCAATGGCTGCCTTCACCTGCCCTCTTTTGGGGATGTTCCTCCTCGAATCAGTAGCAATAGTTGTAGGCATATTGGTATTTATGTTTTGGACTGAATTCAATGGATTAAGCGATTAAGGAAGATAACAGGCAGTGAATACTTGAAATATTGAATGAACGGAGTGCAGAAGCAAGGGAGAGAGGGTTTAGAGAAATGAGATGATAACGAGTATTTAAGCCTTTTTTAGACTTTACCCTACTCTGCTAACTAGCACACTCTTCACATGCTAGGCTACATTACAAATAAGTCAGAGTGCAGAGGATAAATTGAGGAAGTAGTCTGCAAGCCCTTGGTGACTGTTTTTAGCTCTAATTATTCCGTTCATGAAATAAACTAGCATATATTTAGATTTATTAACACTGAGAATATTATTCAATGACATTGAATATTGACCTCATTTTATTTAATAATCATGGACATCTTTCCCAGGCTTGTTATAGAGCAGCTACCTTTTTTGTGTACAATGTTAAAGAAAATGCAGATTACTTTGCAAAAACACTCAAATTGCATGAATTTTAAATTCATAAAAGACCAAACCTTTTTTATGTACAATGTTAAAGAAAATGCAGATTACGTTGCAAAAACACTCAAATTGCATGAATTTTAATTCACAAAAGACCAAAACCTCTGTTATTTTAGTAGTAAGTTCAATCCAAGTAAAACCTAGATTTATTACCAATCCAACATGGGCTATAATTAGCACAAACTCATCTGAGGGTTTAGGGAATCTGAAGTTGATGTCACACTTCGGTTTGAATGGGCTTGTAATAATGTCTATATATTCAATGCACCTTTATGTACAATCTAGATTCCATACATCATTACATAGGCACATTCCTATAAAAGATTTCATATCTCATTTCCCCTCCAAACTTTAGACCGCGCCTTGTTTCTCTCCCTTGTAACTTCATTTCCATTCATTCCAATTTCATTTTAAAACAACTCACATGCAAAATATTACAAATAAATTTCCACACTTAATTTACATATTGCAAATCCTAACAAAATATACATTTTGCAGGTTCATTACTGCTTCTTCAGGTCTTCGATACCTCCAACAAATTTCGATGCAACTTCAAATATGGAATGACAACCACAATGTTCTTCATAATATTATATTTCTTCTCTAACCTCTTCCGTTACAATTTACTACTTGTATTTTCCAACTGAAACTTGAAAAAAGATGTTTCAAGATGAAATACTATTTTGATAGTTTATGTCTTTACAACCAATTCATTATCAATGGGTTTTAACATATTTAAAAAAAAAATCAATTTATTTTAATGAATATAATACATGTTTTAAATATATCTTGATATTAATTAATTTTTTCATTTAAATAATGATTTCTTAAATAACCCTATCCAAATTGATATGGATACCCAGTTTTTATTCACCTAGATTCATTTGTTTACCTTCACCTTCAACTAGGCAATCTTTATCCAGATACAAAGGTGTTTAAACAACTTCAATGGCTATTTATGACTATTTTTATTCCATTTTATAGCCACTTTAACCCCCGAATAGGGTTTTAGGCATGGCTTCCTCAATTGAAACTCATTATCATCAACCTGTTCACCTGGATTCATTTGTTTACCTTCACCTTCAACTAGGCAATCTTTATCTAGATACAAAGGTGTTTAAACAACTTCAATGGCTATTTATGACGATTTTTATTCCATTTTATAGCCACTTTAACCCTCGAATAGGGTTTTAGGCATGACTTCCTCAATTGAAACTCATTATCATCGACCCTTGCTTTCAAAAATGCCCATTCACATTTCAATATTCCTCCACAGTGTATGCCTTACGGCGTTTCCTTTGCAACATTAGGTGCAAATGCTAGTTCATATTCATTACCAAAAAGCCTGAATTCAATTTCTTTATCTATATCCTCAATTTTTGGAAAATTATGAAGTTCTTCCATCAAGCCCTGATCGATAAAACGACAAAATCCTTCAAATTATATCTTACAAAATTGGAAGTTTCCCATCTGTAGAAAAATCTATTAAATTATTCCCGATTGATCTATATGGATCAATCCGACAAAAAAGATTTGGATGTATATTCAGTCTTCACTATATCCCATGAAATTCTACCCGTATCCAGATATACTTCCAATTAAAAAAAAAAAAAAGGATAAGGAAGAGGTACTTTGATACTTTCTTCCAACCACGTGAAATGGAGCTATGAACGAATGAATCAAACCATTCTTAAATGTTAATCTCACTTAGAAAATTTCCTAATGAAAATAGTCATATCGAAAGAAAGACGGAGAACAAATTAGATCCATTTCCTTTATGGTTGACTTTAGCATACATCTCATACTATACTTAAAGGACGGACGAATGACTTGAAAGGACAAAAGATTCAATCTGTCCATGGGATTCCCATATCTCGGCGACATAGCCAAGCGGTAAGGCAGAGGACTGCAAATCCTCCATCCCCAGTTCGAATCCGGGTGTCACCTTGTTGAGGTAAGTAAATGGAAGGAAAAGTCTGTATTTCCATTACAGAACCTCTGGAGACATATTGGTACATATTACCAATATAGATAGTGAGTTACGTACATTTGATCCCGATTCCGTCGTGAATGTACGACCCTCGAGTTAGTTATAGTAACTTGTTGGTCAATGAACAAATGGATTTATTGATCTCTCATATCAGCTCGAACGTCAGTAACGTTCAGAATGCAAAGGTGGACCATTCATTTCAACTTCAACTTTTCACTATGGTTAATAGTTCCCTTATCATCTCGATGATGAAATCATTATTTTTTAGAGAACATGATCCGTATGGATATAGTCAGTATAACTTGGGCTGCTTTAATGGTAGTTTTTACATTTTCCCTTTCACTCGTAGTATGGGGGAGAAGTGGGCTATAATGGTAATGCTTAAGAATCAATTATTGTGTTCCTTCCATATCATGCATGGTAATATATTCTGTTCCATAAGGATCCAGTAATATTGAATCTTCGTTCCAAATTGAAACACTCTACATGGAATTATTTCCTCTTTATCCCCGTAAGGGATGTACGTAATCCCTTATCATTATCATTTTCCTATGAAAAATCTTATTTTATTCAACAGGTTTGAATTCATTAGTTCTTTTCTAGAATGAGTCGATAATCTCATTTCTTCCACTGAAGAACGATCTCTCTTCTCTTTCTTAGTAGGAATAGAAAGAGTCCCTGTTTTATCGGATGGTTCCGAATTGAATTGATCGGATCTGATATGAATTCCGTTCTCGGAAAAATATGGGACATAAGTCATAGATTCCTTTGCTTTTTCATATACCATTTCAAGTGATATATCTAACATGTGCTAGATATAGATGTTCGTACCGAAAAAAAGATGTTCAACTTTGATCCTAAAGAATCCGCAAGTACGTTCAAAATTAAGTTTGTCTGCATTGGGTCTATTTTTCCAGGAGCAGGAAGAAGGTGATGTGATCAGCTCCGCTATTTTATGGTACGAGGTCCTTCATCCTACATTTACCATATATGGATAAGTACCATTAAGATATATTTATCCAAATCACCACCTCCCCGGGTTAAGCTGGTACTCGTTGTTGCACCAGGAGCTATTGAACCAGGTGCTGAAGCATGAGTGTTTTGTATCCATTGCGCAAAGATAGGTTGTAATTGTATAGCAGTATCTGAGAACATATCTTGAGGACATCCTAGAGCGCTCATAGTATCATTATGAATATACAGACCAAAACTATGTAAACCTAAGAATATACATACCCAGTTGAGGTGTGATACAATTGCATCACGATGTCTAAGAACGCGATCTAATAAATTGTTGTATTGAGTAGTTGGGTCATAGTCTCTTACCATAAAAATCGTTGCATGTGCAGCAGCGCCAACTATGATAAACCCACCAATCCACATATGATGTGTGAACAGAGAGAGTTGGGTACCATAATCAATAGCTAGGTATGGGTAGGGAGGCATCGAATACATGTGGTGAGCTACAACAATAGTTAAAGATCCTAACATAGCTAGGTTAATAGCTAGCTGAGCATGCCACGAGGTAGTTAAGATCTCGTAAAGACCTTTATGGCCCTCCCCCGTAAATGGACCTTTATGAGCTTCTAAAAGGTCCTTGAGATTATGGCCAATGCGCCAATTGGTCTTATACATATGACCGGCTATCAGGAAAAGAACTGCAATAGCCAAATGATGATGCGCAGTATCGGTCAACCACAGACCCCCCGTTACTGGATTTAATCCTCCACGAAAAGTCAAAAAGTCTGAATATTCCGACCAATTCAGGGTTAAAAATGGGGTCAATCCCTTAGCAAAACTAGGATAAAGTTGAGCCAAAAGATCGCGATTGAAAATAAATTCATGAGGAAGTGGTATCTCTTTAGGATCCACTCCAGTGTCTAGAAGTTGGTTAATGGGTAGAGAGACGTGTATTTGGTGTCCTGCCCAAGATAGGGTTCCAAGTCCTAGTAACCCTGCTAAATGATGGTTCAACATGGATTCTACTTCCTGGAACCAAGCCAATTTTGGGGCAGCTTTGTGATAATGGAACCAACCAGCAAAAAGCATTAACGCTGCCCTTCCTTGCCAGTCTTGGTGATACACTACTATACTAACCAGATGGATCACTTTATGTCAAGGTAAATATTTCATGATCCAATACTATGATCCAATACGTTCCAATAAGTTTGATCTGTGCCAGGGACACATACATTGTCTATACATTTAATTCGATTTCGATTTAGAATCGTTTATAAATCCAACTCTACCTATGAGAATAAATGACCCACTTAACTCAGTGGTCAGAGTATCGCTTTCATACGGTGAGAGTTATTGGTTCAAATCCAATAGTAGGTAAACTTATTAGATGCCATCGAGTTTTCAATGGTATCTAATAAGTTTTACTCCAACTGTTTGGATCGAGGAGGAACATTGAATCCATTTTTCAGATCATTATAGAAAATGTTAATTAGAGACGGGGGGGCTAGCATTGATAGCCTCTAATCGGGTTCTAGCCCTTTTCAGAGCTAAATCAGCCTCAATTTCTTGTCTTTTGCCTTCGGCTCGAGCTAAGTCAGCTTTAGCTATTTGAAAATTTTCCTGGGCTTCTTGGGGATCGATGTCAACATCTCTCTCTGCATTATTTACCAATATAGTTATTCTATCACTGTCTATCTTGGCGAAACCGCCCATCATAGCCATAGTGGACCACTGCCCATTGAGACGTATTTTCATAACTCCTATATCTACAGCTGCCACAAGTGAAGCATGACTGGGTAATACACCAGTTTGACCACTATTAGTAGATAGAATTATTTCTTTAACTTCTGAATCCCAAATGACTCGATTAGGAGACAGTGCACGAAGATTTAGGGTCATTTTCAGAATTAACTTTCCATGTTGGAGTTTATAGCCTTCGCGGTAGCTTCATCAATATTACCCACCAAATAAAAAGACTGTTCGATAAGACCATCTAATTCTCTAGAAAGGATCATTTGAAAACCTCTAATTGTTTCCATGAGACCCACATATTTTCCCGGGGAACCTGTGAATACCTCTGCTACAAAAAAGGGTTGTGATAGGAAACGTTCAATTTTTCTTGCTCTTGCCACGATTAAACGATCTTCCTCTGATAATTCATCCAGTCCAGGAATAGCTATAATGTCTTGAAGTTCCTTATAACGTTGTAAAGTTTGCTTAACCCCTTGTGCAGTTTCGTAATGTTCTTCGCCTACGATCCAAGGTTGGAGCATAGTCGATGTTGAATCTAAAGGATCCACTGCTGGATAGATACCCTTCGCAGCTAATCCTCTCGATAGTACGATAGTAGCATCTGAATGTGCAAATGTCGTAGCAGGAGCAGGGTCGGTCAAGTCGTCAGCAGGTACATAAACTGCTTGAATCGAGGTTATGGATCCCTTTTTTGTGGAAGTAATTCTCTCTTGCAAAGAACCCATTTCCGTGCTAAGAGTTGGCTGATAACCCACGGCGGAAGGCATTCTGCCTAATAGGGCGGATACCTCTGATCCCGCTTGGACAAAACGGAAGATGTTATCAATAAATAATAGTACGTCTTGCTCATTGACATCTCGGAAATATTCGGCCATGGTTAGAGCAGTTAAACCAACTCTCATGCGAGCTCCCGGTGGTTCATTCATCTGACCATAGACCAGAGCCACTTTTGATTCTGATATTTTTTGTTCATCAATTACTCCTGATTCTTTCATTTCCATGTAAAGATCATTCCCTTCACGGGTACGTTCTCCTACTCCTCCAAATACAGATACCCCTCCATGAGCCTTAGCAATGTTGTTGATCAACTCCATAATGAGTATTGTTTTACCCACTCCAGCTCCTCCAAATAAACCAATTTTTCCCCCACGGCGGTAAGGAGCCAAAAGATCTACTACTTTAATGCCTGTTTCGAAGATGGATAATTTTGTATCCAACTCTGTAAAGGCGGGAGTAGGTCTATGAATAGGAGATGTTATGCAAGCATCTACAGGACCCAAATTATCGACAGGTTCTCCAAGAACATTGAAAATTCGTCCGAGAGTAGCTCCACCAACTGGAACACTTAGAGGAGCTCCCGTGTCAATCACTCTCATTCCTCTCGTCAAACCATCTGTAGCACTCATAGCTACAGCTCTAACCTTATGATTTCCTAATAATTGTTGTACCTCACAAGTAACCTGAATTTCTTGATCGGTTGTACCTTGACCCTTAACTATCAATGAATTGTAAATATTAGGCATATTACCTGGAGGAAAAGAGACATCCAGTATTGGGCCAATGATTTGAGCAATACGTCCCACATTTTTTTCTACACGTGCGGAAACCCCAAGAACAAGAGGATTTTTTCTCATACAAAAATGGAAATAATTTCCATGAAGAATATATAAATATGATTTTGCCAATATCATCAATAAAAAAAAAATGTTCCATATTGGGTCGATCAGACCAGTAAATAATAAATGGAAGTTACCACCTTGGTAAAATCCAACTTTATTGAAAAGTTTAAATTCATCCATATTTGGAATATGAAGTAGGTAGATGGATATGAATAAGGATCATGAGGAAGTCTTCGATTTATCTATAACTAGAACCAATTTATCCATAACTAAAACCAAAAATACTTCAAAATTATGTCCAGATCATCTGTGAAATATGAAACTTGATGTTCATGACCTTTCTCTCATTGATCATTATCTCTTCTCTTCATACACACATCTGTATATGTATTTTCGGACAATTCGCACCATTATGGTCAAAGGTCCATTCGGTTCCTTGATTTCATTCATGAACTAGTTTAACCACTGAAAGGTTCTCGGGTCAATCCATGGAGGAAGAACTTCAAGAGTAAAGATTGGGTTGCGTCATACATAAAGAACATTATACAATGGGAGTGTATCTAGCACCCCAATAACGGACGACTTTTTGTAGGATATTTCTGTAAAAAATGATTGTTTACGTTCGGTCCATGTCGAGCAGACCTTGTCCTTGCGAGAAATAATTATTAATAAAGGAGGGACTTATGTCACCAAAAACAGAGACTAAAGCTAGTGTCGGATTCAAAGCTGGTGTTAAAGATTACAGATTAACTTATTATACTCCTGAATATCAGACCAAAGATACAGATATGTTGGCAGCATTCCGAGTAACTCCTCAACCCGGGGTGCCACCTGAAGAAGCGGGAGCAGCAGTAGCTGCTGAATCTTCCACCGGTACATGGACCACTATTTGGACCGATGGACTTACTAGTCTCGATCGTTACAAGGGGCGATGCTATCACAAGCTTCTGATAAAGAACGAGTAGTTTTAGCCAGATTTATAATATGAGTATCTTTACGCTCTGTAAAAATGTAAGGTGCCATCTTAGGGTTCCATTTCCTAGTTTTATGCCCTAAATGAATTCTTGCTTCCATCATCTCTTCCAAATAAATGTTCCAATATCTTTTGCTCATTCTCGTTCGCTTTCCTCCCCAAAATAGCAAAATAAAATGTATCGTAATATCTAATTATTCCAACGGAATCAATTACATCTCAAAGATTGCATGTCTGTCTAGTACGTGATAGAAACGTTCTCACTCATAGAATATTTGATATTCTTCCTATTATAGAAGAGATATTCATGAACATAACAAGAAATCTATTTCTCAAGACTATTTCTCAAGACTATTTTAATTGTTGTTTTAATATATTGTGATATTTGTGAGAATTGTCTTGAAAGGAAAAAAAATCTACTTTGTCATGATGAAATAAAATGTCCTTCACTTTGTTGCTAAATAGATTCCTATTCCCTATGCTTGGATCTATTCCGTTTCGTTTCCCTGAACGGTGAATATGTTGCCCAGGACCGGCAGGTATCATCCCCCCGAGAATAACATTTTCCTTCAAGCCTTTCAACCAATCAATGCGACCTTGTAGAGCAGCTTTAGCTAAGACCCGAGCAGTTTTTTGGAAACTCGCTTTGGATATAAAACTTTGAGTATTCAGAGATGCCCTTGTTATTCCTAATAACATGGTTTGATAGTAGATTGCTTCTTCCAGAGCACGATCCATTCTCTGTGCTCATGATAATACAATGAGTTCCCCCGATGAAAAAACATTACCCGTTCCATCTTCTGAAATTAAGACTTTCGATGTCATTTGGCGTACAATAACCTCTATATGCTTATCACCAATTCGTACCCCTTGGGATCGGTAAACTTTTTGAATCTTATTGACCAAATGAATCTGACTTTGTTCCATAGTTATCCTAGCGCTTATGAATAACCCCCAAAGACTTCCAAGAAATCTTGTCATATCTCCGATCCAATTTTCAAAACTTTCTTTCAGATTCATCGATATTGAATTATTCAAACGGGCTTCTGACAATTGTTCAACTTTAGGAAGACCTTGAATTATATCACTGGATTTGAACCTTTCATATATCAATGTTATCAATGTATCTCCTTTGTCAAGAATTTCTCCATAATGACTATGGACAGTCGCTTTTCGAGTAGCCAAATAAGGTTTAGCTGATCTAATGACTAAAGATTCCTCATCAACTGCTATAATTTGACCAGATTCGGGGAGTGGTTCATCCTCGGATATCCATACACTTTCAGGAATCAATTGTCCAAGACTAACTACTGGAAATGTTTTTTCGCAGAATTCGGATTCGGATGAGGAAGAGCACCAATTTGGACCCAATAGATTGGAAATGATGTTCCTGCAAGGATCGAAATGATAAATTATCATATTTTCATCCATGAAATAATATTTACGTACTTGGAAAGTATTGAAATAATTGTGGAAAATGGAATGTTTCTTTGATAATACTTTTTTATAAGTTAGAAAATGGAAGGATGGAAAACGGTTGGTTATACTATGTAAATTACCCAAGAGACCTGAAAATTCAATGATTTTTCTCATAGGATCCTTTCTATTTGATTGATTTCCCGTATCATAACATTTAGAATCATTGAATAGAACGATTCGAAAATAGTCGGATGGTGATAGAACCATAAAAGATCCACTGTCTTCTTCCCCATTAGATAATGAACAAATAGTTCCTTGATGCTTACTAATTAATTGACTCACCCCATTGGAAGATAAAAGATTAGTGTGGTCCAAATTGTTATGGAACATCAAATTTGGACTTGTTTTATTGTCCCTTCTCCCCATGAAAAAGGGGGGTATTTCCTCAAGCTAATTTGAACCATATTGTTAACAATCTTATTTGTTCTTACTGAAATAAGAGAAACATACGCCTCAGATTCTATAGAATCTATTTGTTCCCAATCAAATCCTATACAAGTTCGAACCAATGGAATACTTATATCACTCATTACTTGGATTCGTTCACCGTCTTCATACGAAATAGAATAGCTAATTTGAATCTGCAAGTTGTCCCCTTCCCTCGATAAATCTAGGGAAAACGGTGTTGTCATATTCGACCCATCAGGTATTCCATGTTCTACGTTAGAATATCCAAAAATGGAATTTCTCTGTAGAATACCACTTTTGGGTATTCTAAGAATCGCATCAGGACAAGGTATTATTCTTTTTTCCCATTCTTTATCACACTGCAATGAGACGATGAATCGATTCATTTGCTTTTTCCCCTTAATATTGTAATTATTAGGGTAAAAGACATAAATAGAGTCTCGATGCTTGTTGGATATCGTCCGATCAGTTTCAGTTTTTGAATAACTGAAGATTTGTTCTTCCTTCTCATAGAAATTTGAGTCACCTGATCTATGTTCCACTTGATCCACGTAAGAATCGGAAAGTGATTGATGTTTGGCAACAAAAGGTTGAACATATACTTGATCCTAATACTTATGAAATGGAAAGGGTACTACACGGGATCCGTATATGCCTCCCGATAATATCCATAGATAACCCGTCCTGAGTATAGGATGAACATTACCCTGTACATATTCAGGTGCATGACACACATTGGTACTCCAGTGCATTTCTCCTTCTAAGTCAGAATATATATTTTTGAGAACTTTTTCCTTGAAGGAAGATGTTCTAGCACGAACCTCGGCAATAAGCTGTTCCGATTCCACATATTGATCATTCTGAACCAAAAGCAAACTTTGTGGCGGAATGGTTAAGTTCTGTACTTGATCTTGACCATCAATAGTAATGGATATGTTATTATGACATAGATAAGCAGGATGTCCATTACGTGTACGTGTGGGATAAACCAAATTTTCATTGAATTCAATCTTTCCATTGAAAGGGGCTCGTATATGTTCTGCAATATCACCAGTAAATACTCCCCCGGTATGAAAAGTCCTTAGTGTTAGTTGAGTTCCTGGTTTTCCAATGGATTGGCCCGCAATAATACCTACTGCTTCTCCTAATTCAATCAAGTGACTGTGAGTAGTACTCCGACCATAACATAATTGACAAATCCGAGATATACTCTTGCAAGTAAAGGGGGTTCGTATATATATTGGTTGTGTTCGAAGGTTTATTAATTGATTGGCAAGCGCAACTCCAATATCCTGATTGCGCGTGGCAATGCATCTCCTATTTATATTTACATCGTCTGCTAGCACACGGCCAATCAGTATTTGTGTTCGTACAACAATTTCATTTCTGTCCCTCTCTCGACCTCGAATGGGACTTACGAAAATACCTTGGATAGTGCCACAATCTATTCTACGTACTACAATGTGTTGAACTACTTCAACGAGTCTACGTGTGAGGTATCCAGCATCTACTGTTCGTACAGCAGTGTCCACAACTCCTTTACGAGCCCCATAACAGGAAATAATATATTCCGTTAAAGAGAGCCCTTCGCGTAAATTCCGTCGAATGGGTTGATCGATGATTTGTCCTTGAGGATCTGACATTAATCCTCTCATACCTACTAATTGGTGAACCTGAGATGTACTTCCCCTAGCTCCTGAGAAGGACATCACATGTACTGGATTTAAGGGATCAGTCATGCTAAAATTCGGATTCATTTCTTTTCTCAAATATTCACTGGTAGCATACCATATCTCAATCGATTGACGTAATTTTTCCACTGCGTGTACATTCCCATAATGATTCCGATGAACAAACATTATAGAATAACACCTTTTGACGAAAAATACGAGCGAGAAGCTTCGAGAAAACTAGTGTTTCCTGAACTTTACAAAGCTAGTGAGCAAACAGCTAATCCATGGGTATTCGAACTAGATCATCCTGGAAAACATAGATTAATTGATGGAAGAACAGGAGATGTTTTTGAACAACCTGTTACAATAGGAAAAGCTTATATGTCGAAATTGAGTCATCAAGTTGATGAGAAAATACATGCACGTTCGAGTGGACCTTATGCACGGGTTACACAACAACCTCTTAGAGGAAAATCCAAACGAGGGGGGCAACGAATAGGAGAAATGGAAGTTTGGGCTCTAGAAGGTTTTGGTGTTGCTTATATTTTACAAGAGATGCTTACTCTCAAATCTGACCATATTAGAACTCGTAATGAAGTACTTGGTGCCATTATCACTGGAGGGCCAATACCTAAACCTGACACTGCTCCAGAATCTTTCCGATTGCTCATTCGAGAATTACGATCTTTAGCTCTAGAATTGAATCATGCTATTATATCTGAGAAAAACTTTCAGATAGATAGAGAGGAAGTTTGATCACAATAAATTGAGATCTTTTATGATTGACCAGAATAAACAGCAACAACTTCGAATTGGATTAGCTTCTCCCGAACAGATTTGTGCTTGGTCCGAAAAAATTTTACCTAATGGTGAGATAGTTGGACAGGTGACTAAACCTCATACTCTACATTATGAAACTAATAAACCAGAAAGAGATGGATCGTTTCGTGAAAGAATCTTTGGACCTATCAAAAGTAGAGTTTGTTCTTGTGGAGATTCTCCAGGGATTGGAAATGAGAAGACAGATGCAAAATTTTGCACACAATGTGGAGTTGAATTCGTTGATTCTCGAATTCGAAGATATCAAATGGGATACATTAAACTGGCATGTCCGGTGGTTCACGTATGGTATTTGAAATGCCTTCCTAGTTATATTGCGAATCTAATAGCTAAAACTCGGAAAGAATTAGAAGGTCCAGTATACTGCGATGTGTGACTTGATCACAAGTTCTGATCATACAGATCCGTAATCAGGAACTGTCATCCTATTAAATCTCATTGGGATGCCTTTAGCTCTGACATGACCCTCCAGAGGAGTAGCATGAAGCTCAGAATTATAAGCATCTTTTCAAGATGCTGAGAAAGAGGAATTAGTCCAGGGTTTAGATATTATGTATCAAATTGCTAATTGAACTTCGTGAAAACACTTCTTTCAGATAATGGAATTTGAAATTCATTCTCTTTTATTTGGGTTAGCCCTAAATAGAGGTATTCCAGACCGAAGATATGGCTATAGGAGTCTATTCATCGCACATATGCTTCGATCAATAGTATTGTAACCATCGAAGTAAAGCAAAGCAAGCAGGAACCTAAAGGATCAAATGGAACGAGATAAAGACAAGTAAATCCCTAATTGAAGGTCTTTCAAGAAGAAAAGGATTGTTCGAAAGGGAGGAGACTGCTCAATAATTCCATATCTATGTTGTAGAATCATAACATAAAGGAATACTCAATTTCCTTTGGAACTTGAGCAGAGAGTAGCGATCTCTCTTCAGAGCGAAAAAGAGTTTTTGCATCTTTTTTTTTAGTTACTTGAGCCGGATGAGAGGAAACTTTCACGTCCGATCCTGAAGGGGGGGAAATCTTAGAATAACCTATCCAAATCTTTTTCTTGCTAGGCCCATAGCTAACAAACCAACTTTATTGAGATCACGGGGTACATTCGATTATGAGATTCAATCCTGGAGAGAGATTATTCCTCATTACCTCTCTGCTCGTCCTTATTACCTCTTTCCTCGGGGTTCTGGAAAATTTAAAGAGAGAGAAATAGCTACTGGGGGAGATGCTATCGGGAAATAACTAATGGGTCTGGATCTGCAAATGATTATAGATCGTTCACATATGGAATGGAAGAACTTGGTGGAATTGAAATGGAATAGATTGGAAGAGAACCAAGAATCTACTGTGGATAGATGGGAGGATGAAAAAATTAGAAGAAAGGATTTTCTGGTTGGACGCATGAAATTGGCTAAACATTTTCTCCGAACAAATATAGAACCAAAATGGATGGTCTTATGCCTATTACCAGTTCTTCCTCCCGAACCGAGGCCAATCATTCAATTATTCAGGCACTTCCGAACATTGCTCTTTTGGTCTTTCTATACCGGTAGCAGCCCTTTTCTCATCCACATCTCCGTTACAGCTCACCGCTGATGCCACCCTATTACATAAAGGCAGGGTGCCCTGACTTGACTCCCGATGCTCTACTACATAAGTAGTTCTTCCTTCCTTTCCTTTGGTGGATCGAGTGAGGGAACTAAGCCCTCCCCTAGTTTTGACCTAATGAGCTTTCTTTACGAATTCTTTTTTATATTCGATTGCCCTTAGCACAAGCGCTAAGCGATAATAATACCTTTCCCCCACCGAAATTTTTGCCACTCCATTACAGCTTTTTGTCCTTAACCTAAAGGATCAAAGAGGTCATCTCTTCTCGGTCAAGGGGAGTGACAACTCGGCTTAGAGGATAGTGACCACTAGGTTCATGCTAGTTCCAACCTATGATTGTCAAGCTCTCGGACCTTCACAAGGTTAGGAAACCTTCTTCGTTCTTTAACGGCTGATCATCCTAAGTTTTTACCGACAGTGGAGGAGGTGTGGAAGCAACCAGTGAGAGGCACTCTGATGTTCCAGCTATGCTCCAAGCTAAAGAAGCAGAAGGTGGTACTTAAGAAGCTAAACAAGGAGGAATTCTCTAATCTGCCCGATAGAGTTAAAAGAGCTAAGGAGAGTATGGAGGCTGCCCAGGACTTTGTACAACTTAATCCAATGAATGGGGAAGGAATTAGGGCTGAAGTGATGGCTGTTCATGAGTATGATTTGCTTAGGAGAAGTGAGGAGAGCTTTTACAAGAAAAAATCCAGGGTCTAGTGGCTCAGTCTTGGGGTTCAGACTTGAAAGATTTGTGTCGAAGGGCGTTCCACACAGGCAGACGATTCGTGAACATCGAAAAAATCCATAGTTTCGTCTGATTATAATCGTCTGATTCCGGTACTGGAGAAATGAACAGAGACTCAGACTAGCAACTGGTGGGCTCACCTCGATGTAATGGCGGGATAGACGCGGTTGCCCGTCTCGGAGTTAGCGAGAGCACCTCAATCAATGAGAGTCGAAGTTCTTGCACGTGGAAATGACTAAAAGAAAGGATTCTAAAAGCACGGGACTTGGTCGCTTGACCTGCCATTAAGAAAGAAGAAAGCCAAAGCCCAACAGGGGAAAGACCGATACAGATAAGGATAACCGGGGACCTGTCCTCCTAACTGCCTATCCATAAAAGTAAATAACCTGCGGACAAGAATAAAGAACTGAGGTCCAACTATTTCTTTGTTGCGTCCTGTCCTCTCGACCACTATTGAACTACTAGCTACTCAAAGGCACGTAGGAATTCTTAAACCGGGATACAAGGAAGGTCCTCAGGCGCGCTCGCAGACAGATTCTAGTAACTATTAAACCGGGCATTCATCATTTATTAGTAATGAGCAAAAAAACCGCCTTGAAGAGCTTGATACCCAGGACTTTAAAATGGGGCGCAGGGGAAGGGCCCTACCTTTGCTCGAAGGCATGCAAGGCTATATTTCCTTGCCCCCGGAGGGACAAGTGGCTTCGCACCTTATTTATTGGCCAAGAACAAGGGGCCCGACTTGAAGTTCTCAACCCCTTCAGCTTATGACCTGTCAGTCAGGCAAGGTTCATCTATTTCTAGCCTTGAAACCCGAAGCCCTCCTTTGGTCGAGTCACTTTCAGTATCTTCGCTAAGCTAAGGGAAGGTGAGGAGACGAATCGATAAGGAAAGGGTGCGTAGGGGGCTTCTTTAAAGAAGAGTTACGTCAGGGCCTAGCATCAAGTGTAGTTTCGTCAGTGGGTGCCTTAAGTTTCATCAAGCTATTAGCGATATGGCATTTCGAATGAATTTCGACGATCATTGTATTTATACTCGAATAGTTGATGGTGAGATTATAATATTGTCATTTTATGTTTATGATATCCTTATTGCCGGAAATTCCATGTTTGCCATAAATAGAACTAAAAATTGGCTTAGCTCCAAATTGGAGATGAAAGACATGGGTGAAGCTTCTTCTGTGTTTGGAAATAGCTGGTGGCTATGTCGGACAACAAGTCAAGGGAAGGGGTGCGGGAAGCAGCATCAAAGCTGGTAGCCGAAGTAAGGGCAAGATGGTGGTGGGTAAGTTGCTGGAAGATCTGAAATTGGCTAGGCTATCGAACTACCTAAAATAGAGATTCAGATCGTAATGGCATATATAATTCAATGTAGACTTACTCGATCTATCTCTCTTTAGTTAGCCCATGTTGCGGTAGTTTTCCAGAGGCATGCATCGAGAGTGGAATCTCGTCTGAAAGGGCATTTGCGCGCCTTTTACAGCTACTTGACACGCTCAAGCTGGCCCTCGCTGCGTAGACCTCGGAAATCGTCCTTAACAGTCGAGTACCTAAAGGTCCTATGGTCGAGCACCTAAAGGTGATGGCGGCCTTAACAGTCGAGCCCCGTTGCCGGTCCTTATCAGTCGAGCCCCCTAAAGGGTCCTCTCCTCTCCTTATCAGTCGAGCCCCCTAAAGGGTCCTTAACAGTCGAGCCTGCTTACGCATCCTCTCCTTAACAGTCGAGCACCTAAAGGTCCTTAACAGTCGAGCCTGCTGGGCTAGAGTGGAGCATAGCATCCTAAACACCTTCTATCAATAAGAGTGAGTGAAGCATGGTTGCTCACAATATCCCCGACACTCATTCATTGGCCTCGACATTGATTAGTTGGAGTCCGTACTCCGTGATCCGGCAGGGTCAGACAGTGAGTTTGATCTTCATTCATTTTAGTCTTCCCATATTGTTTGTTCTTGGCTCTTATTATGGGGTTCTTTCTTATGTGACACGCCGGCTCCAGCTTCAAAATAGACATACTGAGGTCGTTTTTTGAGCCCTAATCGAGGGTCAACCGGGTGGGAAGACCAAGGGCCTTCTACGTCCCAGCCTGAGCTTATTTGATCCGTGGAAGGTTATCAGTGAAGTATTGGGTGAGTTAGCTTTGGAGAAGTATTGGTGAGCTCGCGAGAAAAGGTTCTTCCCCGTAGCGATAGAAGCAGTAGTTCCGAGAAGTAGCAGTAGAAGGATGGCCCGTTCAGTAGGCAGTAGCTTTGGATAGATGTCTTTGGAAGGATAGCTTAGCAGGTATGATTGCTTGGAGGTAAGGCAGTAGAATCAGTCGATCTCTTTAGGCCGGTTAGGTTGCTTGCTTGTAGGTTAGCGAGTCATGTTTCTTCCCGTGATTAGCTCTTGGTTCAGTGAGCTAATGTTCTTCCCTTAGCTATTGTTTCAGTGAGACTTTTACGGGCCCTAATCTCTATTTTATGAAGCCGCAACTACCATATGCTCATATATAACTACCACCATTTCACCATCAATTAGGCGGTTTATAGGATTCGCTCGAATCATCAATCATAATATCGTATACAAAGAGATATCTCATTCATGCATAATGACCAGCAGTCACTTACTCATTGTCTTGGTCGGCATTCATTATATACGTAATTACGTCATTCGAGATAGGAACCAGAATAGAATCACCCACCTCCTCTTTTCAATTTACTTATTGGGTCTCTCAAATAAGTAACTAAAAGTCACTAACGTACCTCTCCTCTCCTCTCCTCTCCTTATCAGTCGAGCCTGCTTACGCATCCTCTCTCTTGGGGTCGAGTACCTAAAGGTCCTTATCAGTCGAGCCCCATTGTCAGTCCTTATCAGTCGAGCCCCGTTGTCGGTCCTTATCAGTCGAGTCACTAACGTACCTTGATGCTTATTGGGTGGTGGGCTTTTGGTCGAGCCTGCTGTCGCACCCTTCTTCTTCAGGTGAACCATCCTTGCATGCTTCTGATGCTAGTGATTGAGTTCACTTTCTGGCTGGCTCTCAAAATGAAAGGAGTGCCTAAGCTTTTCAACAATACGGGCCCTTCACTTCGCCCAATAGAGAAGGCGGGAGCATAAGCATAGGTAGCAAAGAAAAGCGCATAGGTGGGGACAAAGCCCAGTAGAACAGAGCCAGTGAAAGAAGAAGAGGCACCAAAGCAAGCAGAGGCACCACCAGTGGCTAAGGTAGCAGGAGCAACAGTTGCATATTCTATTATTTAGCGAGTTTAAGCAGCAGAAGCAAGGTTAGCAGGAGCAAAAGCAGTAGTGCCTGTAGTTGACCCAGTGGACTCAGTAGCATATATAGAGCCATAGCCAGCAGCAGCCGTAGTGGATTCTGTTGAAGCAGCACGAAAAGTAGCACGAGCACTAGCATATCCAAGCCCAGCTAGCTACCTTGATGCAGCTGTAGATTCAGCAGTAGATTCAGTAGTGTTATTTCCAGATCGTGATCCAGATCCAGGTCCAGTAGCAGAAGTCGATCCGGTAGATCCAGTCGATGAAGCAGTTCCAAATCCATTACCCGTAGTAGGATCAGTAGTTCCAGATCGAGGTCCAGATGCACCAGAAGCAGAGCCAGTATATATAGCCACAGAAGTTGATGTCGTTGATTAAGCCATTGATCCAGCACTAGCATATGTTGTTTACCTAAAACCACCAGCACAAGTAGCAGATCCATATCCATACCCAGCAGCAGCATATCTAGCAGCAGAACGAGGTACATAGCCAGGTTCTTTATGTTGAATTTCCCAGTATCAGGCAAGAATGGATGCTGCTAGACGAGATCATAGTTCTCCACCTCAAAAATATGGAACTAATCCAATTAGTAGGGCTGTTACTTCAATACCTCGGAAACTCCCTTTACCTCTACTGTTGGTAGTGGTGCTTCAATCAAGACTATCTTAGACTCTATTAGTAATAAAAAGGGTCTTATACTATCTTAATCATACTAACTAAATTGCTTGTTACTCGAATAGATTTGCTGAGAATGAGGAAGAAAAGATCTCAAAGGTCGAATGGTTGTTGGTGTATCGTGTCTGCTGGTAGGAGCTAAGATATTTCCTATAGTGGATCAAAGTGTATTGAGTTAATGATTCTAGCTAGGGATGAAGCTTCTGATTGAGATCGTGTGGTGTGAGGAGTGTCCCTAATAATAGCTTACTGGTACTAATAGGATCATTTTCTTAAACAATGAATTTTCATTCCACAAAAGTCAAAGTAAAGTCAAGATCAAAAGTCAAAGTAAAGGGCAGAGCAACTCGGTTGACCACCGGGAGGCCGAGGGCAGAGTGGAGATTTGATTTACACCGATGCTACAGGTACTAAAACTGTTCAAGCTGGTGGTTAATATGGTTAATTAACTGGATCAACTGGCTCTACATTTATATGGAATGGACAAGGATGTTATCGCTCGGTAAAGCCTGCCCGTGCCTCTATCTATGATGCTTTCTTTGTTGCTAGGTATGCTGCTGTAACTAGGTAAGCTTCTGGATCAAGGGCTGGATCTTGAACTGGACGAAGAGAAGCTGGTTAAGGAGAAAATGAATCAAGGAGCGAAGCCGCTTGTCCGCATCGGGCAAGGCCCGCCCAATATGAAAAGTTGAAGTGCGGAGCAAGACTGCGTACCTGGCATATTCAGGCATAAGGTTGGGGGCTGGCAACAAGGTTAGTTGATCCATCCGGTGGTGATAAGAGAAGGTCTAAGCATTGGCTCCTAAGGGATTCATTCAGGAAGTGTTCTCACTGGTGAATGCTGTATCCGAAGCCCATGTTCTTCTATTTTATGTGAACGCCTGTGAAAGCTGTATAGTAAGCTAATCTAAGGCATGTAAGAAGAGGTTTCATGAGTCGGCGATCCGGTGGTAGTGAAAGTGTGGTGGGCAGTTAAGAAAGTCAGGGTAAGGGTTGGATAATCCCGTCCTGTCCTGATAAGAGAAGGGTAATGAGATGGGTTGGTTAATAGCAGTACCGACTAAGCGATTCATTAATCAAGTAGTATAGAAGGCTAACAGGTGTGGTAATTAAGGTGGGTAAATAGGTTGTGTGGAACCAAGGTAGGGGGCTGGCTGTTTTCATAGTGGCTACCCTTCAAAGTGTTCCTGGTTGGAATCATCAATGGGTTGGGCATCAATCCATCTCCTAGGGTGAAAGCAGTAAGAAAGTCAAGGGTAAGGAACGAAGTAGCTTGTCCGCATCTTGAAAGGTATTGTCTGTTCATATCAAACTTTAAGGAAAGCCTATTTCAGGTATCGTGGCATAGGTATAAAGCATGTTCGGAAGACTAGCTCAGTTATTTAATATAATCCAATCGCTAGGTAAATAATATCATCCGATCACCAAGCTAGGTACAGAATTGAAGCCAGTCGCTACCGTAGAATGTCCATCCAAGCGAAGGTAGAATGCCTCACCGTCTCAGAGAAATGTTATCCCACTTACTCAGGGAAAGCCTATCTATAGATCTGTCTAACCTATCAATGTTATGGTTTAACTCAAGTGCTGTAAGGCCTATCTGTTCAGTAGGTATTACCAAAATTTCCTTGCCTAAAGACCAAAAGCAGAGCAACAAGCTAATGTGTTATGGTCACACAAACTAAACCTCTGGTCAAATCAGTAGGAAGAACAAACAAGAAAATAATACTCTATATATTGTTAGGAAGATCTAGCTAAGCATTACGGAGATTGTTAGGAAGATGTTGAATGCATTAGTTATTAACCACCAGAGTCGGGATAAGGACAGAACTCTTACTTACCCGGATCATGCCAGACCTATATGCCTTTTAGGTTTAAGTCCAGACCATGTCTCGGATAACCACTTTCCAGCCAGACATCCTTTTAGGAATAAGGATTTGACTAGAGGCTGTGAGGATAAGGACATTACTTATATGCCTTTTAGGTTTAAGTCCAGACATGCTTCGAGGGTGGGATAAGGACTGAGCTTTTTGAGTGGAATAAGGAATGCTACTATTACTTACGCGATTATGCCTCACTTTGAGGGATAAGAAAGAGCATTAGATTCTTTCTTATATCATTAATGCCCATATGATTGCTTCACTCAAACTCAGAGGTGCGAATAGCTCTTGTACTGGTGCCATGGAAACCCCGCATGCCTAAGTGGGAGAGAGAACCCTGCCAACACATGCCTTCTTATTAGATCTTACTCATCTCCTATCCCACTCTGCGGGGGAGCCACCCAGATTGACCTCAATAAGCTTTTCATCATACAGGCTAGGCTAGGCTACTGCAACGTATCAGACTCTTTTTAGTCTCTATACGCCCAGTCTCCCTATTACTTTAGGGCATCTCATCTTCCACTCTCTATAGCCTTGAACACCCCAGTACCTTTTCTTACCTCGGCCAACCACCACCGTCACGCTATAGATTGCTTCTTGCCCGGGCTTACGCCCGGATACTTCCACTTCCTCTTGCCCGGGATAAGAACCTAACCCTTACCCTCCAGCGTTAGACCCCAACCTCCCCCAGCGAAGGAAGCAAGGAAGGAATACCAGTCAAGTCAGAACCTACTTAGGGTTAGACTTCCATTAGCTTCTTTACTTACGATTACCCCATACGAACTCTATTTACTTATTTACACCTATTACACTTGCCCGGGCGTAGCCCGGATACCTCTTACTTACTCAGAGATCTTTACTTACCGGGATACGCCCGGATAAGACTCTTTTTTATTGAGATGTCACTTTGGTTATATTCATATTCTATTCCCAACAGATAGCTCTTGGGCAGAGCACGGGGCAGGCTACAGTTAGGAGGTAGTTTCGGGGCAGAGAATTAGACCCGGGATTCTTTGGCCAACCACCTTATGTAACGCGCCAAACAAACTTATAGTCAACCGGAAAAAGTACGATTCGCCGAAACCTAATACTAAATCATTTACCCTGTTACTTCCTTGCTATGTGGGGTGGGAAATTCAATATGCAAAGGTGGCGTTACAAGATGATATAGAGTGATCACGTAGCCTATGCAGTATGGTCAATTTAGTAAATGCAGGTGCCTTACTATCCGAATCAGGAACATGAGTCCAGTCTATCCAGATGGGAAATTGGAAATAAAAGGCTTTACAAGTCACCCACAATAAAGTAAGTGTTCAAAAACTCTGGACAAAGACTTTCTTTAAAGAAAGTGAGCTGTTGGTGCGTGCTAGGATGGGTGGTACAGCTTAATCTTACTCTCCGAAGAGCTATTACTCTCCATAGAGATCTTACTCTTCGAAGCTTCAACAGACTGGTTAGTTCACTTCTATGCATCATTAGTTAAAGCTGTTATAGACCCCATGTGAATAAGTGAATTTCCCATTATTTTGAAGGAAATAGAGCATTCCCCGATGATCGATTTAGGAAGATAAATAGCTTCTTTTTTGCTCAAAACCAGACCTCATTGATTGCATTCCCCAATGAGGACATCACGGCCCCTGCACCAGCGTACCCAGTAGTCCCATTAGCAGCTCTATTACTTGATATTTACCCCTTACTACCCATTCTCAGCTCACGACCCGATCAACTTACAACTACCCAGGTTCATAGACACAACTGGTCTTCCATATTGAAAAACCCGGTAGTTATATAGCCAGCTACCCTGGTTCATATTGACAACTGGTGGTAATTCATTTAGCCCCGGTAGTTAGAGAGCCAACTCCCCGCATCAAGCCCCGCATCAAGAAACCACAACACACTTTCTGTTCTTACACACATTAGGCCTTATGGAAGAAATCCTACCATTACGCCTTCTCCTTTTATCCTCGCTTGAATTTGGTCATGATGACTTATAACGACCCCCATGAGATGATGGCTTACCAAGATCCCCAGTAATGGCTTACGCTAGTCCGTAATGATTTTGATTGATCGATAATGATGATTGCCTTCCACCCATGAACGAGAGGAAATAAAAAAGATAGAGACGTTCAAATACATCCGCGTTACCTACAACAACGGATACATGCCCACATTAACCCTTTAACTCTACGGGACGAAACAACAGTGTAATACTTATTATAAGCCCTCTTTGACACTCAACGGGACGGAACAACGGTCAGCCCTCTTGCCCACGATACGGAACATGACTTACTGCCCTCTTGGACCTTACTTCACTTAACCCTAACATCATTAGGCCTTGTCTTATATGATTTATATAACCTAAGACATTAATTGGTCGTCATAAATATTGATAACGCCTTCCTTGCACTAGGAAGCGCAAGCCCCTCCGGGACCTTACGCATTCCCAACAGCTAGAAACTATTACCTTACGTCAGCCTTCTGTTCTACCACACATTACGCCTTCTTGATTCCATAGAGGCCTTATCCACGAGGGAGGATGCCTTGACCAATAGATGATAGAAGAGAAAGGACCTGTCATTAATCCATAGGGGCCTTCTACACAAGGGAGGATAGAACGGGACGACTTGACTTGACTGGACAGCTGGACGACTTGACACGGATGCCTGGACGGATGCCTGGACGGGAAAACTGGACAACTGGACGGATGCCTGGACCAATTGATTAAGAACCCGTCACTTGAAAAAGCCCCAAAAACAGAAACTATGAACGCTAGTAGACCTATACACAACGAACAGACGGAGGAGGATGCCCACCTTCGCCTGGGTTGGAGGGTGGGGTGCCCTACCTTACATATAGTGCATGTGTACCTTGTTCCAGATCGAGAGCCATAGCCCCTTACCTGTGTGTCTATATGGGCTATGTAATAAAGCTTAGTTCATAATAGTGAGTCTGTAGTTAGCAAAATGCGAGTTAGTGCGTTCTATAGCTTATATTGTCTATAGGTATGACTACTAGATAAGACCGAAATGCGGGCCATATATCGACAATGAGAAACATGCCCCCGCGTATCAACAAGAGCTCCTTGCTACTGGTTCCATGGTTAAGTGCTCTTGTTCTTTTCAGTATTGCACAATTGGGTAGGGGTTATGCTCTTACATCCGCTTTTGTGAAAAGAAGAGCAGGCGTACCCTTATGGAAGTGATGCTCCGACATCCATACTAGTAGGTGTTTCAAGATCTGCTACTGTTCCCATAGGTGATGTTCTGACAATTGGATCTGTTCCCATAGGTGATGTTCCGCCATTAGCTATTTTCCAGCTATGATGGGTGGTGATACCCGCAGAACCAAGCCAAAACTGACATTATGGGACCCTATTGAAAAGCTCGAGTGAACCCTCTACTGAGATTGTATTGTTAAGGCACATAAATTGCTCAGATACCCCAATGGATGGAGTCGGTTTGTCACGGAGT